>VWZN01020357.1:132280-173558 GCA_013396955.1 Regulus satrapa | reverse complement strand
AGTTTCCCAGTGGAGTGACTTGTCACATCCACACACAACTTGTGTGTTGGCCAGTTCTATGAATTGAAGGGTATTGCTCTGCAAGGAGCACGGGAGCAAAAGGAAATGGTTCATTTTTCACGTGTACCCCTTTTCCAGGACTGCACCCCTCCTTTTCCTCGCACCAAGCTGCTGTGGTTCCAGTCACCACAGTGGGCTGGCCGGCTCAGGACGGACTAAATTCTCTTGGCCAGCCCCGAGGTGGAGCGCCGGGAAGGATCTCCCGTGTCTCCCTTGCTCCCTGCAGCCGAAGCTGAGCACAGAGAGCGCGGTGGAGCTGTCACTCACCATTATCAGCTCCATCTCCTGCAGCTGAGCACAGAGAGCGCGGTGGAGCTGTCACTCACCATTATCAGCTCCATCTCCTGCGCTGCCCGCAGCCTGAGCAGGCACCGCGCTGCAGGGTGGCAGCCTGTCACCGGCCCTTCCAGGGAGAGGGATAACCATCTCGGGACAAACCTGACATCTATAAATTGATTACATAAGTGGGCAGTGGTGGTCCTTTCAAGTATGTTCCTTTTGTTTCAGCTTTACAGTAAAATTACCAGCAGCAGTTTACAATTAAGGGAAATAATAATAACTGCATATGCTTTCATCTGCACATACAATTACAATAAACTGCTTGCTTTAATAGGATTGTGAAAAATCTATGTTTGACCCCTACAAAAAAGTAAACATTCTTGTTCTGGATACTATATCATTATCACAACAAAGGGAAACTCCTGAAATCTGATGATTTAAACATCTGGAGAATGTTAATCACTTCAAAATGACGGATGTTTTTTATTTCAGCTTTTGACAGACACACTCCTTTCATAGATAGATGATTATTTACATAAATTACATCACCAATGTGAAAAAAAAATCCAAAATAACTTCAAAGGATAAAGAGCTTAATTAAAAGGAGGCTTTTACATTTCTTCTGTTGTAGAACAGAGGAGAAATAGAAGAATTTGCAAAGGGAAAATGTAATGCCACCATTTTAAACGCTTTGCAGTTTGGCTGTTGGCTTTTCCCCTCTGTGCATGGGCTATGGGGCTGCACTTTAGAGGGGGCTGAGGTGCAGGAACAGCACTGCAGGAACAGCCCACTCTGCCCCAGGGAACAGGGCATGGGCAGGGGGCTGGGGGCAGCTCAACTTCTCAAGCATCTCTGCCATGGCTCTGCAAAGACTTTGGTGCCACTTCGAGCAGTGCCTGCAGCTTCCACTGCTCTCTTACCGCCAGTAACATACAATATAAAGCCACTGACTTCAGTAGAACTCAGACTTGTTTGTCTGTTGTGGTTTTCACATGCACACCAGAGTTGAACTTAGAGGTTATTCTAACCAAAGCAATTCTGTGATTCTATCATTTTCTAGGGAGAAAACATCAAACAACTCAGATCTGTTTGGCTTCACACGAATAAATAATGTTAAATATGTAAAAAATACATAATATATTCTGTATAACATAATGCGTTCCACTTAACATAATGTGTTCTATTATAATTTACAGATCTACAAAGAGCAGCACCAAGATACTCATCAGGAGTGGGATTATGGGATCTGCATCCAATCCTTCAGTCCTGCGCCTCAATGTCACTCATCAGGAAGCAAATTCAGCATCCTCCCCCCTGCCGCTGGGGATGATGAGAACAGGCTCAGCTGCAAGCTTTCAGCTCCCAGCTACTTGTAAGACAACAATTTCAAGGAAGGCTGCAGGAATGAGCGAGAGGAACATGCAGGAAAATCTCAGCGTGCGACATCTGCGGAGAGCCGGGAGCGCTCTGGGCACGGCCGGGCAGCGCTGCAGCGCTCAGCACAAACGCCTGAAAGTCACTGCACACGCAGGGCGCGTCCAAAAGGATCCCTGTGCCCACCTGACTCACTGCCGCTGCTCCAGCTGGACTCCCCCGAGCCCAGAAAGGCTGGGGCTGGCCCCAGCGCAGCGCGACCCTGCTGGGAGCTGCCCACCGCGCCCGGCCAGAGCCGCCGCAATTTCCTCCCGCACGCTGAGCTGATCCGCACGCTGACCTCGGCCAATTTGTCTTCTTTCTGGCAGAAATGTCATCCAAAAGGAAGTTATTAAGTCAAGGAGGTAATTCTGCAAGAGCAGTCCACTGCATAAACAGAACTTGACCCAGGGTAATTTATTTCTTGTCCTGCACAAAGGTATGATCAATACATTTCCTCATCTAAATATGCCAGTGAAGGCCAAAACATAGGAATTTTAGACAATATTCATGAGAAGCTTTCTCTTGTACTAGAAACTGAGAAGCAAGTGTAAAACAGCCTTTGGAGTCTGAAGATATTTGGTATCTGTATTTAGGAGAATAAACATCTGCAGACAGTAGAGTTTGGCCTAAAGTTTTGCTAAAAAGCTCTTATTTGATTCCCCTCCTAATGTGTTAAACTGCATTGGCCTTTCCCCCCTTCATAACATTACAAAGGGGACCATTTACTGTCTTTTTTCCTTTACCAACTTGAAAGACTGCTTAAAAATATTTTTTATAAGGAGGCAAAGAGTGAAAAATATTCAAATTCCTGCTCTTCAATGTAAAAGTAGAAAATAACTTGGAATGCAGTTGGAGGCTTGTCTTCCTTACTAATGTTAAAATAATGTTTTGCTTAACCTAAAGCAAATTCCTTACTCAAGTCCAGTTCTCAACACATCAATGAACACAAACCACCAGCTTTTCTCACACCGGGTGCACAGAGACACCCAACAGCTGTGGGATATGCTGCTGCCAGCCCCTGCAGTGGCCAGTCCTGCCCAGGCACACGCCCTGGGTCCCCGGCAGGACCCCTTCATCCTGGGCAGGATGGCAGCCACAGCTGCCCTCTGACACGCCACGGGCAGGACACCCTCCTGGGCTGGTGCTGGGGAGGAGCCCAGGGGGGTGAGGGCAGGACAATCACCAAGCTGAGTCTGCAGGGAGCAGCTGGGAGCAGCCCCGCTGTGGGGCAGGCGGTGTGAGGGCTGTTTCACAGGCAGAAGACAGCTCACATCTAGGTTCGGGTAAAACTGTAGGCAATGATGACACCATTTCAAGTATCAACAGAAAGCAGAGGGCTAATGTCACTGTTTCTACATCATCAATCCCTTTCCTGGTGTGCAAAGGTACGAAATCGTTAATTGTATTTATATTGAGAATGCACATGACTCCCCAAGCTATGAAGCACAGCTCACTTTCTTGCCTGGTATTTACACTTACATTAAATAATTCACTTTCTAGAAATACCAGCCTTTGAAGTTTTAGGAACTTCACAGTATCAAATGTTTCCTTGATGGCTGCACCTGGACCCAGATGAGCTCATTGTGTACAGCTACAGCCCCACTCAAATGCACTGCCTGCTCTGTTTGTTTTCACCAGTGAAACATGGATGTATGTCTCCAACAGACACAGAATCTGCTTTTTGTTCTTTCTCCTGTCACCCAAAAGGGATTTCACAACATATTGTATATTATCAACTTACTTGAAAATTACTTACACAAACAGGAATAAAAAAGACAACTCCGTTTATTCACTTCTGATCACCACACTGCTTTTGGGTCCCCCACCGCCAGCTGGAAAGGCTTCTTCGTATTTTATGCCACTGAGAACTGAGTCTGTTTCTTGGCATTGTTTGTACATTCTTCCCTTCTTCAACACATTTCCACTTGAAATTTCAAATTCTTTTCACAAGGGGTTCACTTTGTCTGCTGAAGCCAAAAAGATCCTGTTTCTGCCCCAACTTCACTCCTGACACAATGCAATGAGCTGTTGGTCGTTTGGGGTCTGCTTTTGCTGGGATGACTCACATCACACAGTCAGCTGTCTGGCACAGAGAACAAACCCCATGGCACACAACCCACTGCTGACCTGCTGCACTGGACACGGCCCCAGGGAAGGACAAGGCAGGTCCTGGGAACTCTGACTTCAGGGAAAACCTCACATCTTTGCTTCATGGGTCAGGCTGCAAGAAAACTTTCATATTCTGCTGCATGAGGCAGCATAAGGGAGCACTGTGGGACCCTGAGAACAGATCCCTAGACAGCTTTCTGCTCCCAAAGGAGATGGCCAGAAAGGTGCCCGTCAGAGAGGATTCCATTTGCATCAGTCCAGCCCAAAGGAGGGAGGAAAAAAAGTTCCGCCCCAAAACCTCTCTTTGAAAGGTATTATACATTTACTATCCTTTTTTTTTTTTCCATAGTTTAAACAAGTTTAATGAAGTTGTAGGATTTAAAATCCTGCCTGCAACATGAACCAGAGCACCACCTCTGGCCCACCAGATGGTCAGGGTAGTGGTCCTCTCTTGGTTTGTCCTTGAACCGCTTTCAGCCAGTCTTAAACAAGACTAGAATTTAGAGTTGAGCAGAGCTTGGTATATTTTATACCATTGAATGTATTGGTCATTTCTGGTTTTGATAAATAATACCTGAAAACAGCAAATAAATAATGTGTGAAACTGAGCACATTTCCCATTTATGTGAAAGCCTGACTTCGGCACTGCCCAGAACTGGCAAAGCATGAGACTGTTGGCACTTCACTTCAAATACCCCAGGTCTTCTGGCAGCATCCACACTGTCAGCTGGAAAACATGTCTCCAAACAGCCAGCAAAGTGTTGAGACAGGGAACAGGTGAGAGCAATGAGCTCTTGCATGATCAATCTGTCACAGCGTATTTCTGTGGGGAGTTAAACTTCTAGCATGACTAGTAATGGCATGCAATGCCAACTGGAGTTAATGTGAGCTTAATAAAAGAGCCAGCAGCTCAAAATCAGAGGGGAAAAGTGACTCAACAAGACAGTTCAGGATATCAGACGAACAGCAGTTACTGATCCCAAGAAACTGACTGGTCCACAGGAAGTTAAAACATAGCAGACACCAATCTTTGCCCACTTTCATCAGTTTTCAAGGATCTGCAAGGGTTATCATTGTGGAGTTCTCCAACCTCTGCAAAATCAAATAGAAAACAGTATTCTTTCAGACTTATTTAGGGATAGGATGCATAACTGCTCCATATCAAGAGTATTCAGAGGGTTAGAGAAATGGCTTACACTATTTTAGAACTGGAACTAATAAAATATTCAGGGTAGAAATTTCAAACAGCTTAAAGTGCCAGACAAGTTTGTATATATCTCTGTAAATCTCTTGGCTGAGGTTGTAATTCACTGAAGCCAAACAGCACAGGTCTTTCAAGCAAATCTGTCAATTGCAGACTCATGGCAGCCCGATTCCCCACACATCTTCCCTCATCCCTCCCGCCGTTTTAATCTAATTAGGGGCTTTTGTAGCACAGGCATTGAAAGATCCTGGGAGTTCCACACTCTCCAGTTGTTCACTGCCATTGAATTTAACTGTTCTGAGAAAAAAGACGAAGGTTTCAGTCCCCTGGCTCTGGAGTTGTCTACCACTGACTGATGAGGATCCAGGCTGGGTGATCAGAGCACACAGTAAACCCGGCTTCCTCAGCCCCTTGGCAAGAAGAAATCTTTGGACTGAGCTTGACCTTTCAAGTCATGCACAATTTCTAACGTGTTTTCTGTGGTCAGAAGCGATAAGGTAAAAACTTTTAAAAAAATCAATAGGCAGAGAGTAAAATGAAATCAATCAAAGTGGCATATGTAGATATGAAACTTATCTCCCAAACTGAGATTAAGAGGAACAAACACCCTGGCTGTGCCTAAATCATAGAGCTGGGCAGCTCTACCACTGCATGGTAAAGGGGTCTCAGTGCCAAGACACAAATTCTTTGTATTGACAGAAATTAACGCTTGGAAAGAAAAAAAAAAACCAAACAAACAACAGTTTGATGGTTGTAATTCTCTCTGTCTTCACTATCTGCAGTTGACTTATTGGACTTTAATCAATAACTGAAGGAGCCGTGTGAGCATCCCTCAGTTTTGTCCACAGTAGCTTCAGAAACATGCTCTAAGGAAACATGGAAAGGAGAAGCAAATTGGTTTTCAAGGAAGGCAGCACAAGAGAGATCTGAGCAGAAGCAGAGGCAGGGGGAGTAATTTGGGTTCTGGTAATGGCAGCTCACTCCACTGAAGTGAAACAGCCGAGGCTGTTCACATTGTAATTCAGATATTCAAGACCCTGTGCACTCTGAGAATGCTCTTAGTAGTTTTCAACAAAAAAAAGTGCAGTATTATTAACCTCGGGTAGAAATTATGTCAAGGAAATCAGAGGCACAGTGCTGTGACTCTGGGAAGAGTAACTATTCCACATTTTAAAAAAAGAAGGGAGAGGGAGAGGCTGAGCGGCCCCCGGGGCTGGAAGCATCCCTCCCAATCCCACACCATTTCTCCAGTGCTTGGAGCAGCAGCGCAAACCACAGGGATGGGCAGGACAACTGCCACGGTGAGCTGGTGCTCAGCCCTGGTGGGGAGAGAACAACCATAAACCAAAAACTCCACTGTCCTTAAGGCTTCAAGTGAATTAAAAATAGACATTGAGCAGTCCCCAGGCTGACTCAGACCCCTCCTGGGACTCTTCCCTCCACTGCCAGCACAGCTTGGGGCCTGGGGGAACACCCAAGTGAAAAACTGAGCTCCTGCAGAGTTAAATAACAAAAAAACAAGTAGCGAGAGTGAAAATAAAGTTATGAAATAATTTTTCACAAAGCAAATGTAAAATGAGATGCATGAAAATAAAAAATTATGTGCAACTGAAGGTCCCTGCTTATATAGCTAAATCCCAAGTCCCCTATTTTATTTGGTTATCACATAAAGTCATGTTATTTTCAGTGAGTTTCATATCAGACATGCCTCAGATTCTTCCTACAGCTGATAGTACTCATCGTTTCTTCATACTATTATCATAATAATTGTTTAGAATTATCATTTACTATTATGTATGCAGAGAATAGAAAATTAAAGTAGCATACAAATCAAATGGAAAAATGCATTTTAAAAGACCAGAATTCAAATCTAAAGTGACAGGCACAACAACACTACCTTTCTGTGGAAAAGATGTGGATCTTCTTCACAGCTATGGATGAGGCACTCCAGAAAATCGTTCATTAGTTTGCATTTTGATACAAGCTTAGAATATTAAAATTAGAGCTGGGTGAAAAGTGATCAGCCAAATAATTTCAGTTCTATCTGTTTCAGGGCACAAGTCCTTCTGTTCCCTTCGCCCTACCTCAGTGTCAGCTGCAGACAAGGTGACAATGCAGCGAGGGCCCAGGGTGTTCCAGGGAGTTTTGCATCCTCCTCCAGCTGCAGCACAGCCAGAGAAACCCCAGTGCAGCACAGCTGGAGAGGAGGCTGGGGCCTAGCATCTCCTGGCACCACCTGGTACCAGCCCTAGACCTAGGTCAGGCAAAGATTACGGGCAAAATCAAAGGAGGAAATTTCACAAACAAATATTTCTTTCTTTTCCAAACCTTAGTGATCTTTTGTCTGGCAGTAACAAGGATGGTTCTGAATTCTTCTCCTGCATTAGCAGGTTAAAAACATGTGCCACAAACAATCAATACACAAACATGACACACCTGTCCAAGTTACCAAGTCACAGTCTTAAACCTGAAGCGAGACATGCTTCCAGTGAGTCAGAGTCTGGCACTGATGGCAAAACATCCTGCTTAGGTCAGTCTTTGAGCAAACTGAGGGATGGTAGTGCCCCATGGGAAACCGAGGTTTAGCAATTTGATGGAGAGTGTACAATTGGAGCAAGCAAAGTAAACTGCAAGAAGAGTTTCCTGGGCATGTAAACAAACATCCCTACTGACATGAGCAGTTCTATCATGGTGAGTGCAGCGGGCACTGAGCCGTTGTGCTGCCTCGTTCCTGCCATAGGGAGCACTGAGACCTCTAGGGATTTAACAAAACAAGCTCCCGAAGGAAGTGAAATTACAAGAGAATGAAACAGTAGTTGTAGCTGTAGCTGTAGTTGAGGCCCCCAACTTGAGAGAATTTATCTCTGTCTTTTGTTTTCCAGTAGATTCTCTGTGTGACTTCAATATGTACCCCATTTTGCCCATCTTTCCACAAGCACATGACAGTTGCCCTTTAAACATGAGCTTTAGCCTCAGACAGTGACTGGAGCATGCCCAAAGCAGCAGGTAAAGCACTGCTGGTAACTCACAGCACCAAACACCTTTGCCTCACACATTTCTCTTACACTGCCCAGCGGTCTGTGAAGGCACATCCAGCCTCAGGCAGCTCTCTGCAAGCATCAGCCACTGAAACTTGTCTTTGAGGGTCTTTGAGGCAGGCTGAGCTGTTACGAAGCCTGCTCAAATGACAGTCTTGTTTGAGGGTGGCTCAGCCTGTGCTGTGGGTCTCTGGGGGCAGCGGTGGGATGGAGCCCTGGGGGTGCCAGCCGAGCCCCTGGACACAGATCTGTGCACCTGTGTGCAGAACCAGCCCCAGAGAAACCGCCAGACAGACACCCAAGTGCTGGGCTTGAGCTGCAAAGGCAGCTGATACTCAAACCAAATACGGCAATCCACCATTACTCACTGCGATCCATTATTACTCACTGCAGATGGAAACAGCGTAAGCTTACACTTTTCACACCACATTTTGACTCAATATCAGCCAAAGACAAGAGCCAAAATTCTATCAAGACTGTTCTTTTCAGTTTTGATTCCTTGAGAAAGAATCTGAGGCAACAACATGACTAGGACTCCTTTAACCTAATTAAAAACTTATGCCCTCTTACAAATGAATAGAAGAGATATAGACAGTGAAAGGAAATTTCATCAAAATCCCAGGATTCCAGCAGTCACGAGGATGTGAGCAATCCTCTGGTAACCCTATAGCTGCATCAAAAGCAGCCCAGGCAGTATTGCCAAGATGATTAGTCAGTTCCTCTTGGAAGTTTACATCCAGCTTCATGTCTTACGTGCCCCGCACTCCACATTCTGCAACAGGTAAAAGGAAACTAAGCCATGTGTTCCTGTTTTAATTACAAATTCAACCCTTTCAGCTCGTTCCTGGATGATTTAATCATGCTGGGAGACTGAGCAAAGCTGACAGGTGAATGTGAGTACAAGGAATGCACATTTTGTAATCTGAACCTTTCCCTCTTGCGCCAGGGGACCATGGACTCCCACCACAACTGGCAGAACTGGAACCAAGGACCCGGGGAGAACTGCTGTGGTTACAAGGCTCAGGTAGGAACTCACAACTGCCCATCTCTGGTATATTTTCCTTTGTAAAAGCCCTAAGAAATACAG
Organism: Regulus satrapa; assembly: GCA_013396955.1. Taxonomy (NCBI): domain Eukaryota; kingdom Metazoa; phylum Chordata; class Aves; order Passeriformes; family Regulidae; genus Regulus; species Regulus satrapa. The sequence goes on along the minus strand of VWZN01020357.1, from coordinate 164,365 downwards.
TTGTGGGCCATTTTGCAGAAGATGAATGGAGGCATACCAAGGGGCTGGGAATGGAACCCAAGGGCACACAGATGTCATGCCACAGCAGGGGACTGAATTTGCAAGCCCAGAGTCTTTGGCTTCTTTGCCAAACACAAGTGCACTTTCCACACCCAGCCTGTGTCCAAAGGCATGTGCCATCCAGCAAGAACCATCAGAGCAGCAGAGGCACGGGGTGTTTCAAGTCAGCTTCTAGCTGCAACCACAGCATGGTTCATGCCCAGCATGGTTTCATGGTTAGGGAACAGACCTCCCGCTGGAGCAGGACTAGGGCAAGAAAAGCAAGGGGAAGTTTGACCTCATTCAGGATTTTCCTTCCAACGCCCATTACCACGTGAACCATAACACTCAGTATCAAAATGAGATCTCCTATCAGACTGATGTTGGAACATTCCAGGCCCTTCTCAGCCCTCGGGATGATAGCAGATGGCTCTGTACTTCACCACTCAGATGAAAGCCCATGGGCTCAGAGGTATTTCATCTCCCTGCAGCATGTCTCAGCTTTTTCTTTACCAATGATGATTATTCAATAAAAGTTTGTAATAGCAACTTCATATCCACAATATAAATCAGTTTTAACTGCACAGTTCTACTAAGTATGTGAGTTTTCTGGCAACCAATTGAAAACAGATAGGTTTCTCTCACAGCTTCGTGGCAGTGAAAACCATGACAAGCCGTGGAAGGTATGCTCAGAAAGGAAAATCTCACACCAGTGCTCATATGGAAGTGATTTTTTTCAAAACACTGTGGTATTACAAACCCAGCCCAATAAACAGCAAGGTCACAGTAGCACTGTTCATCACGGCATCTCCTGTAAATTTCAACTTATTCAGCATTTTTGACTGTCAAGACACTATTTTCTCTTCAGTGTTAAAAGTTAACAGCTGAACAAAAGAGTCACCTTCATCACTACTAATTACTATTAAAGGTTCTCGAGCTCAGGAGTTAGGCTGTGCCCTCCTGGGTGTGGGACCTTACCTATGATACAGTTGCCTACCTACCAACACGGAACATTGCTTACGTGCTACTTATAGTAACAAAAAAATAACAACTTTATTACATGGAGGCCAACCTGCCAGTGCTTCAGAACTCTTTGGACAGAGCTCTCGGAGACATGGTTTAACTTTCCAGCCGCTCTGTGTGGAGTCTGGAGCAGGGCTCAAGGATTCTCATGGGTCCCTTTCAGCTCAGGATATTCCATGATTCTATGCATGTTGTTGGGCCAAGATCAAAGTACCCATGACAATATGTTCAAGTCGAGCAAACGTGTCAGTTTACAGAGGTCTTCTTGAGAACCTGTGTGGGCTACACTGGATATGTCTGTGGCTGGAGAAAAAGCCATGATCAAACACATAGATTTACCTTAAGAGGCAGGAACAATTATACAAAAAAATCCCGAGTGAAGGTTAAATTTGGCCCACTTGGAGATTTCATAAATACAGTGTAGTGATGAGCAAAGTGACCAAAAAATAAGATGTCTCTCCCCAGTCCCCCAGCTCTGAGTAAGGGCTGACCACCTTTGGGTGGCTGGGAAGATCCCGGTGCTGGCTGGGCTTCCCTGCAGTCACCACATGGACAGGCAAGGGGGGACAAGCATTCCTCTGCTCAGGGTACTCGAGCTTCTTACACAGGGGAAATTTTTCAACTCTTGTGTGCCAACCATCCTTTTGGCTTGCATATCCTTATACAAGACCCTTTATCTGTTTTCAATAGTTCATAATCCAGGAGAGGAATCAAACACACACTTAAACACATACTGAAGTCCCATGGAAGCAAAGAGAGCAGCTTAGGAATCAGTGCCAAAGCAAGGAGAATTATTTCAGTGGTTTTGGAAACAATGTTGTGGTATTGCTTTTCTCTCCCTTGCTCCGAGCTGTGCGCTCTCATCCCAGCACCTGGCCACCTCTGGGCTAGCAGGGTTATGTGCCACTGCCAGAAGCGCGGCATCAAAACCCATCTCATGGTCCTTCACGAGCAGCACCATAGGTGTCACTTCGGTGCTTCACTGGGCTTTGAGCACAAACTACATCAGCCCAGGAAGCCCTGAGTGGAGCTCGAGAGTGCTCAGGGGCAAGGACCACATACTGCTTGAAAATTGGGGCCATCTTCTCCCCAGTGAACCTAACCTGCAGGAACCATTGACAGGATGAGAGGAGATGACCTCAAGTTGCACCACTTGAGAGGTTTAGATTTGATATTAGGAAAAAAAAAAATCTTAATGGAAAGGGTTGTAAAGCCCTGGCACAGCTGCCAGGGCAGTGGTGGAGTCACCATTCCTGGAAGCGTTCAAAAAGCATGCAGCTGTATTACTAAAGGACATGGCTTGGTGGGCAACATGAGGGTGAAGCTGGGTTGATGGCTGGACTTGATGATCTTCAGTGTTTTCTCCAGCCTCGCTGGAAAACAATTCTATAATTCTGTGATTGGAGTTTCTACTCTGTTGTTTGGAAAACCCGTGCTTTTCCTGTATTTTTCACTCAGGCAGCTCATTACAGACCATGGCGATGGTGTCACACAGGCAGGGGCAAAAGGCATTTCCAGGAGCCAGAGGGCTGGCTGTGCCTGGTGAGAAGGAGAAGCTTCCTCTGCAGCAGAAAGAGGTAAGGTATTGCTGCTGCCAGAACAAGCACAGGCGCGACTGAGCAGCAGGTTCCAGGAGGATTCCGAGCAGCCACAGAACCGGCAGCAGTAAGTCAGCCTTTCTCAGAGGGGCCTGCACATCACCGACACAACGAGCAGAATTCAGCTCCTTACAGCCCTGCTGGTTCTGGATATGCATTTCCCTGAAATGTACCTCTGCCATCTAATGGCTTATCAAACAATTAGCCTAAATTTGGTCTTTGAGTGGTTGCAGCTTTTTGGGGTGAGGGAGGGCTCCTAACAGTTCGTTCCTGCTCTCCCACTGACACGCACAATGAAACATGGGTGAAGAAAGGGAAAGAGCCAGGGACCTACTGCACTGGGGTGGGCCAGGGCTGAGCACCCTCCAGAGACAAACCCCCACACTGCTGTGGACACTCAGGGATCAATCAGTTCTTCCCCATATGTTGTGGCAAGCACTTACACGTCCCACAAAGGGGCCGTGTTCACTGATAAATACCAGATTGCCTCAACATGGCTCTTCTGGGACTTATGTTTCTTGAAAAATGCAGTTTTTATTAAAGATAATTAAGCATTGTTTTCCTTGGTGTGAGTCACTGAACTGCATCATGTTCTGCCTTTGCATTTTGGATGATCAGTATGATGATACTGGAAAAATATAGTAATTTTGATTACCACAGCAAGAGCAAGGGCAACAAGTTCTGATCTTAAATTTCACAATGCACATCTATTACTACTCCCATATTAACAAAGCAGAGTCCTGAGCATGTTCATTTTTTACCCGTGCTCATTGGGAATATTGGAATAGCTATTGTTCCATCCCAGTTCTTAGATACTACAGCTCTGCAGTTTACCAGCTCGAGCCAAATTCATACAGAATTCAGGAAGCTATTAGAATATTTCAGCTGGTTTTCCTCTAGCAAGAAGTAATCACTTGGGAACAGAGAGGATTAAACTCTATCTTCAGTGGGGTCTAAGCGTTTTTTAAGGCACTTTTTCAGGAACACCACATTGGAGAAGCCAAGATTTGTAGTCAGTCTTGTAAAAGATTTTGCATCACCAGTAAAAGCCTTTGGAAGTGAACCAAGACTTTGCTGTCGTTTTGTCCATGGAGCCAAATCTTCGTCACCCGTGCAGTAGTGGGTGCAGGATTTGCCTCTGGCCACTCAGAGGGTGCAGACACTGAATTTAGGGCACATTCACCTCATACACAAAGGCAGCGCTTCAGGGTTCTCGTTCACATCAGAAATGCTCCTGGCACAGTGATGTAGAGCCGTTATGCCAAAGCTGCTGCATAAATTCCTTAACTTTCTTTTCTGTTACCATTGCTGGCTAATTCCAGGGCAGAAGTGGGCACTGGACTGTAGGCACACTAGAGTCCACCTCCTTCCCCTCAAGAGGTGCCCAAAGTCAATTTTTACTTGGTGGAATTTCTATTAATTTCAATGTGCCTATTGCAAAGGCAAAAATTTTCTTATTAAGAATGCAATAGTATTAGGCATCAGAAATTATCAAGCAGTCTTTTGGAGCCTCAGAGGCTGTGTTAAAGCATTTTCTTGTGATCTGTTAACAAATGTTTCATTCCTGAGAATAAAGGCTCTCACTTTGGTTGCTAAATTTAGTTCAGACCTATAAAACCTGTACAAAATACATTAAACCCAAAATAAGAAAGCAATAGATTTCATTCCACTTCCATCCAGATTTTCTGAAATTTCTGTGGTCTGATCTCCAGCTGATAGAAGAGGACCATGACCAACTATGAGAGAAAAATCTGCTCCACAATGGGAAAATCATATGTATCTAAGACAAGAATGAACCTCAGGACTGTAATTCTGTTTTGCAGCACAGCTAACAGCTCGTAGCTTACAGCAGCACAAGACTTGTGAGCTTCTCTGTTCCCAGCTGAGGCAGCTGCCAGAGGATTTCTGTGGGAAGCTTCAGTCTCAGTTCCTTTGTTTTGCATGTTTAGATTCCAGAAGGTTTCAGGGCTTAACAAGTCCTTGACAAACTGTTGGGTTTTTTTTTGGTTTTGTTTTTTTTTCATGGAGTTAGAAAATGGAGACTGAAAAGGGGAACAATCTTCCAGAAAAAAACAATTATAGTTGTTCTTAATGATTATAAAAATATGAAGATATATAGAAGAATTAGATTTCATATAGAAAATTATTAATTCTCTCTAAAACTTGATTACTTACAAAATGCATCTGTGTGACAAAGCTTTCCAAAGGAGTCTAATTAGTTTCTACAAGATTAAATCACAAGAATTTCTCAGGGGGTTGGTTTCTAAACCATTTTTATTCTAAACTATTTTTTGTTCCTAATACCTGCAATAAATTATTTTTTACCACGTTCTGACTAACAGGCTGGCACAAAATGGCCAAGCTACACTACTGGAATAAAACACCTCAGAGCTTACTGTTTGTATGAAGTTTTTTGATTATATTATTCAATTGAACTTAAAGATTAAAAAAAAGAAAATCATGAGGGAAATTCGTGTGTGGTTCAAAGCTGTATTCACCTGGTTTCAGCTTTTATTTTTGTCTTGAATTAAAGCTATACTCATTAACTTGAAACAATACACTCAAACTTTTATCATACGTGAGTTTGACTCAATGTCCTGGCAGCATCCCTGGTAAGGTGTTACCCAGTACCTTGTTTTGCTTTCACAGATGCACAACAACTTAGGACTCCATAGACAATGCTGGTGCCTCTGAAATAGTCCAGATATATTCAATTTTACATTAAAACACAAATATTAGGCTGTCACAGCCTTACAAAGGGTGCCCACAGTGCCGGCATTTACATTGAAGCCCCAGAGTAAACACTGGGATGTTCTTCTGTGATGAAGGAAGGTGCAAAAAGAAAGGACAAGTGGGTCATCAATTACTAAATAAGATGCTGGATTTTCTTGAAGATGTGTGACTGTGCAAAGACTATTTGTCAGTAGGAGAGACTTTGCAAAAGCCCCCTTCTTACCACCGTGTAGTTTGAGTGTGACCTTTGAAGGTGTACAGGGTATGGTGCACAGCCTCTGCCAGGGATGAAAATGAAATCCTCACAGCATAACCTGATGTTCTGGATGCCCTCCTGCCTTTGTAACCCCGAAACCACAAGCCAGGACTACATTCCTGGCTCAGTGTTGCCTTGGTCACACACAGGCGACTGTCCCCAAAGTGCTCACCAACAGCAGGATACAAAACAATTCCACAGTTCCCTGAATTTAAAGCAGGAGATGATTTTTGAAGTGTTGTGGCATCTCACAAAAGCATTTAATTGTTGTCAGCATTGGATATTCTATTGTATCCTCCAAACCTTGAAAAGAGCATTAATAATTTCAGTGAAAATTCCCTGAAGTACATGTCTGGTGGCAGAGAAATGCAGTTTAAACAGTTAGCTGATCGCACATCATTTGTGAAATCCTAGATTAAGGATTTTGCTAAATGAAACCCAACTTTTGCCAATAATATGAAGTATGACTGTGCAAGTGCAGTTTAGTGTGTTCCAGTATCCAAAAGGAGACAATCCAGGGAGGGCCAGAATCCCCCAGGGACACCTGGCAGGGCGGCAGCCCCTCAGCTCCCGTGGCCCTGCTCTCAGCCAGCGTGCCCCAGGGCTCCGTGCAATCCCACGGCAGCTGGGCTCACCCAGCCCTCCTGTGCCCAAAGGAGCCAGGGCTCAGCACCCGGACCTGCACACACAAAATCTCACTCCAACAGCCTCACCTCAGTTTTTGCTGACATGGCAAAACACCACAAGAGAACACAACACACTAAGGAAGCCAAAAGAAAAGAAAAGTTTTTTCTACAGAAAATATTTGCCCGATGATTTTCTCTCATTCCAAAACTGAAGAAAATCCCAACTCCCACAGTACACATACCAGGACCAGAAATAAATTTCTATCTCTGTGCATACGCTCTCTGTACTTATATTGCCTGCCAATGTTTTTAGAGAAACGTTTATATAAAAAAATGTGCTGATTCATCAACAGTAATTTTGTATGTAGGGAAAAAGGTCAGTTATGAGAAACTGACAGTTTCAATATCCAATCCAAAACCCAGTTTCAAAAGTCTAAATTAGCAGTTCCAAGTTTTTCTTCAAAAACAGTATTTTACTACAAAAAAACTCATCATTTGATGAGAAAAGTGATCATTTTTTCACAAACGTAGTATGAAAAAAATAAAAAAATACAACCGACTCCCTTCATTTTTGTATTTTCAGTTCTTCCTCACATCCCAGTGGTACATGCAGTAGCCCGAGTGCCCGTTTTGCTCGCCCAGCGTGCCAGCAGTGATCATGAGCGCTGTCCCATTGTTCTCCCCTTCCCCAGGGAGCGCGCAGCCAGCCGGGCTCCCTGGAAGGCTCTGTCCCGGGGTGGCCCCGCTGGCCCCTGGTGGCCCTGGATGCTGCCAGCCCTGCCAGCCCTTCGCTGCCCCTGGGGCTCGCCAGCAGCCCCACCGGCATCGCAGCCACCACACCGAGGCATTTCCAGCTCCCTGCAGTGACCCCGAGGCATGAAACACTGTGCTGCGTGCTGTCCTGAGCCGCCAGCAGCAGCAGCAACCCAAGGACAGAAGCCTAGACTAGACTACAATTTGCTTCTGCATTTTAATCAAGAACTAACTCCTAATGAGCCTTTCCTGTAACTCCCTACTAAAACACCACCATGGAGGGTCTAACAGCATTCTCCACAGTTTCTTTCTATAATTATATTTTAAATGAAACAAAACAAAAAGGGAAAGTTGCATGGGATATGTGTTGCAGGTCTCGCTTTCAAGGCAATTAAATCCTTCTGCTTTAAAATCCCCAGGATTTTTTAGTCAGCAGAGCAGAGAAAATCTCTCTGTTCACAGAGAATGCGATGACTGGGATTTACTCATTTGTTCCCGTCGTGAGGCACCCCACTGCCAAAGCACTCCTCCCAGCCTGACCACGCACCTGGGAAGGGCTCTCCCACGCTCCACGCACTGGAACGCACCCTTGGCTTCCCACAGCCATCCGAACCAAATGTCAGGAAAAAACACGTGAAGGAATTAAATTAAACAAAGGCAGTTCTACGGAAAAGGTTCCTAATGCACAAAACAAGCTTTCACGCTTTAACAAACATTCTGCTTCCAAAGGACAGCAATCTGGGTAGCCCAGAACATTATGTAAGGGACATCGCCAACAGAAGAATCAAAAAGTTTAAAAGTCTCTCTTAATCAATGACAAATTTAGTACTTGTTGCTACAATTACAAAGATAATAGTTCCTTTATGTCAGTGCCTTTGGTTTTGCAGCTGTAAAATAGCTTTGAATTCAGCATTTCAAGTAACAGAAATTAATAGGAGGTCATTTCTACCAGAGAAATTTTAGGGGCCCATCCTCTCTAATCATCATTAAAAACTAAATCCACAGGAGAAGAGGCACTTTACTGATTGTCAAGTGGAAGCTATTATTCATTTGATGAAGCTCTTGGCACTGTGCCATTTATTCTGCTGTAGAGCCTGCTGGTTGCTCTACTTCATCTCATGCAATCAAGGTTGTTTCTGCCTGCCAAGAGTTATTTATAGAGTGGGGGAAAAAAATAGCAATATGTTCTCTTGCTTCAAAAGCAAGTTTCAAACTTTCTAAGTGAACAACTGCTTCCCTTCTCCCTAGTGACATTATCCTTTTTGACCTGCACTTGCACAAAAACAAAAGCTTTCCTAGATTTTATCTTTCTTGAAACATGAAAACAACTGCCATGCCATGGACATTTTCATTGAGAAAATATCTTATTTTCTCTGGTTAAGGTTCTGCACAGCCCCACAGCTGTGGCAGCAGGGCAGGCAGCTTCCCCCTGTGCCACCCCTCTCAGCCTGCCGGGCCAAGGGGGACGTGCAGAAAGCACCTCCTTGGAGGCTGGCCTTCACTGGGGCAGCTCAGCTGTATCTACAGGGCAGAGAAACTGTCGGTGATGGGGACGCCCTCCCTGTCTGCACTAAGCTCCCAGGTTGAGGAGGTAGCCAGGGTGCTTGAGATGAGGGATGAGGAATTTCTATCCCAACGCTTGGTTCTCCAGGTCAGACCATGTGCAATCCTTAGACCCAGGCAGAGTGGGCTCCAGTGCTGTGGAAAGCCTTTATATTCATTTGGACATGCAAATGACCGTAAATTCCTAAACAAAACCTTAAAGTCTGTTTTTGACCTCAAGGCCACTTTAAATTAGGAATTCTGGCATTCTTGAAATACATAAAATCACAAAGATTCTTTAAAGGGAATGTAGTAAAACACCACTAGTGTTGAGTTTGTGCATAAAACCAGAACTAGCCATTTATGGGTTTTGTACTTTTTAAGAGCAGCCCCAAATAAAGTTCAGACTAAACATCTGAAAAGGGGGGAAAGTAAATTTCCTGCATGGTAAGACTAAAAGTCTCACAAATGTTTGGGAAGCAAAACTATCAAAGTGCAATTGAGTAATATTCAATTCTGATTTATTCATCTCTGTGAAACACGAAGCAAACCATGGTCATCTCCACTCCAGAAAATATTGCTAGCCCTCCATTTCCAGAGCTATTAACCAGTTTATTCAAACAGACACGGTTATTTCAAGTTTTCTCACTGCAGCTCTGATACCTTTGCTCACACAAACTAGCACCCTGTTCCACCGGTGTTTTCCCTGATACCACACAATTATTTCCTGAGCTATCTACCACTCCTAAGGTGGTGGAGTCCTACTCCACCTTAGGACTTCAAAGGCAATAACCAGAGCACTACTCCTGCACCAGTCTCCCTCACCCCTAGCCCAAAGGGACTGTTCCCTGCTAAGGTCTCTCAGGAGTCTGATTCCGGGATGTCGGGGTAACAGAGCCAAGGCAAGGGCAGGTGTGTGCAAATGGCAAGGGCTGCGTGCAGCAGCTCTGCTGGCAGTCCCAGGATCATTCGGGTTGGAAAAGCTCTCCAAGACCACGGAGTGCAAGCATTCCCCAGCACTGCCACGGCCACTAACCCACATCCTCAGAAGCTACATCCGCATGGCTTTTGAATTCTGCTGAGAATGGGGACTCCTCACTGCCCATGGCTAACAAATTCCTTGTTTGGTTTGCAAACTTTGTCTGGAGGCAAAAAAAGATGATTAAATTAGACCTGTTTCTAACCCTTTATTATTATTATTATCATATTTTCAGGAACCTCATAGAAAAAAAAACCCAGAAATTTTATTTCAGATCACAATTTCCTAAATAAAGTACCAACCAAGTGTAAATGCTGTTTTCTGATGGGTTCTACTCCCAGCTGCTATGGAGAGACTACCAGGAAATCCCTCCAGCAGAGAAAACATTGAGCATTTGTTAGCCAGTTTCCTAGGGATTTCATACATAATAAGCAAAGTACATTAAGAGCTCTTGATTTTACAAAAAAAAAATGCTGAATTATGCATTTGTGTAAGGACAAGTATTGTAGGCAACATTTCACATATATGCAAATTTTATGTAAAATATAGTTTGCATATGGTGTAATACCCATCCCCCAAATAAAATATGGTATAATTTCAAGGAAGAATTTTCAGCACAGAGCTTGATTAAGAAAACACAGTTTTCTAAAATAACCAGCAACTATTGTTAAAACTGAGATGTGAAAGGAAAACAAAAAAAGCATAAATCACTGTAAAATCATGTGTGCATTGAGGATTATGTCTCAGAGCTTGTTTTCCCATTGGGTGACATGCCAAACCCCAGACACTGAAATGGGTTATGCTGAAGAGCAAATACCAGTCATTAACTTTCCTGTGGTTTAATAATTACGCCTCTTCCTGGGGATGTGATTAAACCACACACAGCATTAGAAAACAGAAGGAATTAAGTCAATATGCCTCAGAGCTGATGAGTGAGTGTGTAGAGTCAAGAAAAAGCTGGATCAGATGGCTGTATGTTTCCAAGGTCCATACAGCAGTGCAACACACAAATGCAATAAAAAAATTATCACTACCAGATGTAGGGGCAGCCTCCCCCCCAGGCCACGAGGAAAATGCAGCATTGCATCACAGATCAGCAGCAGGAGCACCACGGTCAGCAGAGACCTGACCCCCCACCAGGAACCCTGGCTCTCCCAACAGAAGGATGACTCTTTGACAAAACATTTTGGTCTACTATTAATTTCATCACTGATGCTGTGGGTTTATATTCCTTCCTGGAGTATGGGGAAAAGCACCTGAAATGCCTGGCAGGGAACTGAAGCCCCTTCAATCATAAATACAATCAAATTGAAGCCTGTGGAAAGAAGCATTCGGCTCAAAGACAAGCATTCCCATTCCATACATGCATAGCCAAAGACAAACTGAGAGCCCAGACAATATTTGTGTTCTCCTCCCCTTCACCACGAGCTTAGCACGGCAGTGTTGGAAACATTCCCAAGCAATCCACAGACTGTGCCGTGATCCTGGTGGCACCGTGAGATGACATAAGCCACAGGAAACATAATTTCTGAAGAACTCTGTTAAGTAAACACTTCCCAATTTCTCCATTTTTTAACTGGAGTAACTCCAGGAAATTCACTCCAGTTACATCTGGGTGGGAAGGAAGAAAGAGGGGAGAAAACAGTTTCTGTGTTCCAGTCTCTGCCTCTGAGACAACACCACACAGCACACTGCCCGTGGGAAACTCACACATACCAAAGCATCTGCAAGGAAATAAACTCCGAGTGTGACACTGGCAGGGAGAGTTTCTAGCCCTACCCTGATACATCTTGCCCTCCCCACATTTTTCTCAGCCCACTTGCTTTCCACGACCTCACCTCTGTGGCTGCAGACCTGTGTAGCAGCGGGGGAGGCTGGAGGAACAAGGACTACTCATTCTCCAGCAGCGCTTGGCTTACACTGGGCAGCTCCATCACATCCCCTGGGAGAGCAGCTGGGGATTATCAACTTGCTCTGGATCTGAACTAGTGACCAGGAGAGAAGGGACCTTGTCAAGCTTTCATCTGCTGAGCCAGCCCAATGCTTCTTAAGCTGAGCAGCAGCTTAGCTGCCAAGAGTTTGAGGACTCCAATGAGTGAGGTTATTAGTTTTTACCTTGTATTATTTTACATTCTCTGGAGAAGAGAGCATTAATAACAGCTGGCAGAATTTGATGTGAGAAATAAATAAGAAATTCTAAAGACCTTCCAGTGTGATTAGATTTATTATCATGTATTTTTAATACATCATACATAATCTCTTCAGGTCAAGTGCAAATCCGTAGGCAGAGGAGAGCTCTTTTCTCCTAACACACCTTTGCTCACTGACTATGCCCTCTGACTGTGGGATGGGAAGAGGACTTGTTCTAAAACCATTTGCAAGCAACATGAACAAGCCAAAAGGGTTTGGCAAAGTTCAGAAGGATGCTGGCTGAAGAGGCTTGGATGGAGCAACATCAGGGAGGAATTTAGGAATAAAGCATTTCAGTTGTGAGTAATTTCAGCTCCAATGTCACCATCTGGTTTTGGACAATTCCGCAACTCTGCTGCTCAAGGCTATGCTCCTGGGAAGAGCTGGCAGCTTTGTGCCAGAGCAGGGACCAATACCTACCCAGATTCTGTTTGCAGTCCCCAAGGAAGGGGAAATTACAGAAGTAGCAATGGCTTTATTGGTTTTGAGCATTTTTCATCAACAGTTTTGTGGTTCTCTTTGAAATATACAAGAAGAAGGCATTGTATCTTTCAATCGTTTGAGAAATCATTTTGCACTCGGTGGTAACATCCTCCAAACTTAACTGCAATTGTCCCTGTGCAAACTTGCACTTCAACGGAGAAAAAATGGAAGAAAGAAATCTCCCTCCCAAAAAAATGTTAATCTCTCTTCACTTCCAAATCCACCCCTGAGTGACTACAGTAGACACTTGTCAGAACCCCACTAAAGCCCCTCGTACCGTCCTTCCCTGGAATTATTTCAGCTCAGACTGGCCCTGCCCAGGTGAGCCGCGGTGGGCAGGCCCTGGTGTGCAGCCTGTCCCCTGAGCACGGGCACACTCGCTCCCAGGGACACGGAGCTGCACCCCCGGCCCTGCCAGCTGCTCCCTGGCTTCTGCAGTCATCCCGACCAGGACAAAGTGCTGACTTCAGGAGCAGATGCAGGAGAGAACACGAGGAGTGGATGAGCAGGAGAATGCCCTGCCCGAGGTGGCCCTTCCCACCAGCTGGCATTGCAACACCCGTGCTGCCAAACCACACCTGTGCAAAACACTCAAGGTGCCCATACATGGGACCTGTGAGCAGGGTGGGGATCTCTTCAGTGTTCAGCAGAGGTTTCCCGCCTGTCTTATCTCCAGCTGCAAAGCTCCCCCGTTACGGAAATATTCGGGTTTGTTGCAGACAGGAGCCCTGAAATCATAACATGGAAATGGAAGAAGATGCTGCTGGTGAAAGCACTGGAGGTATACATTCTTTCATTGGCAGCACACCAAAATATTTTGGACCAGATAAATCAGATGCATCACTTATTTAATTGTACAGGTTGTATAAAGAACGAAATGTGTCACATCCCCAGAGTCATTGATGCGATATTTTATACTGCAAGAAGACCCAAAAGCTCAGTAGTTTATTTAATAGACTGGTCTATTATTAAAAAGTTATAAAGATAACAGAAGTAAATAAAAATTATAAATATTATTTGTAAATTAATATATCTCTTTGACAAAAAGGTGATAAATATATAATTTTAAATGAAGATGCATGTCTCTGATATTCCTCTGACCACTGAAGCAGAAATGTAATTGATCCCATCTTGACACTCTAATCAGGAGCCTTTAGAAAAACGACTATTTCACTAAATAAAAGAGTCATTTTACAGCCCTTATTATCTAAATCATATGGATTTACAGCATAAGCAAAGGACCCAGGAAGGGTACGGAGCTCAAACACTGACTATAATGAGTGAGCTGATTCTGTATTTTCTTAATGTGAAAGAGACTGAAGAATTAAATTAAAAGCACATTTCATGTTCTAAGCTTCTTGCAAGAATCATATTCCTCTAAAATTCAGTAGCTCTTTCCCTGTATCTCCTCCACCTGAACTGCCTCACTATTTGCTTTAATGTATTAAATCTACTCTCTAGTCACAGTAAAGGAGACCACTCAGGTAACTGCAGTTTATTAGAGGGAGTCACCTTTAGCCAGCTGTAAGCCAGCCCTTTTTCCACAGTCACACTTAACCACATATATTGCACATACTCATTTCCTCCTGAGCTTTAAGGAAGTACACAGTATGTATGCGTGGATTCTCTCATTTTGAGCAAAGCCACATAATTCATACAGACCCACAAATGCTAAGCTCAGATGTTGACATTCACAAAGTTCTTCTGCAAACCCTATTTAAACAAAACAGATTCACAATGTATGTTCTACAAGAAGGGATTTTTCTAGCAAATTCTGGGATTGGCCTAAAGGAAATGTGAGACAATAAATTTTACCCCTTTAATAAACATGCGTTTCCCTGGGGAAATAAAAAAATTAAAAAGAAGGGAGTCGTTGTGGTCTGCATGCCAGATTGTTTCTATGCTCCTGCCCTGTTACTCCAAGTCGCCGATCCCTGGGTGTTTTCTGGAATAAACGCAGCTCTTCCGCAGCTCTCCGCAGACGGTCCCGGTCTCCCGCTGGCTTCAGCCTCTCCCGCAGGAGCAGCAGGTGTTCTGCAGGGACAGGGGAGCCCGGCGGAGAGCCCCGGCCGGCCAGGGCACACGGAGAGCCGGCAGCAGAGCCGGGGCCAGCCCGGGCAGCTGCCAGGGCCGGGAGCCAGGGCGGGCAGCCCCGGCACAGCGGGCAGGCGGAGAGCGCGGCGCAGGAGCGGCTGCCCCGGACACAGCCCCCAGCCCTGCAGCTCCTCTCGCCTGCCCTCGCTGCTTGCCTTCATCCCGCGCTTCCCTTTGGAGCAAGGGCACACGGGCCGGTCCCTTGAGTCAGGCAGAAGCTCGAGGATTCTTTTTACCCCCTGTAATTTCACCCACAGTTACCCGGGGAATCGGGTTTTATAAATATTGACAGAGAAATATACGTAACAAAAATATTTCTCATTTCTCAGCACTGAAATTTTGTTTCAGGACACGAGGTGGCTGTTTCAGTGAATCTGCTCATTACGAAACAGGATTAGAAGATCTGTTTTTAAACAGATCAGTGATGCACGCCCTGACTTACAGACTGTCCCGCTGACACAAGGATCCCATAGCAGATGACAGTCCCGGGGGAGCAGGCAGCGCCCAGCTCTCTGCTCTGGAGCACCGCACTGGAGGAACAGACAGCTCTGCTGATTGAATGAAGCTTGCTGGGAGCTTATTGGGGCAGGTGCAGGGAAATAAATGCGTTCCTAAGTATCTTATTCTCACTATATTTCAGCAAAAAAGTTTTCCTAGCTGTCCTTCCTAGGAGATTCCACACAGACTGGAGATGAGTAAATATTGAAATTCCCCCTGGGATTCTATCACAGCACCAGAGCAGCATCATTCCCAGTCCAGCCAGAGGAGCTTCACTGCCAGCAGTACAACATACACACTGAAGAAGCACAGTGCCCGAGTCAGAGGAACTGGAGCCCCACGCAAGACGTCTGTCTTGGCCCATAACGCTGCAGCCAAAACGAGAGCAAGCCCAGCAGAAGAGCTGTGATCTCCAGTACCTGCTGCTCCAGTCCTGCCAGGGCCATCTCACATTCACCTGGAACCTGGAGAAAGAGCCGGGAACAGACTCAGGGTTCTGTTCTCGGGAACCTCAAATGGCAGGTTGGTCTGTTGAGCCAGTTTTGTACCATCTGCCATAAAGAAAATAAGGGCAGGCATGCTGTATTTGTATGAGTGGCTCAATTCCTATGCCATCTAAGCAAAACAGGAGCCCATGTTATTTCTGTCATTAGTTATAATTAGAGAACTCTAATCAACCCCCTGCCTGCTTCAGTACTCAAGTGTTTGAATCTGCAATTTTACTTGTGTTCTTCATTAAGAGGAGGGAAAATGGAAAATAAATTCATTCATGAAATTTCTATCCATATCAAAGATTTTTGTTTTAGGATTTACTTCCAACTTTATGTATCTTTGGACCTTTTAAACAGGAATACAGTCTCTTCCTCTACCGTTCTCTTTCATGTAATGTCTTTCACGTAATGTCTATTAAAGAGCAGAGAATTCTCATTCCTCTGTAGCAGTAAACGTAGGACTTTGACACAGAGATGGAGAAGAAATAAGAGAACATAAAGATCTTTAAGACAAGTGGAGGTAGTTGTTGCATGTAGAAATTTCTGGTGCAGTATGGCAAAATTACTATAAAATCTTCAGCATCTTGAGTCTCAACTATTTTCAACAGATGGAGCTGATGACATAATTAATAGTGATTAAATTTTAAGATTTATTAGTGAAGGATTTTTAACGGTACGGGTTAGCAGCACCAAGCCCAGAGTGAGATCTTCACCGGGCCTGCCCAGAAGCCATGACACCAAATTTCACCTCCACCCACTCCACTGCTTTGACATGGGGTGTCACAGATTTCACAGGTTGCTGGGCTTCAGAGGTTCCTGAAGACCAGAGTCAGAGTGATAAACACCCCTCTTTTTACTCCATCATGTGTTTGCCCAAAAATGTACCATCTGCGTGAGCTACATTAACCAAGGTTTCATTTAAGCCATATTTCTCTCTTTTTTCATAAGCAGAACCACATGCTACTAAGGGAGAGTCAAGGAGACCAAGGTGGTTACCTGAGCCTGACACATCCAAATTTGCAGGACATTGATACAAGGGACTTACACAACAGATTTCAGATACCACGCTGATCAAGGGATGTAAAAGTAGATGAAAAAGTACACAAAAGTTTCTGCTTTAGAAGAGACCACTCAACTGCTGACTGTGAGTCACCAATCTGTAGCAAGACCTGCTAGTTAAATATCCAGAGAAATACCTTTTTTTTTTTTTTTTTTTTCAGAAACCCAGGACAGTTTACTCAGAATTTGGCCTCAGACACAGCTAATTGCCTATATACTTTAAAGAACTATAAAACTTCATGCTGCCTCGTGGTGAAGAAAAGTCCTCTGAAACCTAGAACAGGCAGAGCCTCAGAATAGAGCATGTCCTAATAAACACCCATGTTTAAAACATGTGGCCAAACTGCCAGCCCTGAAATCCCCCAGCATGCCGTGAACTCCAGCAGTAATCACACCAAGATTTACTGGGTACTTGGATTCAAGGAGCTCAGGGTTATCAAGTATGCATCCAAGAACCTTTCCACAGAGGCTTTCCGGACTGGAATCAGAAAGTGTGACACACACAACAACAGCCTCACCCTCTTCCTGGGAAAAAAACTTGCTGTGTTCACATCTAGCCTGGGTCTGCATTTCCCTTACTTGAAGTTGCATAGTCCTCTGAAGCTATAGCCAGAGCCCTGATTGCTCCTCAAGATCCCCAAAAGCCTGTTCCATTTTGTAGCAAAGTCTCTCAGGTACCAAGCAGGTACAAATGTATGACCAAATATATGTTTTTTAAAAGGCACATGGTTGAACCTGAAATAGCAGGCAAAGAAAAATGTTTTTACCATATCTCCTGCATTTCACCAATACAGGAAATGGAAAATGTTCTCTCTACAAAATTACTCAGGAAAAAATGGACCTAGATTTCAGCTTTCTTTTAACAAATCAGGGTAAGCATCTGGGAAATTCAAATCACCCATAAGAACAAGGACAGTTGTAAACAGTACTTACATTTGTCACAAATACAAAAAGCCTTAAGTCCACTCTTAAGGATAGACATTTCATTTTAATCATCCTGACACAAAGGGATGATAAGAAGTATCACCCAAGTCAGGAATAAACACAAGTACACAAGGTCAGGATCATCTGAGAGTCTTGAGAATGCAGATGGAGCTTGGAGACAGTACACTACATTTCAAACTTCTACTAAGTACAAAGAAAGTTATGTGTTAGTCTTAAAATTTAAAGTGAATGGGTGCATACTGACATTATGAGAATGCAATAAAGGAATGGTAGATTAGACAAAAGGGTTAATAAGGAATTATCTGATTACAAATGTAACTAATGTAAAGAGTACACTGAGAGAAAATAGGAAACAATTCCAGTCTGTGACATATTTTGATATAAAAATAGCTGATCCAAGCAAACAAACTCAACCTGATTCAGTCACTTACGAAAAAAAAAAAAAAAAAAAGTTGACTTTTCAGGAAATTTTTGGTATTACTGATTTACTGAAATTTGACAAAGGACTTGTCAAAAATTTCACTGCCTCAGTAGTCTGATATTAAGATCAAAAGTCTGCCTCCAAATAGTGTTACTATCCTCAGTTTCCTAAAACTTGTGGAAATTATTATCGTGGCCTCAGATGCAGCAATGGAAAGAATATTTCCAGTGTAAACAGATTTGGACAGAGTTCAGAAAACTGCTGAACACAGTTTTTTCTGGGACTGGGCTTAAGGTTAAAGCCAAAGTCAAAAAATATATTAAAAAAACTTCCTTGTTTGATTCAAAACAGCCAAGACACACGAGAGCAGAAAGCAGTAGTCCAAACAATAACATTATTAATGAAACAGCGTTGTATATTTGAAGACAGTGTAAATATAACCTAGAGGGAAAAATACATGTCACAACAGGGAGCTGCTGCTTCCCTAAAACAGTCCTTTGGAGAGTTTCCCTTTGTGTTCCAAGCAGACTGTTTCTTCCATGCCAGAAAGAGGCAAGCTCGCCAGGTGTCAGAGCAAGTGGCGCTGCTCTGGACACGCAGCACGGCCTGACCCATCACAGGAAGGGATGGAGGGTGCGTGGAATTTCAGCGTGGAAATGCTGGAGGGCAGAGTGTGGGCTGCTGGCACGCGCTGTCCACACACTGCTCAAAGTCCTCCTAGCCTGCTACTTACAACAACTTCCCTAAGAAGGCATTTTCTGTGCCAAGGAAACACTCCTGATGAAGTGGAAACACCACTCATCCCTTTAAGGGAAAATAATCTGCCTTTTTGTTGGGAACCATAAAAGTAAGTGCAATGAGAAAAAAGAAGGCAGTCACCCATCACGTCTGACAAAAAGTCGGTCCCAATCCACCACGGTCTCCCGGGGTTTGGCTGTCCCCAGCCTGCAGCCACCCCTCACCGCGGCACCTCAGGCTGCCACAGGCAGCCCAGGGAGCGGGCGCCTTTCTGCTGGGTGTCGGGATGCCAGGAGACCTCTGAGGGTGCCACCCACGCCAGGAGGTGCCCGAGCATGGCTGGACGGAGCCCCAGCCGAAGCTGGGACGTGCAGCTGTTGGTGGCTCCTCGCAGGGGCGCACGGGGACAGGGGCAGATGCATCGCCCCACGCTCGGGGGAGCTCTGTGGAAAGCAGGGCCAGGAGCCCACCCCTCTCAGCAGCTGCTGCGGCACCGTGAGCGCGCCTGCTGCAGAGGGCTGGGATGCGGCCCTCAGAAAGGAAGGGATGGAGTTTTAGCTTTGGATTACAGGAACCCTTTGGCACCTCCAGTTAGCCCCACGCTCCCGATCACTCCCGCGTCCCTCGGACCGCCGGGGTGACCGTGTCATGCGGGCAGCAGGCTGCACAGATGGCAGATGTCACGCTCCATCTGATGAAGAGGTCTCTGCCTCGGGCTGTTTATATATAACCTACCAGAATTTCCTGCTGCATGATGAAATAATTAGGGGGCCCTCATGCAGGGAACAATGTTGCGAGTAGGTTGCAAAGGCATTACACATACAAAAAGAGAATTCTAAGCATTTTTCTTATCTGTGATACAATCTTCTAAGGGTCCTTATATACATTCAACTTGTTTGTATTATTTCTTTTAATGTTGTTCATACAGATGCTAAATGAAGGCTTCAAAAAGTTCAGCAACGGTCTTTCCTTTATGCTCAGATTACACATTGGGAATAGCAGCATGAGAAAACCAGAAAAAATAGAATTTGTTTGTTTGTTTTAAATCAAGATTGCTTTTTGCATCTTAAGTCGGTGAACTCTAAACAGCAGATAGCTTAATAGAAGTTGATCCTGTCATCAGACTCTCANCAGAAAAAATAGAATTTGTTTGTTTGTTTGTTTTAAATCAAGATTGCTTTTTGCATCTTAAGTCGGTGAACTCTAAACAGCAGATAGCTTAATAGAAGTTGATCCTGTCATCAGACTCTCATTTTGTGGCCCTCTTTTTTTCCCAATCAGTTTTAATTCACAACTGTTTTATCCATAAAGAGATCACCCACAGACACTCCATGTGCTGATTCATCTCAGCTCACTCCCCTCCCAGATCACTACACTACAAAACCAGCTGGATCATATTCTCAGCTGCAGTCAGAATCAGGTCCTTCTGATTTTCAAACTTTCAAGTAAAACTTAGGAATCTGAGGTTTTAAACCTCCTGTGTGCTAAACATGTCCAAGACAATGAACTGAGCAATTCTGCTGGCTGGCAGCAAGGAGAAACCAGCCCAGGAGGGAGGTTGGCACGGAGATCTGTCCAGAAACCCCCAAAAGAGGAGCCCCACACAGCCCCTCAGCCCTGCCACGGCTGTGCCAGAGCCCTCGCCCCTGCTCTGTGCTCCAGAGCTCAGGTCACCAGGAGAGCTGCTGGCAGTGAACAGGGCCAGCTGGGCCCTCTGAAACCTCCTGTCTTCTCACAAACTTTTAATGAGGTCTGCACATCTGAGGCAAAGTTGGAAGTCATCTTAAGGGAGAAAGTTTGCTGAATATTTGGCATTGGGGTAGGCTGCCCAGAGAGGCTGCGAAGATACCCAGATCTCAGCCTGGTGCCACTGACGCCGTGTGAGCGTGAATATTTTCTCAATGCCAGCAGGCAGTCTCAGCGTCCCTCCAACCACTGCCATCCTCCCCAGCTCCGTGAAAATAGCAGCAAAACTGCCAGTGTAAAAAAAGTCATGTGCCTTCAAAGACTTCCTGGATTCCCATTTAGTTGGTGCTTATTCTATTAACTACCTACAGTGCAATGAAGAACATGACACTGTACTTTCTCAGTTTGGAGACAGAAGTACAGTTGTCACCCTTTCCTGATGTTCTTATCCCAGGTGTGGTCTCATGGGCATTCCGTCCATCCTTCTCAGAGAAATTACTTGCTTGAATGGCTATTTTGTTCAGAAATGTAAATATTTTCTTTTTGTCTTTCCTGTTTCCAAGGCACATTGCCTCTATTCTACAAAAAGAGGCTTAGAAATTACATTATAATTTGTTTTGAGAGGACAAAAATATTAGCTAGATTCCATGGTTTAGATTAAGAAAATGAATGGATATCAATTTTCAGATTGGGTGTGTAACTCAAAGCCAGCCACCTAACCTGGATTTTGACTCTCTCATCTGGGAGGAACACGAATAAGTAATGAACATATCATTAAATGATATTAAAAATATGTCCAGAGAGTTAATCAAAATGGGGTATTCTCAGAGAAGTGCAGTAGGAAACAAGGATATGCTGAAGAAATACCTAGACATAATTAACAAGTAAGTCAGATCTTTTTGTTAATTCCTCTTATCACAAATTGTTAAACAATTTTGATTGGAAGGAACCTTAGAGTATGATCTTGAGACCTGTACTCAGAGCAGGGACCCTCTGAAAGCAGATCAGGTTTCCATGATGTCTCCAAAGATGGCAGCAGCACCACATCGTTTACCTGCACTGCTCATTCTTCCCAACAAAGCAGCTGTGGGAACCTCAGCTGACACCAAGTGTGACCCCCCTTACACAGAACGTCAGCAGTAAAGCAAACACATGCCCTCATTTACAGCTGGCATAAGCTGCTGGGCAGCCATCTCCTGTGGGAGGGCAGCAGGGGGGCACACTGAGAACACCTCTCAGCAAGTGGCTGAGAGTGGGGGGCTTGGCGGCCACCAAGATTAAACCACAGCAGTCATGATGGACCCCAGCCTAGCGCAAACCAGGACGAGCCGTTTTACCTTTTTTACTTCTTATACACCCTCAAACATTGCATCAAGACATGCCAAAAATCTTTTCAGAGCTCAGAATCGACCTGTCTTCCAAATTGTTCAAAGAGTTGCCATAAGTGTATTGCATTTACAGACTTTGTTTGATTCAAATGACCCCAAATAATTTGAAATAGGATAACAGGGAAACAAAACATGTAGAATAAGAGTTTTCAGTGTGGTGACCATCTATATGTTCACGGTTAGAAAAACTAGATCTGTGCTTTTGTTAAAACACAGCATGGAAAAGAAATTCACATTTCCCAAATATCAAAAATTATATCTGTCACTGTCCTACAGATACATAATATAAATATCAAAATTATCATTGCCTTCCTGTGTGTCTGTTTAGCATCTCAGCTGTCTTCCTTGACCCATCTTGTTCTCTAAATGCATCATGTCTTTCACTAAGCAATGGTTCTGGCACAATAAACAGACATTGTTTGAGTGTGCTGTCCCTCCAGGTATCAGTTCACATTAACTCCTCTGAAGTTAGGTTTGCACATAGCACAGCTTACAGTGTTACCGAGGAAATCAAACTAGAAGGTTGAAATAAACCAACATTTCTTTGATCTCCATTCAGCTCACTGTTTAATAGCTTCATTAACTATATCTCAGAGATAGACCTTCATTTTTTCACCCCTATTAAAATCCTACAGGTACTGAATATTAGTGGAGGCTCTGGGTGGGGCACATGTGAGCCAAGAGCACATCTCATATCAGGAGCAGCGTTCTGCCTCCTCTGAACCAGAGAGCAATGTATTCCACTGTGCTGCTATTCAGCCACTGCCAGCTCATTTTAAGTTCCTCATTCTCAGTGCACATTCAAGAAAGAATAAAAAGGCCATAAGAGAAGCAAAATTTTTTCTGCTCATGTATTTGAAGACTACAACCATAACAGACATGAAGCAACCTATCATCAAGGCCAGGACACCCTCGACAGCAGTCATTCCTCTCTGTAAGGGAAAATCAGCAATGATACGTGATGATGGAAGGCATTGCCTTCCTCAAGGGCCAATTTAGCACAGCAGGAGAAAAGCAGCTCAGGCAATATGCATCTCAAAGCAGGAGTAAAATTAAAGGCAGGAAGAGGAAGAGTGGCTTTGGAATGGAGAGTAAAGGATGAAAGTAGTAACAGTGACCGTGGGAAGGATAACCATGACTAGGGCAGGGGACAAAGTGAAGAAAATTTAGTCCTTGCAGTTTGTTAGTGTATAGGATACTGGACTAAGAAAACTAGGACATCAGCACAAGCAAGGCTGGAGCCTAGACAAGTGCACGTTTGCAAGAACAGCCGTTTCTTTGTTCAGCTGCCTTCTACCAAAAGGTAAAATCCTTTAAGAAGCCAATACCTGCATGTCAGGTATCTTGCAGCAGGATTGCAGAGCTGTGGCCCTCACTGAGCACTGACTTCATCACTCCCCTGTGAATGCCTTGCTAGGGTGAGTAAACAGGAGCTGCTTCTGGTCCAGCATGTGTGTCCCCAAACCAGCCCACATGGGGCTGTCCCTCCGCCTTCTCCCCCGTGTTTGGCACAGCTGCTCCACACAGGGCTGCCTCTGCCTTGCCTAGGCAGAGTTCTGCCTGACAGCGCCCAGCCAGCGAGAGCCTCCTCACACCACACCACCCGTGTGAACCCACTGCCCCACTGTGCTACAGACCCAACCCTCTGGGACCCCGGGCAAGTCATTCATCTCCCTACACCTCTGTTTGTGCCTCCATTCAATTCTACTGACTTATTTTACACAGCTGAGAAGGAAAATCAAATATTAAAAGTTGTGGAGAATTCTCTTCACCGCTGTCTGCTGCCAGAGCTGGGGAACTATATCTTTAAAATTTACAAGCCCTATAAGTGCCTGTAATTTGAATAAAGTATTTATTGAATAAGCATTATCTTTTGACCTCTAATTCGTAATATCAAGTTACAACTTCTGCCTAAATGGGCATATTAAACAAAAGCCCAGTAGTGGTAGGGTAAAGGAACAACAAAGCCTTATACAAATTAAATATGATCATTTGAAGTTGATGTACATAACACTTTTTTTTTCACCTGTTGTGCTCTGTCCTTCAACCCAAAAATTTCATAAACTGAAACTTTCTCTAAATTTCTATGGATTTAGGTAGTCCGTTTGAAAATGGACTTCCAACTGTTCTGTAGGCAAAGGATACAAAACAGACACAAGTCTGCTGCTCACAGAAAATTTTGTCTTGGTGATCCACTAAATCCCATATATTGAGGGACACACAATACTGAAACATTTCCAGTGTGAAGAGGACTCTAGCCTAGGCGAAACCTGAACTCCCTTGCTGCCTGTCCCTATGATTTTTATGATTGATTATATATATCCTCATCTTAGTTTTGGGTATTCTTTGTTTATTTAATTTGCAACATTTCTAAGCCCTTTTCTGATAATCATTTTATTCCCTTGTCTTAATTTTGTTTGGCAACAGCTGAGCTGGCAGCAAGCCCAAAGCCTGATAAATGACAAATCACTACCAGATGAAACTCTGAGTTTCACCCAGAGCATGTCTTCCAGCCATGGAATACTTTTCAGGCCCAATAAGAGTTACCAAACTGACTGAGAAGCCAAGTTCAAGCTTTACACGAAGGCCTGCCATTAACAAAAACCCAGAATAATTCTCCAAGCAGTGAAACTAGTGATTGGGCTAATGAAGCCCTTGAAAAGCTGAAGAATCAGAAGCAAAGAGAGAAATGCAAATCCTTAGCAGGGCCCGCCAGGCAGGGTTTAACACTTGCTGCCTCGTAGGGGCAGGAAAGGCCCCGTTCCCCAAGAAAGAATGCAGTCACAAACCAAAATGATCCACAAGAAGCACAGATCCCCCTTCCGCCCTCCATGTCCAAGCTACAGCTCCGGAGCTGTGCGAGGTTTCCTCCCTGCAGAGCGGCTCAGCACTGAGCCAGCGTGGGCACAGAAATCCAGCATCTGGGCCAGGCAGGAAAGGGACACTAGACAGAATTACTGCTGCTAATACCCTCCACAGATCCTTCCCTGCAGACTCAGAGGCTCAGCAAAGTGGGGTGAAGTTAGGACTGGGAGAAGGATGTTTCTCCTGGGTACCCTCCAAGAGGCCAACATTGCCTTTTTCCCGGGAGTCCTCCCTGCAGAGTCTTGTGAACCCAGTGCTGAAGCCCAATGGCGTGGAATGGGAATGCTCTCCTGAACCTTGTTTCATCCTTCCCAGGCTGACACCTTTCGTTACCCGAAATTACCAGACAAGAACTGAGGAAAGCCACCTGGCAAAAATGTTTCCCTATCTTTTGCTAGGTTTTTAGTCATGGGTTTAGTCAAGGGTTCAGCACTCCTAGTGCTCTTTGCAGGTCATGTAGAGAGGATCACTGTTTACCCTGGCAGTATAGACAGAGAGGCCTGAATTTCTGTGTGTAGTAATTTTGAATTAGATATAGAATCATAGAGTGGATGCAAACCAACACTGTTCTGAGTCACATATCATAGGCTGGACAGCATCTGGCTATGGACACAGCCAAGAGATGTAAAGTGAAGCATGAGAGTCCTGAACACTCCTGAGGTACACCTTCCCGGATTGTCATAATGGATGACATATCCATGCCATGAATGTTGCGAGGTGACATCAGAGGGGAAGGAAAAGACTCGATTAAGAAATGGTGTTTGGCTATAATCCTGTGTACCTGGATGCCACAGGACAAGACAAATTCCCTAGTGCCTCCCACTGGGCTCCCATGGAGCAGGCCCCCCATAGAGACCCATTGCACCCAGCTGTAAAAACCATGGCAGCACCCACAGCCCCAAGAACACAGGGCGGGGAAAGCCAGCGCTGCCGCTGCAGAATCCGGGGGGCGGAGGTGAGAGCAGCCGCAAAGGGTTAAGTGCAGACAATACTTTCCTGTCCTGGGGGCATCAGACACAGTCTGGGAGAGGCCTGTCAGCCTTCATTGGCCACAGGTAATGGTATAGGGTAATTTCTCCTGATAATGTCACCGGAAGAGGAAATCCTGCAGACTAAACTCATTAAGGTCTGAGTGGAACACTGTGAGGGGCTCTTTCTGCATGAAGAAGGACTGTAGGCTGGGTTTGTCTGAGTGGGAGAGCATCTCTTGTGGCACATGGCTGGAAGGAGCTCAGGGATTTCAAATACCCTTCTTTAGCATATGTCAGCCTTTAAGGCCAAGTTTTCACTTTGAAGTCAAAACTCATCCCTCCTTCCAAACTGCAGCCCCCAAGGGAAAACAAAAGTACCAAAGGGCGATGGTAGATTGATGCTCAAGAGCCAGTAATTTAGAGGCATTCGAACAACTGTCATTCATTTGCAATCTTCTATCAAGCAAGCAAATAAATAAGACACTACATTGCTGTAAGTGCTTGTTCCAGAGGCCGTTAAGGCTTTGAATCATGCCTTTTGAATCCATGCCTTGAGCTGCTGAAGGGCAGCATTATCTGCCAAAAACAGGCACTGTTATTCCTGCAAGGCTAGGTACACACAGGATTTTGCACCTATCTCTCCCCTCTGTGCATCCTCAGGCCTGGAGCGAGTCCCCTGTGGCACAGGCAGGAGGGGGCACCATGGCACAGGGCTGTCCGTGGGGTGAGCAGGCAGTGCCCACAGGGCACCCTCGCACGGGCAGCCCTGCCAGCCCTGCAACCACCAGCTCTTTTGACCCCAATAAACTGCAACACTGGGTGTTCAACATTTGGGCCCACACCTGCTCTCTAACCGTGAGGTGTTGCCCTGGGCATTGGCAACAGATTTGAGAAAATGTGAAGTTCCTTCTCTTCTGAGGAGCACAGTGGGACAGCTTATCTACTCAGCTCAACAGAAAAATGCCCCTGATTTCAGAAGCAAGGCAGCCTGCTCCCTGATCTTTTATAGGAATATATTTTCACAGTGCAACAGATGAAATTAGCTAAAGCTAGGATGACTGGCACTCAATCTGATAATCCTTCTAGAAGCAATTACCTTGAAAATATCTGATCAAATGTGTTCAGTGTGTACCTCTGCTGTGGCAGTGCAGGCTCAGCCTGGTCACAATCCTCTCCTGCATCGGCACAGCCCTGCCACCCCTTCCTCCACAACACAGCTGGTTTCCACACCTCTTGAGAAACACGGGACTTGACACAGGCAAAATTCAGTTGACTGACTAGAGAACTTCAGCTTCATCTCAAAAAAAAAAAAAAAAAGTGACTTTACACCAGCGCTGGTTGGAAATATTCTGATGGACAAGCATTTTTAAAATCAGTTTGTTATCAGTGAAACAATTTAGGGAAACAATATGTCACTTTTACAGAATGTTAATCTTCCTCCAGTATCCCATTTGCAAAGAAAAATATTACACCCCTAACTGCATCCATAATTCTTCCAGTGCTTTCCTAAAATAACTGCTTTTATTTGGGAAACTTAAATGGAAGGAGGCATACATATGTAGTGCAGAATATATTTAAACCATCACTTCTAGGCACTGAACTGGTCTAATTCTGTTCCCTTCTTCATTCCTGATCATAGACTTTAAACCCTTTTGCATCAGATCCATGAGCTTGTCTTTTGCCCAGGTATTACCTTAGATCTAAAACAAGAGAAAGTTCTTCAGATGACCCTGCAGAAGGTGAGAGCTGCTCTCTCTGTTGGACCAAGCTGGAAGGAGCCTCCTGGCACACCATGGTGTGCACCTGGCTAAAGACTGACAAACCCTGAAGAACACATTTTGTGGAAGCCGATGATCTCAACTGAGCTTTAAAATTGCAAACTTTTTTGTTGCCAGGTGTTTAACTCTTCTCTGAAAGTGAGGCAGAAGGAATCTCTTGCCTCATCCCCTGTGAGAAAATGAGAGATGTTGTGGCCAATGAAACCACAAAGATGCAGTTGGAGAGCCAGCTGCCCTATCTTAGCTACTCTTGGTATCCAAATGCAACTGGTGCTTACACGCAGTGGGTAAATGTAAATTCATCTGCCAAATCAAACTGGTGAAAACATATTTGGTTCTTAATTTTCTCTAATAGTAAAACCAGAGTTTCTGCACACCATGAAAGACAACAGAGCTAGAAAGAAGGGATGCTTCAGCTGCACCAGGCAGAACCCTTTAGTGTTATAAACTTCAGAGAAAGCAGGATCCAGGAATATATGTAATAGGATTTATTAAGACTGACCCTGAAAATAAATTCTATTTATCTTACAAACCTATTTTAAAACATATTTATTTTCTACTCAAATAAAAGTGTTTCTGTGTTTGAGGTCTTAATTATGTAATTAGTAACAACAACAAATTAAAATGAATTAATTCCATTCTGATTTATTTTGCTTGCAGTGTTAAATAAGAGGTACACAAAACACAATTAAGTAATTTTAAGTCCTCTCTTTAAATTCTAAACACATATTGCCACATCTAGATAAAGCAAAACCAAAACAAAGCTTTTCATTTGTTATGAGCTAAGAAGCGTGTGAAGTACACAGTCCCCACCGACTCCAAGATAAATACTTCCACTGCTTCTTAGGATTTCTGGCTAAAATGTTGCTCAACAATTTCAGGACTGTGCAAAGATGATTACGCAGAGTCTGCTACTTGGAATGATTAGTGCAAGGAAGGTTTAACTACAGCGCACAATATACAGACAGACATTGGCCTGCAGATGGGGAAGGTCTGACACTTGCTTAAATAAAGACAGAAATGGTTTGTTGACTTGCACCTCCCTCACGTTGAGTACTGACATTTCTATATGCACCTCGCCCCCAGAGAGAGCCCAGACTTATGTCTCTAGCTGAGGCATTGCCCACACCCAGGTAGTGTTCAGCCCAGAGGCCCCGGTGGAGGGTCAGGGCCTCGCCCGGCTGACAGCAGGCACAGACAGACGGGAGCGCTGCTGCGAGCTGAGCAGAGGCAGCAGGCTGGGGCACGGTGCCCAGCACTGCCACAGCCAGGGATGCTGGCTGCCTGGGGGCACGGTACCTGCAGAAACACGAGCAAGATGTGCACGCCCCCAGTGCAGTGGTGACACCTGAGCTGCTGGCAGCGTGACAGCACCGGAGGACAGACCCTCGCATTTCTTCCCGTCCCACGTACCATATCATGTGCATGTGACAAGTAGAGGTCCAAGAGTTATTGACCCTTTTTGGGTGTTCTAAATTGGCCCACCTGTGTGCACATGCAGAGACACTAACTACCTGCCCACAGACATACACATGTCCCACCTATGCCCCTTGACACTCATGGGGTAACTCCTGGTGCAGAAGTTGGTAATCCTGCCACAAAGCAGAAAATAAATATAATACGAAGTAGATTATTTTTGAATGGTCCCACTGCTCTCCCACCACCTTGATGCAGTTTGTGGATCCCCCTTCTCATCTCATTTTTCTCCAAGTGGTGCCCAGACTTCTCCCCTGCATGGGTGGACAAACATCTGCCCTAAAGATGGCAAATGTGACCCTGCATCGTTGTTGGGCTGCTCCAAAAGCCTGATGGGAGCCAGAGCTTGCAGCTGTATGCAACACAAATGAGAAGTTTAAGAAAGGGAATCAACGCTGCTGTTGATGTTCAGGCAGCCTGAGCGCCAGAGAGAAAGTGTTGTTCCTCTGGAATGCACCAAAGATACAAACAACACGAACCACAAATTCTCCGTGTGGCAAAAAACAGCATAAATTAAACACTGCAGAGAGAGGTCTTAACTATTCCCAGGGCAGCAGGCAATGAGAAAGGTACCTCGTCTGGCAAGCACATCAGTGAACTGTGTCCCCCCCAAGAAGTGTCATCACAGACCACACCAGTTACCCTCTTACTGCAGGAATGAGTCCTAACTAGTGCCTCTACTTCAGAAGATGTATTTGTGGTTAGATGGGCACTATACATGGGATATTTTCATTTTACTGCTGTACCAATCAGCAGTCTTAACCTCCATTCACTATTCATTCAATATGGGAAGGAGTCATTCATTATACCAACACCTTCTTTGGTCTTTAGATGTAATAGCTGCCTGGCCAGACTCCATTTGTCTCGTATATATCATCTAGTCACATGTATCAGAGCTGAATAGCACATTCATAGCCTCTAGCACAGAATAGAATCCATATGTTCTCCTCTTGTACCCCTGTGGAGATTTAGCTGTCTGAAATACTTGCTATGGGATCATGCATATCCCATTTTACACCAACATTTAGACATAAAGCAGCATCATGTGGGGATGTGAGAGAATGTGGGGAACAATAAAACATCAGTATGAAAATCCCCCTAAACACTAGTATGAACTGAAGACAGGATAAATGTAATTTCTATTACTGAACTCTTTCTAATTTTGTCTCACCATAAAGTGCAGATTTCCGCAGTAACAGTAGAAATATAGCAAAAAACATTGCAGAATATAACCAGAAAACAAAGCAGAGAGGGGCCATGTCTCCCACTCTGCTTGCAGCCACCTAGGAGGCAAAACCAGACAGACCCTGATGACATCTCAGCTGCTGCTGTGACAAGCACAAAGCCAGCAGGCATTTACAGAATTGTCTTTCCACTTCCCAAATTCCTGGGCTCCAGCCCAACTGGGCTCCACACACTGGGAGATTTTCAGTGGGCAGGAGCACGGCAGTGCAAGGGCTTCGCTTTTGTGACACTCAGAGTCACAAAACACTGAGCATGGGCCCATTGCATTCTTTCTTTTCTGAATCTGCCTCTCAGTGTCACCAGGGGCTGATTGAAGGGGATGCAAGTGTTTGGATATTTATAATACAGCAGTAGAATCACAACAATATTATAGTCTCTATAACCCTGATGGTAAGTCAGTGTTTCATTGAATTCTAAGTTTTCTTTCATCCATCAAACCTTCTTTCACTGAGAGCTGATGAAATAATTTTTCTCCTGCTCAAGTGCCAACCTTCAGATTGGTACCAAGGAGCAGCAAAACATTAAACAATGAAGTGCTGTTGTATGTAAATCTTTTTTCAGGTAATCAGCCAGAGCTGACTCATCTTTGAGTGCTTCCCTGTGTATATTAAAACAGATGCTTTTAAAATTAGTTTTTCCTTCTGTCACTCTCTTGTCTTTCTGCAATCTCAAGCTGAAGCAACAAACAGAAGCTTATTTTAAATGGCCAGCAAAAAAAAAAAAAAAAAAAATCATTTTCTGTCAACTTTTGTTTTGGAGTATACAGAATACACTGAGAGTGCAAAATGAGAGCACAGTATCTCCTGGGCCCCAAAAATGGGATACTATTTTTGTGTAGAACAGTGAGGTGAACAAGACTATCTTGTTAATGTGCTGCTTAAGTAATCAACCTCTTCAGTTACTGTTTTGGTTTTTGGGGATTTTTTTTTTTTTTTTGGAGGGGGGGAAGGGGGGGGGGTTTTGGGGGGTTTTTTTGGGTTTTGTTTTTTTTTTTTTTTTTTTGGTTGGTTGGTTTTGGGGTTTTTGGGTTTGGTTTTTTTTTTTTTTTTAAACATATACTCAGTGAAAGTTATCCTTGCTGTCCTTCAAAAAGCACAATAGCTGGGGCACTGCTGACTGCAGCAGGACTAGGACTGGATCCAGATTTCCATAATTATAATCAAGGTACCACAAAACAATTTTTCTTACAGCCACCATGTGCTCACATATCAAAGATGTATTTAAAATCCTGAGGAGTGTCTTTTCCTGTGTGAGCAGGTTAGTTAAACTCAGAAAGCAGCTCAGACCAAGCAGGTTGACAAAGGGAGTTGTGTAAATCTGAACATGTTATTTCCCCCATTTTATCACCTGCCCAAAAGCACTGGACTGCTTGCAGGCACTAAACTCAATAAAAGATGTCTGAGCAAAAACACTGTTCAGGCACTTCATTCTCCTCTAGATCAACATAATTCTGGCACCAGCTAATATTTCCCCAGTCAGTTCTGTAAATGTCAGTCAAAAGTTAATGTTGTTCCTAAACTGTAATCAGTATAAAAATTATAAGCATCAAGAAGCATAAGATTCCTCCTTTCTACTTAGAACACTGCACTTCTCGCTACTTAAAATCTGCAGCCTCTGCACTTTGCAAATAAATGTATTTTATTTCAGAGCATTACAGTAGCACTTTGTAAACACCAGAACAAGATTTACAAAACTGTAAATCTTGATTTACTTGAAGACACCTGCAAACATTTCATCAATCGTAACCTGTGGGCAGCAAACCAGGATCTCGTTTCTGGAAGCTCTCTATGTTTTTCAAACCTGGTATAAATGAATCACCTTTCTTTCATGAGCTCCTTTCCCAATTTGTCCACTTACCAAACAAAACATTTCCAGATTGCTAGTTCCAAATGTACTCGATGTTTAACATATATTTTCATTTTAACACACACATTTAACACTGTGTCAACACACAGTCACAAATTGGCTGGGGGAGAATTTGAAAGATGAATCTGCCCTGAAACTGTGATTTTTCTCTGAAAAGCATTTGCTGTTCCCTGGGGAAGGGAGCTGTCGCTCCTCTCGGCGGGGCTGACCCCCTCAGGGTGCCTCGGAGCCCAGGGCAGCCTCGGCCCAGGGACTCGCAGCCGGCGGCGCTGCCCGGCCCCCGCTCGCCTGCCGAACCCCGGCCCTGCCCGCCCGCTCTGCCGGCACAGCCCGGGGCACCGA
>VWZN01020357.1:112984-127346 GCA_013396955.1 Regulus satrapa | reverse complement strand
CGCGGCGCTCCCGCCGGGTCCCGCGGCACCACAGGTGTCGGTGGGCCGGGCCGGGCCGGCCCAGCCTGGTCCGGAGCTCCCGGGCGTGGCCGGGCGCTGACCGCGCTCTCCCCGCGCTCCCGCAGGCCAGCCCCGCAACAGCTGACGAGGATTCCTGCTCTTCCTCCGCCGCCCTGTCGCCATCCTCGTCGCCGCGGTCCATGGCCTCAGGTTCGGGCTGCGCCCCCGGCAAGTGCGTGTGCAGCAGCTGCGGCCTGGAGATTGTGGACAAGTACCTGCTCAAGGTAAGGGCGCCCGACCCGGAGCCCCCTTTGTCTGACGGCTTCCCCGCCGCTGAGGCCAGAGGGCGGCCCGCTCAGTGAGAGCCTCGCCGGGCTGCCGGCAGTCTGGAGAGCCTCGGGGAGCCGGGCCCGGCGGGATCCGAGGGTATAGCCCTCCGGGTCGCCTCATCGCTTCGGCTGCCCTCCCCGGACCCTGCGGAGCTGAGGCGGACCCCGGAGCGCGGAGTCCCAGCGCGTTTGTTCGCGGTGTTCGGGCCAGAGAGAGAAGCCGAGCTGCTGTCGGTGTTTCGGGTGACGCTGCTTGCGCTGGGCAGCGTGTTCCTAACGCGCCGGGAGAAGCGGGAGGGGAACGGGAACGGGCGGTCCCGACCGCGATGTCTCCGGCGCGCTCTCGGTCAGACGGCGGGGGTGCGACCTGCATTATACTGAACTAGGTCTGGAGGGAACGTCCTGAGTCCTAAAGCCGAAAGTGCCTCTTGAGAAACGTAGAAATAAATTATTCCCGCGAAAGGTGGTCAACTACATGTTTGAATGAAACGAGCTGTGTGCGTGCGGAGCCGTTCTCTTACCTAAGCAAGCAGAACCGAGTAAGAGAACTCAAAAACAAAAGCAAACAAAACCAAGTGGGTTTAAACATTAATTGTTACTGCGGGGGTGAGGAGGGGAGTTTATTTGCTGTTTATATTATAGCTGTTGAAATTATTCTGGGTCAGACTTTTCCTCTTTCCTTTCACGTGTGAGAGTAACGACCGTGGCAGAGGTAGGTTGATTCCACCACCCTTAAACAAAGCTGTTGTGTGCTTGCAAAGTGACTGCGGGTCATGCTCCTGGGAGCACATCTGTGGTGCTACTAAATCATCCCCTTAGGTCTTGCTTGAGGTGGGGAGGCCCAAGGAAAATGTCTGTGGGGCTCGTGTTCAGTTGAAAAGGGGTTGGTGCAGGAGCTGCCACGCATCCCTGGTTCGGGTGGCCCTGTCTCCTTGCAGTAGCCTGGGCTACAGAACGGGTGGGTGGACAAGGAACAAACTGGCTTGGACTCAATTTCAGTTCTGTTAACTCCCATGATTTTTTGGCGGCTCATGTATAGTTTACTGATCGCTGCTCTCTCCTTTCTGAACAACCAGGATAATGGGACTTGGAGCAAAAGACCTCTGAATTATTTAGCCTTGTGTTTAAATTAGCTGTTACTGCTTCTTGTGTAGGCAGAGGATTCGATGCTGGTACGCTGCTGGCTAGCAGCAGCACACCTTTAATTTCAGCCCTGTCAGCTGGCAAGCAGGAACACGGACAAATGCCATCAAACGGGTCAACCAAGGAAGCTGCTAGTGTCATGCTCTTTGGAAAAGCCTTGGTCTCTGAAGAAGAGGCAGGGAGCTCTGAGTGGCTGGGATGTCAGCTCACGTTGCGCAGAGCTGCGGCCGGGGCTTGGTGCAGACCTGGGGAAGCCCAGGGAGCTTTGGCACGGCAGGACTGGCTGCAGGGCAGGCTCGGTCTGGCCCTGCCCCTCTGCTCGGCCTTTCTGAGACATGGTCGGGAGGGCGAGTTTGGTGATAGCTATCAACTGCTCTCAACGGTTTCATTTATTGTGGCGTAGACTTTTCAGCGTATGGGAAAGTGGCTGCCAACAAGGACAAGGGTTAGGAAAGCATTGGGCAAACTGCAATATTACAGCCTGAAGAATGACTGGAACGGGTGATCCCAGCTTGAATGCTGGAGTCCATGCTTTGCCTTCTCTGCGGTTTGTGGCTCTGATGAAAGGCATATCCTGGATAACCTCAAATATGCTTTCCCATAGGTAGTATTTGGGCTGTTTGGTATGAGATGAGAAATGGGCTCAGTGAAATAAAAAAATAAAAATCTAAGCTTAACCACTGTTTGGTTTGCAGAATCCCTCCTATACAGTATGGGATTATTCAGAGGGTTATTACTTAATTTCTTGTGTAATTTTTGTAAATTACTTAATTTTGGTCACTAAAACAAATAATTTATTGTGGTGGTGTGCAATGTCTGCACAATTAAAAGTTGCTTTTATAGGAAAGCAAAAATTAAAATAATTGCTCACATTTTATTTATTTTCTATGCCCCAAAGGTTATATGTAAGTTTTCAAAAATGGCGATTTCTATTGCATTCCATGGTTAGGTTTATGGGGTTTTTTGCTATATTTATGGTCATATTAAAGAAACATCAAACTTGCTATTAAAACACCTGCTGCTGTTTGGAAACTCAAATGCCATTCACCAGTTTTGCTTTAACAGAAGCGTGGCAAATGGGGGTGTGTTTCTATTTGACAGACTTGCGTTTTTTCTTTCAGTACTCATGTTTTAAAATTTTAAGTAACTTTGCAATATTTTTGTTTTGTTAAGCAGGAATTTATGCAGACTAGGAAATAGAAGGGTGTGTAGTTGCCTTTCCAAGGTCACATAAGGCCAATATTTGCTCTCTTACTCTAATGCCATGAGAACAGAACTGGGCACAAAGTACCTGCATGGAACTTGTAGCTCTTGCTTCCTCTTCTACTGCTTTTAATTACAAACCCATGAAAGCTTATTCTGAAGTCCTGAATTAAATTAGTTAACCTTCAATATGCAAGCAGTTATTTAGGAAAAATATTTTGCATTTAAGATAGCTTTTGAATAATGGTGTGTAAAACTTTTTACTATTTCCCAAAAGAAACAGGGTTTGTAAATATAAAATGCAATATTGGTAGTACAAGTACTGAGGGGTATTTTTTGTTGGGTTTTTGCAGGTAAATGACCTCTGCTGGCATGTGCGCTGCCTCTCATGCAGCGTTTGCAGAATGTCCCTGCGAAGGCACACCAGCTGCTACATCAAAGATAAAGATATCTTCTGCAAACTTGATTATTTCAGGTATATCATCCAGGAATATAATTTATCAGCTAACTTGTTAAATGTGCTTGTTGCTTTTCACTTCAGCCACAACTGAAATTAACTTCAGGCTCTTTTTTATTTGCTAGGTTTGTTTTCAGCAGTTTTAAGCTCTGACTTTTCTTGAGGAGGGACTTGGGGAACCCTAAGTCTGTGTAATGTGACTGCCCGCTAAGTCTTCTGTCTGCTCTTCCCCTGCTGTGCATAGCTGCTGTATTTATACCTGCACTTACTCATGTATGCACCAAGGGGGTAAAAAAAGGCCAGAGTCCCTGCCAAAATATGTTTGCAAAGCCATTGTACGTGCAAAGAATCATTCTTGGGTAATGCTGGCTGAGAATGCAATTGAGTGCATTTGTAAAGTAAAATTGAGTTGATCTGTTTGGAGTAGTGCTTCACTGATGTGGGGCTTAAAGCGTCACAAGGAGCTGCAGAATCAATCCTGAATAAACCCCATGATATTTAAAAGGAGTTTTCAGCAGTCATACCTTTCTGTGATCAGTTTGATTTAGAATGTGATTCTTTCAAGATTACAGGCTAATCTTGCAAGGAAGAATATTATTTGTGTGGGCAATGTAGTTCAGGATGTTCAGGATGCAAAGTCTTTGATGCAGAAAGCAGCAAAAGTTTGTTGGTTTTGATTTTGATGAGATTGCTAGACCAAACTATTTCTAGGATTCTCAACTGTGCAGTGAATAGATTACATCTGGCTATTCAAGTTTGACACTGAGTGGGAGGGGGCAAGCTGAGTGCTGTAAACTTGTGAAAAAAAGTAAACTTTGTGGGGCTTGAAAAAAATTTGGGTCTGCAAAGATCC
Organism: Regulus satrapa; assembly: GCA_013396955.1. Lineage (NCBI taxonomy): Eukaryota > Metazoa > Chordata > Aves > Passeriformes > Regulidae > Regulus > Regulus satrapa. The sequence goes on along the minus strand of VWZN01020357.1, from coordinate 123,361 downwards.
AAGGACAAATTCTTATCTAAATAATCAGCAAATTTTGGTGGCTAGTTTCTTCTTCAAAGAGAAATTTTCTAGCGTAATAATGTACGTGCGGATTTTTTCATTTATTTAAAAATCATAGTTTGGTGTGAATTGAGGGAATAAATATGAAGATACGTTTCCTCCCTTCTGCTGAAGATACTGGAAGATTAGTAAAGGGGTAACATGGCTAAATATGTTAGTTCAGACTACTAGTAGACTAATGTGAAATACATTTTAAAAATTGGAAGAATTTTGAACAGTCTGCTGTTTCTATCTTTCAGCTTTTAAGAGTAATTATCTTTATAAAAGGAATGATGAGGAGCTACGAATTCACGTAGTGGTTAAAAGGCTTCAGTTTTGCTCTTTGCCTTTTGAAAATACCAGACCTCTCTATTTCAGTGGTATCTTGCTTAAGCTACCCCGGGGAACCGTGCCGAGTTAAATTTTTCTGGCAGTGCAGGCGCAGCCGCGCGGCGGGCTCGGCCGGCCTGGAGTGCGCGGAGCCTGGCTCTCCGGCGAGGCCGTCCCTTCTCGTTGCAGGCGCTACGGCACCCGCTGCTCCCGCTGCGGGCGGCACATCCACTCCACCGACTGGGTCCGCAGGGCCAAGGGCAACGTCTACCACCTGGCCTGCTTCGCCTGCTTCTCCTGCAAGAGACAGCTCTCCACCGGAGAGGAGTTCGCCTTGGTGGAGGAGAAAGTCCTCTGCAGAGTACATTACGACTGCATGTTGGACAATCTGAAAAGAGAAGTTGAAAATGGTAACACGCTGCTGTGTTAAGAACTTTTTGTTGAACTCTTTCTGTGGTTCAGATTCAATTAAGTTGTTGACGTTTACTTCATTTTCCATACTGAGAGACAATTGACTGGTTTACCAAGGCTGGCAGCACGGGTTCTTGAAGAAAAATAATGGTAAATTATTTCACGTTTGGGGGATTTGTTTGGTTTGATTTTATTGTTTTTGTTGGGGTTTTTGTTTGTTTTGGTTGTTTGATTTTTTTTTTTCTAGTCTATAGAACTTACTTTGTATCCTAAGGAAAAGAAAGCAATGGCATATCCTGTTGATAAAATACCATGTTAGATTTATTTCTTCCCTTACTTGCAGGGCAGTTGTTCAGGGCATAATGTATTATGGTGCTAGAGCAATTTACTTTGAATAGAATATGGGTTTTTTTAAGCTGAAATTGATCTGGCCAACTGCTGTTGGTTGTCGTTAGAGAACAGTCCGACTTACAACATCATTGTGAATGTTTAGAAGGCGGTGTTGTTTTCTTTTTATGTTTCAGGTAATGGGATTAGTGTGGAAGGAGCATTACTAACAGAACAAGATGTTAATCATCCAAAACCAGCAAAAAGAGCTCGGACCAGCTTCACAGCAGATCAACTCCAGGTAGACCCTGTGCTAAAACCTCACATAACTCAGGTTTATGCAGGACATGGGCACTGAATCAATAGAAAATTTTATGTAATTTTAAGGGGATACATACAAGGGAAAAAGAAAGGCTTGAATTCTTTAAACTATTTCATAAACTATCAAGGCACAGCATGTTTCTGGAAGTTTAACATGAAATAGTACTCTTCAAGCTATTTATTTCCCTGGGGGCTTATCTGTGATTCTGAAGAGTGGAAACAAAAAGGTGGTTCTATTTTGATTACTTGTTGAAAACTATTTAATCAGCTGTTTACATCACTACTCGTAATAAAGACAAATTTATTTTTTTTTTAATTATGGAACATGAAAAGTTGTACTAAAGATGAGTATTGTATGTGGCTTCAAGACATTAATAGCTGACGGAAGTTGGAATTGTAATGCCTGCATCTCCTCTGCTTTCCTGGCTTCTTGTCTTTTTGTTGCCTTGGCAAGAGTTAATTCCTATTGAGACAGTCCAGAGCAATTTCAAACTCTTGATAACCACTTAAATTAGCTTTCTAGGGAAAAACACTAAGATAGGGCCAGCTTCCAATGAAAGAGGAGGTGGTGAGACAAGAGTTAGAGGCTTCAACCTGTAGTGAAAAGGAAGCTGTGGCTTTCTTCCTAATCCTGACTGTACATCCTTGCCTTCAGTTTAACAGGTCTTTGAATTTCTGATCAAAATGCAAGTTCTGTTTTGTTGGCCTGTCCTCTTATTCATAGTGAAAGCAGTTGAGAAACGAATCTCGAGCTGTAATAACATGTGAGGTGTTAAAGCAGTGCCATATCAATGGGCGTGGGGTTGTTGACAGCTTGAATTCCTATTATAGTCATGACTGGAGACAGAAGGTGGTGCTAACACCAAACAAGAACGTGAGCAATAATCCAACCAGGTACACGGGCAAGGACTCTGGACATTGAGCCTGAACTTCAGTTAAAGGGAACTTTTTTCTCTATCAGAAGGAAGCTGAAAGGGAGATAGGAACAGCCATTAGGATGGGAACTGTATTCAGGGCTTCTTCCCAGCTGCTGTCATTGAAACTTCCCTTCTTTTCCTCTTTAAAGTAGATTGTAAATACTTTAGCAGGTGTTTGAGGTCTCATGGTATCTTTTATTTAATGATACTTTCTGCTTGTTGCATCTCTGTACCTATCCTCGAGGCTGCTGCTAGATTTTTCTTCCAACAAGACAAGCATTGTGGGCCTAAGTGCACTGCCAGAATGACAGCACGGAATTACTCACTTCACAAATTACTCGTACAAAAGAATGTACATGCATTTTGGATGTTTCTGTTCCGCAGCACCTTCCAGGACCTAAAGGGGCTCCAAGAGAGCTGGAGAGGCAGTTTGGACAAGGGCCTGGCACAGTGACAAGGATGAATGGCCTCCCACTGCCAGAGGGCAGGGAGAGATGGGATATTAGGGAGGAATTCCTCCCTGCGGGGATGGAGGGCAGGCCCTGGCACAGGTGCTGGACCCTGGGGCTGGAGCACCCGGGACAGTAGGAGGGGTCCCTGCCTGTGCCATAGGGTTGGAGCAAGGTGGGCTTTTAAGGTCTTTTCCAACCCAAACCAGTCTGATTCTATGAACAATTACAAAAGTAAATAGTTTCTGAATGTGGAAAGTAGTAGTCTGAAGCTTCAAGGTTAGCCAGGTAAAGTTTTATGGGTCAAAAATAAAAAAAAAAGGGAGGATATAATGCTTTGAAATTGCTGAAGGTACCCTGCAGAAATTCATGAAGCCCTACTTTCATAAACAGGGCAAATCCTTGAAGCCTGTGAAAGTCTTCATGATGCAGGCCAAATTGACATTTACTTCCTCAAAAAAATCCTTATATCCTTAAGACAAGTAGTGACTTGAATTTTCTGTCAAAAGATGAGTAACCATCAAAAGGGTCAGGTCAGCCAAGGTGGAGCCTCTGTTCCTTGGATTGGTGAAAGGCAAAGGAAACGCAGAGCGTTCCTCCATGGAGATGGAAACAAGATCAATTATTCCATATAGCATAGGATGTAGCAGATAGTGATCGACAAGTTCAGAGTGGTGGATTATGGCTCATGCCTTTTTTATGCTGTGGTGTCCTGCTATAGGTGTTTATTGAGCATATTTGAGTTGCTTTGCAGTGAATTTTCTCCTGCAGTTTTTTTAATGCAATCTTACGGAGGACCTCTTCCAATTTTTACTAATGCCAAGCAACGTGACAATTTCTGGTAAATGTCATAGCTCAGCCAAGCATAGCACAGACTTCTACTTTGGTTTGGGAGGATTTTTTTTTTATCTTAATGTATTGGGTACTCTCTAGGGACTAATGATCACCAAAAAACCAGTTTCCTGAAGATGGGCAAAGAGCAGTACCATTGCCTGAGAAGGCTGTCTAATGTGGCTTTCAACACAAATGCTCCTGCAATCCCATATCTTGCTTTTTCAGGTTATGCAAGCACAGTTTGCTCAGGACAACAATCCAGATGCACAAACACTTCAGAAACTGGCGGAAAGAACAGGCTTGAGCAGGCGTGTTATACAGGTAACAGTGTGACATTACTTGACTCACAGTCTGGTGCTCATCCATTGGAAATGCTCAGTCACAATTTCCTGAGGTTATTCTAACATGGCAAAAAAGTTCTAATACGTTTTAACTTCAGACAACATCCTTAGTCAGGAATAGGTCTGGAACAAGCATAATTTGGAAAACTTGCTGTATTCCTCTTGCACTTTGTGTGGATTAAGTCTTCTAGAAATAGACGTCTCAGCCTAAATAGTATAGACATTGTGTTAAGTTATTCCAAATACATATTTCTGACTGTAGCAGTCTGGTCTTAAGACCTGTACTCTTTTTGAAAGTATCTTGTGATATGACATTAGGACCTAGTAAGCATACAGTCATTTGTTATAGAGAACAGAGTTGAGATATATACCCATGCCAGCCAAAACTGAAACACAAACTTCAAATATTTGCTTGAGGATATCTCCTAACAAGCATATGGATGCATTTTTATATGTAAATGTGATTTTAAAAATACTGGTAATGTATTTATATGTTAATATAAATAAAAATAAATTTTGAGTTGCCTTGGCTCATTCTAGCTTGGAATATTGACAGAACGATTTTATAGAAATTAAGTATTTGGCTGCTGCAATAAATCCTAAAAAAAGGAGTCTTGTGTGCTTTTCCTTTGTGAAAAGGCAAGTGGAGATTGTATGAAAATGTGCCTTGCTGTCAGTAGTTCCAGGCAGGGAGAAGACTGTCTGGGATGTGCTGAGCGGAGTGGGGCTGCAAGTCATGTTGCTTGGCCTGGGGGGGACACTGGCCCTGGGAGATGTCCAGGCCCTGCTGTGCCTGTCCCTGTCCTCAGTGGCTGCTGGGCACTGAAGATGCATTCCTGACTTGACCATACCTGTAGGTTTAGAATGGCTGTTTCTCCATTTGGACTGTCAGCACTGTGTCAAAGGCCCGATTAACTGTGCAAACTCAGCTTAAGATAAGCTCCAAGGTTGTTGCTGTGCTAGTATTGAACGCAATCGATCAATGTGATGTGCGTTTCCCTCCTTTTCAGGTGTGGTTTCAGAACTGCAGAGCACGCCACAAGAAACATGTTAGTCCTAATCATTCATCTACTGCTCCTGTCACAGCAGTTCAGCCCTCCAGGTTGTCTCCACCCATGTTGGAAGAAATGGCATACTCTGCGTATGTACCCCAGGATGGGACGATGCTCACTGCTCTGCACAGCTACATGGATGGTAGGTATAACGGCTTTGCTCCTTTTCTCCTCATAAAAAACATCCATCAGCTGTAGCAAGAACAGTTTACCAAGTCCGGATTAAAGAAACCCAATGCATATATCAATACTGTACTTGCTATCTGTGGTGGGAGTTACTTCAGTTATCTACCCCTCATTAAGAAAGCAGTAGCCCTTCACTGCAATAGCATGACTGAAGATCTGAGTATGAAGACAACTATTTGTGTTTCTTCTCAACTATTAAAACAAGAATAAGAAATTAAATACTATTGTAAACATCTACTCCACATATTTTAATAATATATAATTTTAATGAAAACTGTTTGCCACCTGCTCCCTGTCTCTTATCCCATGGGCTTGTGAGTATGCTCAATCCAGCAAATTCTCTGAGAGCTTCAGCTTCCCTCCCAGTAACACACGACGGGAGGGAGGGGGAGAGCCTGGCGGTCAAAAGTGCTTCAGTCCTTGCTTGTCTTATGCCCCAACACGTCAACAACTTTGGCTCCTGTTTGTGATTAGGAGGGACTGTAAAGGTTTTGGGAGAACTGGGCTGAGCTGCACATGTGGCCTGAGCTTGTTTTCCTCAGGAGCAGTGGTGTTAAGGTGGGCTGTGGGTGGAGGAGCGCAGATGCTGGTTTAGGAAAACCAGAAATGCTACAGGGTTGGGCCAGTGAACTGTCATTACCCAGTGAGATTACTGATTTATAGTCTTATGCCAATTTCAATGAAATTGACTGGTAAATGTTTTTGTTTTTGTAGCTCATTCACCTACAGCTCTTGGACTTCAGCCTTTGCTACCCCATTCAATGACACAACTGCCACTAAGTCACACCTAATTCCTTTTCATCAGGGATCTAAACTATTAAAGAGGTAACCCTAAGTCATAGTGTATTGAAAATATCATTGAAAGGATATCAGTGTTAACTTTTTATTTAACACCCAAAGCATTTTCAAGATAATTTTTGCCCAGGTATGTACATCTATTTAGCCTGCAAGACACTTTTATGGATTCTGCATAAGTAACAATTGCATTGTTTACATGCCTTATTAAACACCTTTCTGTATTGTCCAGAAGTAGTCCACTCTAGTTATGTGTGTTAATTTATTTGTCATCAAAAGAGCACTTTGCCTAAAAGAAAGGACTGACAATTGTGCAAAATGTTTACAATTCTTTGTGAAATTGTAGTTTATCATTTGTTTGTATTTGTAAGTTATTGCTAAAAGTATTACCTGTATTTGAGTTGTCTACAGCCTATATGTTAAAGCTTATTTCTGTGAGTTTACAAAAAAAAAAATTTTGGTTGCAAATATTTTCAAAAAGAACTGAATAAAGTTTCTGCTGTAGCATGTCAAGCAAAAATGTTGCTGTGTCTATGGCTGAACTGTGGTAATTTGTCAAGTGCTTAACTTGAATCTTCAGTTTTAAGAGAAGGTCCCTGTATACTGAGGAACATTACACTGAAGTTCCTCAGGAGCGCTTATATCTATTTCTACTGATAGTAAAAATCACTTTATGGACTTAGACGGGTCTTGAGACACTCCAAATATCTCCTATACGTGGATACGTGCAAAGCAGTGCTGCTCCTGAGGCTGCACGCCTTGCGGAGGAGGGAAATTGGGGATGTGTAGGACAGATTTTAAACCGTGACTTGCCAAGTGAGGAACCTGAAGTCACATCTGGTTTAAAATTTTGAGTCTTTCTTCAGTGTTTGCTTTCTTCTGTGTTTTTATCTTGTGATTTTGTAAAGTAGGGCAATAAATAAAAGGCAATACTTAAGCAGTCCACTTTTTAAAAAGTAAAATCTAATTTGGTATTTTAAGTGACTCATGTCAAAGTGTATATGAACAATGACTGGAGTTCAGTCTACTGCTTTCAGACCTGTGAGTGTGCTAAGAGCATGTTTCGATACACGAACTTGATGCAAAAAGGTTACTGTCAATTGAACTGATTTTTGTCTTCAAAGACTAGTTTCCATCAACAGTTTAAGACAGCGTCCCCCTTGCTCAGTTAAACTTTATTTGCATCAGACAAACCATACATTGGAAAGGTGTGTGTGTGCTGGTATCCCTTTTTTTTTTCTTTCCCAGCTATGCCTTAGTGTCCACTCTGTGAAATTCCTTAATATTGCTGATAAACCATTTCAGTTTGGGGAAGGTAGTGTACCCTGTTGCTGACTTTTGTGAGCAGAACATTGATGGCAAGCTCTGAATTAATAAGGCTCTGGAATTTGACTGCTGGTGCTGTTTTAAGAGCTGTTCATAGGTGTGTGAGCTAATCTGAGCAGCCAAAGCAATCTCCTTGGCACTGGCACAGTGGTTTGTCAAGGCTTTTACTATCTTGCCTTTTTTTTTTTATTTTTTTTTTTCTTTCTTTCTTTCTTTCTTTCTTCACAAAACACGCAAGATGGGGGCTGTAGGGGAACTTGTCTGATCTTACATTTTATTTGAGTTTACATAACTTCTAAGTTAAATGCCCTGGGTAGAATACTGAATTCCAGATGGCATTTTCAGTAGCTAGGTTAGCTCTATATATCTGCATGCTACCAAAATGCATGTGTAGACAAACTAGTGTTTTTTCATTTGTCTGATATGCTTAAATTTTACCAGTTAAATGCTAAATAATGGTAATTTAGATGCTAACATAAATTAGGAATTTAAAATGCAACTTGGCATATACTGAGCCCCTTTAGGGAAAAGTAATTATTTACTCTTATTTGAAGAACTGAGTAGCTTTAAGTTGCCTGAAACAAAAGCAAGCTTAAGCTTATTTATGAAATACCTTTTTCTGTTCAGTTTCAAGGTCAGAACAGGATTAAAGTACCTGGGGAGCAGTTTTTCTATTTCTCTATGAAAATATGAAGCAGGTGCATTCATCTTTTCCTACTGTTGAGTGCATGAGCACATATTTGTGGGCAGAGCTGGGAAAACGCAGATTACGTTGAAAATAGGAGACTGCAGCAGAGACTGTGGGCTTTGAGACTCTTCCTTTTCCAGTGCCAGAGCTGGGCTGACAGAGTTTTTTTAAAACTCTGCCGTATTGCAGCAGAAACCAATCCCCTTCCTGACTGATGTAACAGCTGCCATCACAATCTGGACCGGTATTATTTCCCAATTATATATTATTATTATTATCTCATGTGAGAAAGATGTCTCCTGCTCCAAGCCTCCCAAAAACAAAGGGTATTACCAAAATAGGGGAAACTTATGCTAGTACAGTTACTTGTCCTATAAAAAAACCAAAACAAAACAAAAAAACCAACAACAACAAAAAAAACCCAACAAAAAACAACATTATTTTTAAATTGGGTTATTGCATTTTTTAAGTAGCTACTCCATTTTAAAAAATCTGGGAAGTGTTTGAGTTTTGTTTAATATAAGTTAGCCGGTCATCCAAGTGAGTTAATCATAAATATAATTTTAATACTATGTAAGTTCTAATAAGCTGAATGCAGGAATCACTAGTAGCCACTTATTTTTACCAATTTCAGAAACAATCAGCAGAAATACTACCATTTCTATAATATGGATACAGGGATTTAGCCAAAATATTAAGATCTAAGAAGTGTGTTTCTGTGTTATGCATAGTCAAATGCATAAAAACGTTACCTTTCAATGTGCACTTTGATCTTCAGTGGCTCTGCAGGAATTTGTACAGGGTAGTGGACTGGGATGTTCTGACACAATCCACTGATACATTCAAATATGCCAGTGCAGGTTTATCACAACATCATTTCTGAAAGAGCTGCCACTGCAATACAAGAGTCCCTAGTATAAAACTCGGAGTTTAACAACTATTTTTTAAAGCTCTGGTGACCCAGAACCGCTACAGCTGTCTTATACTATGATTTGTTCATCTGTTTTGGACCTTTGTTAGTGTTCTCAAAAACACAGCCCACTTGTGAGTTTAAACATATCAATGTCATGACTATTCAAATCATGTTTCTGTAAGAAAGTTGAACTTGGTAAACTAAACCAAACAAACAGTAAAATAAAAACTACAAACCCTTATCATTTTGAGCAAAATAAGTACAGACCCTTCTCCTGGGAGGACTTTGATTATTTTCCAAACTTAGCTTCTTTCAGACTCCAAAATTAAAACAGATTGCCCGCAGAACCCAGCCAAGCCAACAGAAATGAGAACCTGGGACTTAATGAAATGAAAGTTGATTCAGGAAATTGAATCAGTCAGATGTGTTGAAAATGATGGCAACCAGAAACTACATTATGAAGCTCCATATAAAACAATCCTTTCCTTCTCTAATCCTTCCTTAGAATATTCTAAGTTGGAAGGGATCTTCAAAGATCATCAAGTCCAACTCTTAGGTGAAGAGCCCATACAGGGATCAAACCCAGAACTTCGTCACAAGTTCCTGCCACCCCTTGTGGCACAGACCTGGGCTGGATAAGTACCGCTACTCATGGCCAGTGACTGGACAGCACAAACCAACCAGTGTCTCCACCACTGATAGCATTTGACTCCTGCTAAAACCAGTAGCATCCTATGGTATAAGCCTCATACACCCTCATTTTCCCTTAAACAATACATGCTGCAAATACCTGTACGTGGACTCTGTGCCTGCATCTATTCGCTGCTCAGCCACCGAATCCCAAACGCGCAGCCACAGCAGCTTGCTCTGCTAATTCAAAAACTTGCTTTGCTAATTCAAGGTCTCATTGCAGGGAGTGCTGAATGCCAGAAGCAACTTCAGACAAGGCTCCCCACATATGGAATGACTTACAAGGCATACCTTAACCCTGAGTCCGAGTTCTTCCTTTGTCCTTACTCCAAATAACTGTCCTGCTGCTACCTCTGCCAAAACCCATCCCCATCCCTGAAAGGCTTTTGCACGGGATTTGGTGGTGGCCTTTTCCCTTTCTTCTCCTCCAAGAAAACGTGTGCAACAGGCCCCTGGCAAGATGGAGAGTCATCTGCCACAGGTTATCTGCCTGTGATGCCCTGCCAACTCATGGCATACAATAGAGGTTTCTTCACTTCTCGCAAAGACAGGAAAATATGACTCTGAGCCTCCTAAACGTCAAAAAACTCTTCTGCTGACTTCTATGGTATCATTTCAGCCATACACCTCGCTTTCTCTAAGATCTCAATTCAGGTTCAGACAAAAACCAGCATGGCTTTTTACATGGTTCAGAAATTTTAAATATAAATGAAAAAATGTAGCAAACAACCCTCCATCCTTTATAAATAAGCCCAGAA
>VWZN01020357.1:60104-103890 GCA_013396955.1 Regulus satrapa | reverse complement strand
AGGTTTTAGTTCAATCTAGAAAATCCTAAAAACACAGAAACAGATTTCCGAATAGACCAATGAGCACCTCCAGCTGCTAACTAAGCATATATGAATGTGGCAGGCATGCTTGTGGGTACCAGAAGATAGAGCATACAATGTAGGAAAAAAGTCAACCAACCAACCAAAAAAACCTTACCTACACCACCTGCAACAAGGATTTTCCCCAGAAACAGAAGGAAGTCTGTAACTTTGTCCAGAACTGCAACCCTGTTTAGCAAAGGACAAATGATACATAATCATCACAAACCAGACATTTGTATTCTTTCTCCTTAAATCTATGGGTAATTGCAAAACATGACCAGCAGCTGTCTCCTGCTAGTTTGACAGGCTGACAACACAAGACCACAGACAGACAGTGCTGAGATGGATGTTGCTACAGCATAATCTCAGGAGGCAAAAAAGCGATGAGCCTTTGTTGAGGCCTTCATGTAGCAATGGTTGCTACAGGACTGACATTAAGACTATTTATTTCTCAAGTTGGTTTAAAAAAAAAACCAACCAACCCAAAACCTCTAAATATTTTTATTTCAGCCTTACTTCTAGAGGCACAGATAAGTCAGGTTAGAATGGGGAAATACACATCAAAACAAAAAAGCAATATTTATGTAGATTGCTGGTAGGCCTCCTTTTCACTTGGTCCTACCTGGCCATCTTTCACGATCCCACCCATTACTGGTGAAAAAGCTGGCAAAAAATTGGCAGCTCCTACTGAAGCACAGCAGGGAGTTTCTGCTCAATGTCCTGCCAGCCTGTCTAATCAGATAAATAAGTGATTGAAAATGAACTTTGGATCATCAACCTCTTGACAGCACTGAGGGCCATATTACTATTATGGATATGGTAATACACAGTACTGACTACTGTGAAAAATAAACATTAGGAACTACTAAAGAGACAAATCATCATTATCCTGTCAGAATACAGATTTAGCAAAATACACAAGACAAAGACATCTTTATTTGAAATAATGGAATCATATGTCTAGCTTTTAATTATTATTACTGATTAAGAGCAAAATCAAATCAAAAAGTGCAGAAATGTGATCTTCTGTAAGGAAATAAATGCAGCTTCTCTTTTCTATTGCACAGACATTACTCAGTATGGACATCACTGCCCCGATATTAGTGCAGGGTAACACAGTGAAGGTATTCCATCTCCCAACTCCAGTCCTTTCCTCTTCTTTCTTAAGCATCATTTCCACTTAAGTCTTTCTGCCTTCCCCTTCATTTCTCTCTTCCTCCCAGTCTTTCACTTAATGCTTAAACCACCTAACCAGTTTTACTGAGTCTCTTGCTTGGTAATTAGATTGTGTGCTATTGGCCTGCTCCTAAATTATTCTAATTATTAAGCTCCTAAATGATTCTATTATTAAGCTCCTAATTATTCCTAAATTATAATTATATTATAATTATTATTAATAATAATAATTAATATTTTATGACCTTTAATAGCAAAGGAGGAGACAGGAGCAATGAAGGAAAGCATTGATGAGAACAGGGGATTGGCAACGGGCTTGGCAGCGGAGAAAAGAGCCAGAAAATTTCCAAGCATCAGAGGAGAGCTGGTTATGTTAAAGACAATCTTTCTGAAGGGAAAATATTCTGTCTTCTTCACTTCCACTCTCTGACATCTCAAAAGATTTCTGAATTAATCTGAAGGCTTTGTTTTTTCTGCTTTCCCTTTCTCAGACCAAGTGGACCCAAGCTCAAAAAATAAACATATGGCAGATGATGAGCACCTCATTCCCATGTATCTGCAGATCTCCTCTCAGGGGCTCCACTTGTTTCTTGGAGGCATTATTACAATTACTGGGTACTTTGGAATTTAAAGGACCAACCCAAACAAATCCATGAGATTACATCAAATCTTCATAGGTTACTGTACTGGACAGCCTGCTGTTACACACTGAGTGCAGGAAGTGAGGACCATGTCTGAGGACAGAAGGAGCACTCAGTATTTGCAGAAGATATGGGGGAAGAGAGACGTGTGCCCACGCGTGCAATAGCAGGAGCTCCTGACATTTCCAAGGACTAGGAGATAGTCCCTTACCTCACCACATTCCGCATGAGCAAGAAGAATGCTTCCTTTGCTGAGGTGCAGAAGTTTTTACCATATATGGCAATCTGCAAAATAAGAGTAGCTGTTAAGTATTTTAAATAATTAGGATACTTTCTTATATGCCAGGATCTATCTGCACGTAATGCATAATTCTCCCTAATATGGGGCCTTGAAACACAGATGAACATAAAACACTTTCCTCAGTCACCTGCTACTTCTGAATGCTTCCCATCAGGCTGAGACAGAATATTATTCATCTTTCCCCTTCAAATCACCAGGTGATGAGCATGCCACCCCTTGTGATCTCACAGGTAGTAGACTCAGTACTTAGTTTGCCAAGCAGAGCAAAAAAGGTACTTGTTGAGGGATTCTTCTCCCTTTGCTAATTACCTACGTTTGATTTATAGTCAGTGGAAAAGAATAGGCACTAGCAGAGCTGAAGTGAGCTGACCCCTATAGCTATCTCCTTGGATCTGATGCTGCTTTCCCTGAAGAAGAAATCAGCATAAAGTAAAGCAGCGAAAGCTATTCAGGAACAAAACTACTTCTTCCTGGAAGAGTGTCTACCAGGGTAAAATATACTAGAACAGCTCTCAGCTCAGTTATGAACTGTAAAGAAGATTGTCAAACACACCACTTCCTCTTCAAGATGGCAATAATTTGAAACATCAATTGCATCAACAACAGGTTGTAATGGACTCACTACAGCCACCTCCTTTGAGACAAGAAGTCTGTGACTGTACCATTCAATCAATGAAATTGCATCAAGCCAGAACATCCTGGGCTGAAATCTGAGTATGTTGATTTATGTGAATATTTCAAACTTCTTTTATCTGGAAGCTAAGAAGGCTTATTTGAGAGAAGTATCACTGCTGCTGCTAGTAGAATTTGTTATTTTAACTTCAAGGTGGAAATACAATTATCACATGCCTTGTGACCGCCTTATTCAAATATTGCCTCCAAACAGAAATGTCATCAACATGCAATATGAAATAAGCTAATATTCATGTCAAAATCAGAATATCACTTTTGAATTACAGCTATCCAGTTATTCCATCCCTTCCCGCTTATTTTGGAGGTGAGGGTGATGGACAAAGGGGAAAAAAAGAGGTTGAAATTAGAAGGAAAAAAATCTTACTTTTTCATGATAAAATCACATGCATGTACTGAAAATTCCCATAAATCCCATTATTAATTCATCAGATTCAAGTACTGCTGGCTTCTGATCAACTAGTAGCGCCTAGGATATTTTAGTGTCCTAGATAGGGAAGACCACATGCAGACATGGCACATACCATGATGTAGGCATTTCTGTTTATAAATTTTAAGAATTTTTCCAAACACCAAAAACAGCACTTGAGGCAGCAGAGTAGGAATTTAGTGAAGGAGTTCTGAGTACCTGAAAAGAGCAGAAGAGAGCACATCATACACAGAAATCACGAACAGGCTTCAGAATGTAGAAAGTTATTCAGAAGAAGATCTTGAATTGTGACATTATTTATTTCTAGGTATGGACTCTCTCAACCAAATTTAACTCACTAGCTTTGAATAAGAACAGGCTCATATCCCATCTAACTTTGCATTCGTTTCCCAAGAACACAGACGCAGTTTGAGTAAATGAACACAAATTTACTGGCTTCAAAAGAAACTACAGTGGATAATGTGGAATTAGTCCCTTTTCCTTGCTAAAAAACAGCTTGAGAAAGTAAGGAAGTAATTTAGCAAGGAAGGTCATTACAACTTTGGGCAGATTCATAAATCTCACCTTTCAGTTTGTGATCCAGGTACTCCAGTATTACTCTAATAAGCTGGACAATTGCAAGAATTAAGGCTCCAAATGCCAGCGAACCTGTATGGTACCTAAAAACAAAATATTTGACTATTATGTCTGTCACACATGTTCCTATGTACATGGATAGATGTATGCATATGTGTATGTATATACAAATAAAATCAGAAGTGAAGGCAAGTCCACTAGTGGGAATTACATAAAACAAATGGACCTTCACACGATCCACCACAGAGGAACAGGATGCGTGCTGTTTCTGTCGCGCAATCTGTGTACACGTGTGTTGTACACATGCATTTCATGTGTGTGTCTACAGTACCTGCTCAGCATTACAACTGGTTGGACTTAGGGGCAGGGAGCTGCAGTAGCCTTGGTGCTGTAGCTACAGGATTCAGCCTTCCCCTAATAAATGCATATTCCCAATTGTGCTGGTTGGATGGACTAGAGATAGGTTTTTTTCACAGTAGCTTGTGCTATGCTATGTTCCGGATTTTTGACCAGGACAGTTATGACAACCCCCACGTGTTTTAGCCACTGTCAAGCAGCACTTGCACAGCACCGGTGACTGCTCTGCCCCTCAGCCTGCCACAGTGGTAAGCAGGTTGGGGGTGCATGAGGACTGGGAGGGGACATGGCCAGGATGGCTGATGCCAAATGACCTCAGGGATACCTCACACCATACTGTGTTGTGCTCAGCAGTAACAGCTGGTGGAAAGAGGGGTAAAAGGGGAGCATTTGGAGTTACAGAGTTTGTCTTTCCCAGACACTGCTATACATGAAGAAGCCCTGCTGTTCGGGGATGGCTGAACACATGCCTGCCTATGGGAAATGAGGGATCAATTCCTTGGTTTGCTTTGCCTGTGCATGCAGCTTCCTTTTACCTATTAAACTGTCTCCATCTCAGCCCACGTGTTTTTGCATTTTCACCCTTCAGGTTCTCTTCTCCACTGTGGGGCAGCACGCAGGCAGCTGTGGGGGGGTTTGACTGCCACCAAGATTAAACCATAATGCTGACAAATATTTTTTTTTTAACATTCTAAGACTGGCTTCCCTAGATGCAAAAAGAGCACTTGTCAGATACATGACAAGGCTCACTTCCAGCCCACAGTCTTACCGTATTGCTCGTCCAAATGAAGAGAAGAGTGGCCACAGTGGAATATCAGCTGGTTTTCGATAGGCCCAGTAATAAGAGGCAAAGGCACCAGCAAGGGTACACTGACCCAGCGCAATTGCAAAGTTCACCAGCCAGAGAAAGACAAAGGCATTGGCTAACTGGAAGATGAAGATGTACTTATGGTACAGGCTTTCTCCTCCATAAAAAGCAAAAGTACACTGAGCACCTGGGCACAATTTAGTCACATTGGTTGTGTTAAAAGTCTAAACAGAAGGAAAAATAAACAACACAATCATAAGCAATTAATTCCGTGTACATAGCCTCTGATGTTTAGCAGGTTAATACAAATAACAAAATTCTGCTTGATGTTTCATTAGCTCATTCCAAACTGCAACACTATGGAACCTGTTTACATATTTAGGTGCTCATAGCAAGGACTTAACTTTAAACTAGGAATTAGCAAACATGTTCACGTCCCTGAAACTTGAACAAATGACATTTGAATTTCAGAAATCTACTTTTAAAATATGAAAAATGCTTTGTTTAAAAAAATCTGCTCAATTAAGAAACAAAAATTAATTACTTGAAAACAAGAGGTCAAATTGGATGTTCAGGTAAATCACCATGGTTGAAATTAAAAACTGCTATACAGTTTAATACAAACTGTGGATGTGGTCACAATTTATGTATCTCACACTATTAAAAAAAGGAGTAATTTTTACATTTAATTACTTTTCTCTATTTCTAGCTTTCATTTAATGTGTTTGAGTGGTTTGGACATGAAACAAAAATAGATCAATTCTAATTCCTTTCTTTTGCAGTGTTTAGACAACAGCAGGGTGTGCATCACCACTGCATTACAATGAAATTTAATGCGTGTTTCTGCTCATTGCCTCTTGTCCCACTGCTGGGCCCTGGAGCAAAGTCTGGCCCTGCTCTGCCCTCCCTGCACCCAGGGACAGCCAGGGACAGCCAGGGACAGCCAGGGACAGCCAGGGCTGAGGGCCCCTCTGAGCTGGGGCTCCTCTCCAGGCTGAGCAGCCCCAGCTCCCTCAGCCTTTCCTGGGCAGGGAGCTGCTCCAGCCCTTCCTCAGCCCCAGGAGCTCCTGTCCCTGCTGTGCTGAGGATGCAGAGCTGGGCACGGCACTGCAGAGCTGCCCCCAGGGCTGGGCAGGATCCCTGCCTGACCTGCTGGGAATGCTCTGCCTGAAGCACCTCTTGGCTCCCAGCACAAACTGCTGGCCCAGGGACAGCTTGCTGTCTACCAGGATCCCCAGGCTCTTCTCCACAGAGCTGCCCTCCAGCAGGGCATTTGCAGCCTGTGCTGGTAGGTAGGGTTACTTTTCCCCTGGTGTATAACATTTGATAAATATTTCTAGTTTTTAAAGAATCTTTAAATTCAAACCCACAGCCAAGCAAAAAAACCAATTGACTGAAGGCAAAATTAAAAAAAAAAAAAACAAGACAAATGTTTTGGAGCTTCATAAAGGCAATTACTGTGCCAGAAAAAGCTAAGCTTCTGCTTCAAATCATGGCTAGTCCCTGAGTAAGTGTGAGGTGCAGCTTTCATTTACCACTACCTTTGGAAAAACAAAAACCAGACTCCTCACAAATTCAAGAACATCTTTCCAATAAAATTTTACTTTTGTCTCTTACTTTCTCACCCTGTAAATGAAAATGTTAATATTTACAGGATAGTTTAGCATAAAAATTAGTTTATGTCTGTAAAATAAAAAAGTGTTACCTCAACATTAGGTAATATTTTCAGACTTAACATGGGAACTTATTACTTAAAATATGCATATTTTTTACTAACAGTGCATTTAATAGTGATAAAGAAATGCAATGAGTACAGCTCTCACTATAGGTAAACATTTGTTACACTTACCTCTGGGTCACAAGTCAGGTTTGCATACTTGCACAGTGTTTGGTTAGCCATTACTTTATACACAGGTTCTCCTGATGTAGCCAGAAAACTAAATTAAATATTTTAAGGAGAAATCACAGAACTGTGGTTTTTGAGCAACTTAGGATTCTGCAGTGGGTAATCACTAGCTCGAAAGAACTTGTGTAGATAACAGAAAAACTGCTCTTGCTCTGCAGAGATATATCTGAAGGGTTGACAGACGAGACGGAGTACTCTCATTACCTAGAGAACTAAGGCAAACTCATACCTGAACCTTAATAACCCCTGATCAGAAGGTACATGGGGCATAACCTTGAAAATTGTCCCTATCTCTCCTCCATATCTACCTTTGACAAGGCAGACTATGCAGTAGTTCTTGTATTTTGGCAGAAGTAGGGAGATACAGAGCATAAGGATGAATTAACACTGCCCCGAACAGCAACAACTGACCCTCTTTGCATATGAAATAACAGCTGGTTTTTAAATAGCAGTTTTTCCCTTTTTTAATCCTTACCAAACCCTTGCTGCTCAGGAAGAAACAGTGGTTGCTATTAGGCAATTCAGATAAGATAGTGCAGTGTATATCCGCTCACTCCTTTCTCATATTTTTCTGAACAAAACACAAAGAGAACCCACTCCACCTCCTGTTAACTAAGAAACCATTAACACTAGGCCTATGGAACACACAGCACATTCAAGACCACATTCACTCTTCATTGAGGGCCCTTTTCACCCCCAAGAGTCAACCTTATGCAGTACACAAGTCTTTGTATGATCCCCCTGCCTTTGCCTGAATTTTAGTCCATTTTTTAAAAATTCAAATAAAATCACTGTCTGGTTTGTATATCACATGTAGATGTGCAGTGCAAAAAACCACATCAGAAGAGTAGTGCTAAGTGACCGAACAGCCCTCTTAATATTGGTTTAATTAACATGAAATAGCAGAAAATTATCTAGTCTTGCAGACCAGAAAACTTGCTCCATATAGGTACACAGATAGAAGGATACACAGCTGTCACAGCCCAGTAGGAAATACAAATTGCAATGAGTAAGAAGGTGACGACTGGGTAGAACAGTGTAGNAAAAAAAAAAAAAACAAAACAAAACCATAAGTGTTGTCACTGTGTAAAACAGGAACCACTGTGAACAAAGCCTACTCAGATTACAGGAAACACAGTGAAGAGGTCCCTTGAGCCCTAAACCCTCATATCCTGCTCTGCTTTCTTTACTCAGAGCTTAGATTGCACCCTCTTACAATGTCTGGTCACAGAAGTCTCCTTTTCTCTCTGCAGATTTAGGCCTGTCCACACAGAAGTTTGAATGGAACCAGTAGAATCTCTGAGTCTTTCCTAAACAGAAGCCACAGCCAAAACAATACCAATCCTCAAACACTAGTACATGACTCCAGAGACAACCCAATGAGAGAGCAAAGTTGGCACTTTTAAGTCCCAGGTTCCTATGAACAGGATACCATACTTAGCTTTTCTGCTGAGACACCTTCCTTGCGCTGAGGATATGTGGTAACATCAACAGTGTATGTATTCTTAAGGCAAGAAGTGGAGAGATAAGAAATACCTTACTTTAAAAGAGAAAGTTCTATTAAGCACAACCTCATTAAAAGGTAACCGGCATTCCTTGAATGCCTCCCTTGAGTTCCTTGTTGAACCTGCTTGGTTCAACAAATGCAGTGTTGTATTTTAAACCCCAATCTTCTGCCCTTGGTAGTGCAAGATGGAGCTCAAGAATCAGGCACACATACCTACTGCCTTCCTTCAACAGTGCAATAGCAATCCGGATCCGATTTCTTAGGAAGATCAGCATCAGTATGATTATGACCTCAACACCACAAAGTATTATCACTGTAAACAAGCAAATAAAGAAATAGATTTATCAAGAACCAAACCAATATGCTGCCTTTGTAATTTTTTCCTTGTAATTTGAACTATTCTTCATGAACTCTGCAAAATTCTCTGCTTGAGCACATTTAGAACTGCACCTCCCCAATCTTCAATCCCATTTCATAGGTTTCTAAGTTGTAAAAAAATTCTATATGCAGAGTTATTCGGAATGTGTATGAGCCTAATATTTATATTTTAATAGAAAAACTGAACATATAATTCTCAGAAAAAGATAAACATTTACTTCAACGACTGCAGTATCTAGCCTTAGACCCAGTTCATCCTTTACAAATTCTACTTTCCATAAACAAGAATTTTGCTCATAATACAAGCATTTTTTCATACTATACTGTTGCTCATTTGTAGTATTTAGATAATAAAAAATAGGAGATGAGTCAAGTTTTTCACGGAGAGTGCATCTTTCTGATCTACACTGTTCTAAAATGTAGATGTACTACAATCAATAGGTTTGAGTACTAACCTGCCATGAGCTCCTTTCACTTAATTTGAGTTTATAAAAAGAAGGCTAAGATAGGACTATTCTGGAAAAAATTACTTTCACCTTCCAGCTGTAGAACTGAGAGCTCTTAGTTATAAGCAGTATTTGAATCATAACTCTTCTGTCTGATTTCTATTTGTGTTTGTTCAAAACCTACTTCTGCAGTAGAGAGTAAGAAAATTCTGTGAACTTCACCTAGAGAAGACTGAGTCTTTTAATGCCTGAAGCACACATCCTCTGACTCTGAGACATCTCCATTTACTTTTGGTGCTTCAGCTCATCAGACAACACTTAAACCAGCTGAGTAGGGGCAGGTTGTTGTATGTAGCAGGACCTGCATCCTCCAGCTGAAAACAAAAAGCTCCATGGAGGAAGAGAGAAGGGACAGTACCCTTAAGTAGTATCTCAAAACTTATATGAAGGTTTGCAAAGGAAGACAAGATTTGGCTTTAGGTCCCAGAGCTTAGACATAGTCTCAGAATATCAGACCCAACAGTCACAGACGATGCTGAGCTGCAATCCCAAATATTACCCCTGGCAACAGAACTGCAGGAGGCAAGTGACTTGCTGTGGTGTTCAGAGCCATAGACCTTGTTCAGAATTAAGTTTTTGTTAAATACATTTTAATGCCATTTTCCCATTAAGGAATATATAAACAGGTCTCTTCAAAGTTAGTTTCATTCCAATTTGGCCCTGTTAGATTAATGTATTTGTCTGAACATTGTGAAAAAGGCAAGCAATTATCATGATGAGTTCTAGACTAGGATTCTGACTATGTTTTCTTTAAGGATATGTAACTATTTACTTTGCTGGGTGATTTTGGAAAAGCAATTTAATTCCTGAGTACCTCAATTTATTCTTGTGAAAGCGACACTAAACTCTAGATAAACTATACATTGGCTGCTAAGAATCAGGCAGGGGAAATGCTTGAAGAACTCTTCCTTCTTTTAGAAAAGAAAGCTTTTTATTTTACAAGAAAATAAAAACATAATGAAGTCCTAATATTCTCTAGGGAGAGCAATCTAAAAAGCTCTGCCCCACCAATATATATAAAGATGCCTCATAAGCTCAGTGATCCAATACAGAAGTAAATGAAGACATAAAAAGAGAAAAGAGATTTCAGCAGTAAGCTGCTGCTCTATTAATTTAGCTATCAATAGGGAGAGGAAGTGTTTTGGTTATGTTCCATTCATCATCAGTTAAAAGTCTGTGTGACATCTAACAGAGCAGTAATGGGAGTGCAAGCAATATTCAACAGCCATTTCTTCTCTCTTCTGCCCCTTTCTTGGGAAGGAAGGTGTATGCTGCAGGTTGCCGTGTTCCGGTAGGATTGTGTTTTAAATGGTTTACTCCACAGTCTCAGATCACACTCCAAGAAAATTCACTGACATAAACGTCAACTGGCAGGAGACCTCATTGTGGCCTTCAACATCCTCACAAGAGCAAGCGGGGGGCAGGTACAGATCTCTTCCTTCTCATGACCAGTGACAGGACTCGAGGGAACAGCTGGAGCTGGGCCAGGGGGATTGAGGCGGGAGATCAGGAAAAGGTTCTTCCCCCAGAGCTGGGCACTGCCCAGGGTCCCCAGGGAATGGTCATGGCTCCAAGGCTGCCAGAGCTCAAGGAGCATTTGGACAATACTCTCAGGCACCAGGTGGGATTGTTGGAGTGTCCTGTGCAGGGTCAGGAGCTGGACTTGATGCTTATGGGCCCCTTCCAACTCAGCATATTTTATGATTCTAAGACACAAAGAAGTGTAGTTATTAATGTGACTTATTAATCTCATTTCTGGGGCTTTCAAAGAGGGAGAAAAATAATCTGAGAGAGAAAAGTACTTATCTTTATGCAACCTCATTGTAATGAACTTAATTATTGCCTTTTGCTTTCCCCATGATGAAGACTGAACACATAGGAAATAGAATGCTAATAAAAAAAGAGTTTTTCTCTCTTATCACTAGTGTAATTGCATTATCTCCCCTTACAAATACACTAGTCTCCTTGAAAAAAACACATTTTTACACAATACAGAGAAAGGGAATTCTACTATCTTCTCTGAGCAACATCTGCAGAGGAGGAGATTTAACAAGGCAGAAAGTATATCAAGACACTGATTTTCCTGAATATCCATTAACAGATACCAAATTTAAAGGGCACTTACTAAATGCTAACCATGTTTGCCTCAGTTGCAGGTACACTTTGAAGTCTGTCTGGAATCCAATATCATAAACAGTGAGGTCAGATCCAGGTATTCCTTTAAGATGATCATACTCCCAGTAACAATGCCAGATGCCTTTAGAAAACAATCAATACAATAAGAGGAGTGTGTCTGGTGAGTGCAAAGAGAAATTTAGAAAAAAGATCCTACAAGTCAAATGTTTTGCTTTTGTATAAGCCAGTCAAGTATGCAAAACCCAAAAATGCATCACTATGAGACTTACATCACGTATTTGGGAAAGCAATAATAGTAAAAGTGATTGTGGACTAAGCACACTGTGCATAGGTAATGCAGATTACTACATCTGCTGCTAAGTATCAGCACAGCTGGATTGTTACTACATTTTGCTGCCATTTACATCCTTTTCACTAATTGTGTCTAAAACTAGGCACTAATTCACCCAATTGTAGCATTTAATTGAAATAACTACTGTTTTTCCTTGCCCTGACTTAAGCCCTAAGAAAAAATAGTCTCAGAGGCTAGAAAATTGCACCTACCATAACCTATAATTCCGATCACACCAAAGATGAAAATCCAGAAGAGAACCCCAGCTGTGAACCTCAGTAACACAAGGAACAGCAGACTCAGCATCATCGCAATGAACAGCCCGCTAAAAAGTGAAGAAACAGAAACACAGGGAAAATAAGTAAGAATCTTTCTGGCATTCCTGTTACTCCAAATGAGGGTTGCTTCATCTCACATAACAGCATGGTTTGTAAAAACATATTTTAAAATCTTTGTTATGAAATACATTCTCATGGCTATTATCTTCCATGACAAACAAACAACTTGTATATGATGATCTCACAGGGCAGAGCCTGAAATGTTTATGTGCACTAGGTTCTCAGGCTAGTTAAATGGGATTAATATTATGCCTTTTTTGTCACTTACACCAGCTGAAAACCTCACTGCCTTTTTCAGGCCACAGTCTAATCTACAGTACAGAAAGTTAAACTGGAGGAATACCTATGTGTGGAGAAGTTGCTGATTTATGTCCTCCACAGAAAATCCCTGCTTGCAAAGAAAAAATGTTAGTAAACAACATCCTAGGAGTTTTCTTGGAAAAAAAAAATTTAGGAGGAAAACCAGCAGGAGGTTAGGAGGAACATAATTTCTACTCATGACCACTTCTACTAATCAGAAGAGGAAAGGATCTGTGCACTACAATGCACAGAAAGAAATTGTTAAGAGCCTTCCTAGGGAGCCCCTAGGAAAGACATCTACAGCACCTTCATATCATATAATATCATCATATCATATATCATATCATATCATAATCTGTTTTCATTTCACTCCTAGAAAACAAGTCACAAAGGAAAAAAATTATTGCAATAGGCTTTTTACTCCACAAGGCTTTCTAAACAATTATAAAGAAAGCAATATGAATATTAATCCCACCAAACAAATACCCAGCTCAGGTGCTTCAAAGAGCATTTCAAGTCTCATTATTCTTAGTAGGAGTTACAATTTTTATTGGTCCAGACTCAAAGAAATTTAAACCTCCTTCTTGCCTGTGCTTAGTAACTTTTCTTCTGAATGTTCCCACCTTATTTAGCCAATAGCAAAAGCTAAAAAAAAACGGGCCAGCCTGATCACAAAGAATCACATCAGCTTATTTAGTTAAATCTTTGTGAGCTTGCCTTTGCTCCTACACCTTTAAGGGCTTCCTAGACTGATGTACTTTCCCTTTCTGAATGATTTGCTGAAATTTAGGATGCATTCCTCAAGAAAAGTTCTAGTTTTGGATCTCCACCTAGAAAGCAGTAAATTACCTTTACCTAGTTATCTTTAGCTCTACATGAGTCCCAGTAACACCAAAACTGAGTACACAGTAGCAACTGTCTTCAACAGACTAGTGTCTATAAACTGAGACTTGATGCAGTAGCTCTTTTGGGGTATGCTAGAAAGACTACAGTAATTCCATACTTAAATTTTAATACAGCTTCCCTTCACTGTCAAGCCCTCACTGTCATCACCCAAACTCTCGCATTTAAATATATTTGTCCAGAAATCACTTGATATATGCTATCATTTGGTGAAAAATGTGAAGAAAATTCTATCAAACTACTTTAAAGTGGCAACACTTCCTTACAAAAAAATTACCATATTTAAAATGAGGAAATTTGCTTCAATATTTAGAATTTCTCTCTCAAAAAAAGGTCAGCTCTTTGTTCAGTGTGTTCAGCAGTATTTCGTTTGAAAGAATCTGAACCAAGCCTGATTTCAGTAAGAGACAGAGAGACTCAAGCTTGATGAATATCTGTGAGTTTCCTGCTACTAAATATTGTGAGCTAAGTATCCTTCTGTGAGAAAGCTGTCTTTCCACCAGTGACTGAACATTTTTAAAAGCTGACAACTCACGTTTCTGAACTGACTAAATCTCCATATGATTATCTAAAGTATGTATTAATTGTCGTGGATTTCCATTCAGGATTGTCTAATGTATGCTCAATGTGCATGTTATAGGTTCTCACCTGGCGACGACTTCTGCTTCTGTTTAAATAGATCAACACACTACCTCACTGAAAGCAGTATTAATGAGCTAGGAATTCAAAAATACTTATACATCTGCTTCAGCAAAGTAGCTACTTCTCTTGTTTCAGTGCTACATTTTCATTAATTGGTGACTAATGAATATTAATTGCAAGATAAAGTTAATACTGATCAATAATTTTTGTTCTTCATGTTGCTTTGCCTGCTGCATTGCATTTATACTGAACTTAGGGATTATAATGGATTTAACTGTATACTGTTTGCATGAATTCAGAAACTATCTGTTTTATATACATACTAGTGACACTTTGCAACTGGCTTCAGAGTCACTTAATTAAGATTTTTCAGTTTTGGAATTACCACACACATGGGTGCTGCATCAGAACAATGCACCTCCTGATTTTTCTCTCTGGCAGGACATTAAAAAGCTATTCCAGATCAACTGATACTCTATGTATGTATGTATGTCATACTATCCTTACCTCATCCACAGAACCGTAACAACCTTATGTTGTGTGATGAAAGAAAATTACAGTTGCTCTTTGAGTTTTAAAGTCAGATTTTTACCAAATATATACATGATCTATTTTTTTGTATTCTCTGCACACTCCAAAATGAGTTTGGAAATGCTAAAAAAAAAAAACCAAAAAAAACCAACCCTTACATTAAAATCCAATACCAAGAAATGGCATAGTCTTCAAAAATTTTCATTCCAACGGATCTTGCATCCAGGACATTGTTGATGCCACTAAGAAAAGAAAAATCATAAAGGTTGCTTCAGGTAGAAGAGGAAAATCTATTTAAACAACAAATAGGATCAGTGAAAGGTCTTTGGCAGTAATAAGAGTATATTGCAATTTTTCAGCTCCAGTTCTGTCACCAAGCCTACATCAATCACAGTTACAGCAAAGAAAAAACTGGATAAGAATATCTCTACAAGTCCCAAAAAAAAATTCATTAGAAAGGCTTTTTTGTCAGAATTGCTTATTATGTCACAAGACAAGTGTATACTATCAATATCTGCAATGTATCAAGGGAGGGCTGTGACTCTAGAACAGCTAATAGCATAGAACCAGAAAACAAGCAACTTCATTGAACTGTTTTTCTATCCTGCAGAATGCTTGTCCATATAATTGTTTTCTGAAGAGTAGCCCAATACATTACTTTTTACCAAAAGTGGGAGCACTCTGATGAGGTGAGATGCCCAAAGTACTAGGCCAGCCCATGGCAGTGGAAAGGTCATCCCAGAAAAGGAGAGCCAAGGCTGGCCTGAGTCCTTGAAGCATGAGGATTGCATTTTGAACCTCACCTAACTTTCCTTGCAAAACTTATTTTTGCTAGGAAAAACAACAAAGATTTCAACAAATGACTGAGACCACCAGACTAAAACTTTTTGCACTTTTTCTCCTTTGTGTACACCACAGTGCTGGATTTCCTTAACGGAATTTTAGACGTGCTCAGGCACAGAGGGACCATTTATTATTGGTAAAGTCTTGCTTGGGTAGCCTCAGTCGTTTGCTACAACAGATTCTGATGATTTTTTTTTTTTAATCCGTTACTAAATTATTGCACAATCTCAGAATCCACCAAACACTGAAGAAGGGTAAAACCTACTTTGCAGCTTCCCTGAGATCAGTTACGTTTCTTGTTTTCCCTCTTCCATCTTTGAATGTAGTCTGATTTGCCACGGTCAACACACCATTCTTCGTGGAGAAGTCTGGGAAGCATCTCTTCAGAACTATTCAAAACATCAAAACAAAGCCTGTATATTACACTTCATGTCAAGCTCCACTTTTATCACGTATGTTTAAATAATTTCAGATTCATAGTCAATTGTTTTTCAATTGATTATCTAACAATAGGTTGACTTTGACAAATCTTGGAAGAGCCATTACATTCAAGATTATGATCTTTGTGCTCTGGGGCTTTTTGTCTAAGCTCAGGCAGGGTGGGTTCATAGAAGACAGCTGGAGATTCTAGGTCCTATCAAATAACAACAGTACTATACGTAGAAGTTAAAGAATTTGTAATAAATGTGGAACTTACTCTCTGTCAGTATCTGGGCTGCTTATGAAATCTGCAGCTTCTCAAATATGCCATTTTATGGTAATAATCAGACCAACCCCCAGGGACAGATTCAACTTGGCCGGTCATGAATCATATTAGCCCCCAAAACAATATATAACAGCAAGTGTCAGTTTCCTTATGTGCCAGATGAGCTCCAGTACCAGCCACTACCACTAGATATTCTTGGAGATGAAGCAATGGAAAAAAGACAGAAACATCTGGTTAGAGACAGGGAAGAGGAGATTATAAACAAGTGAGAAAAGGAGAGATGTTTGCATACTCATTTATGCTGCCCTGCTCTTTGCTGCAAAAGGTCCTTGGTTTCATTCCAAAGAGAAGAGCAGGTACTTCACATAATTATTCAGTGCTTTCCTCACCAGATTCCAACAAATATCAATGCCAGGGCTCAACAATATTCAGTCTAATGTATCTCCCCCAGCAATTACTCTGACTAAATGATGAAGTAACACATCTTAACAGAACCTTTCCTCCCCCTGTAATCCTTGCCCCTTAATGCAGTCTAAAAGAATATAAGAGTTTCTTTGCAAATTATTTTGTCTTTTGGGTCAGTACTTCAGTTGTCATACAAATTCATACAATGGTCTAAAAATTTAATATGTATTTTCTCCTTTTAACGACCTGTCCTGGTTTACATGATTCCTACTTTAAAGTATGGCAAAAATAAACAACAATTTCTTATTTCCATAAGATTCTGGTCAGTACTACACTTGTGCAGCTGAAATGAGCTCTGAGATCAGTGGTTATCTATTCAAAAACACTTGTTGACCATAGTGACATTTTTTGCCCCTCAATTCTTCTGTATGCCCTGCCTAGCCAGCATGGCACTGAGAAGAGAGCTGCACTGTTACTGGGCTGAAGTATCATTTGAACTTCAACAGCTAGCCCTACGATCCTTCCAACATTCAGAGCATTTTCTTTATGCCAATGGTGTTGCTTGCTCTGGTTTTGGAAGGCACAATTTGACTTGAAGAGCTTTTGCTATCAGTGAGGATTCAAGAGCAAGAAAGAGCTCAGCTTGACCTGATCACCTGCTGAATGTTCCCAGATGACTGTCAGAAAAATATTAATAAATATTTCTTTTCAAATGGATTTGATTTATACTTTAAAACTGAATGGATGTCAATGTCAGATAACAGACAGCTCCTAAAGATGCTGCCACAAAATACATTTCACACTGGAGTTGTACTTTAATATGAATCTCACAATCTGCAAATATGTATAAGAAGTAGAACCACTCACAAGGCCTGCTTGGAACGATCATCGAAGGACAATCTTCATCACGTAGGACTTGAGCAACAGACTAAAAACGGGAAAAACAGGAACACTGAATACACAGCAGTATAACCTAGTGTTGTTTGTTTTTCACCCAGCCTGAATGAATGCCCCATTTAGGCTCTGTAGCCTCCTCCCTAAATTTCACTGGTGGAGCTGCAAGATACATTTATATCCAAACAAGAATCCAAAATGTGATTTTGAAAAAACTTTTTTTTTTCTTTTTAGTGACATAAAAGAAAGACCTTTGGATCTGAATCTAAGCCAAAACTGACCAAGCAATTGTTCCTTGCCTGCCCTTCACCTTTTCTCTTAAAAAGAAATAAGAATTTAACCCAATTAATATAGCTGAATTGCAAGATGTTTTGAAGATGGGAGAAGAAACACAGCACATCTGTGTGCAGAATCAGTTACATGAAGGATAGATTAATTTTCTTAGCTAACTTTCCAAGTAGCTATAGATTACTTAGGAGCCTTAAGAATTGGTTTGAGACACTCCACTCTATTGCTGTGGGGTTCCTAATTACTAGAGGATACTGCCACAGCACTGCAAACCACATGAATAGCTGCAGGTAGTCTTTAAAACAAACAGCAATCATTTGGAGAGTGGGGGATTTTCTGTGCATTCAAGACCTTCAGTCTGGATTAAACAACTGTCAAATCACATAAATGGGATTTATATGCTGAAATCAGAATAATTCAAATATTTGATGAAGCTCAGTAAGATCATGCATATTACATACTGCTTGAAGAAAAAATGTACTTTATCATCTACAGATACATACACACCTTGCGAGGATTGTTAAAACCAGGTTTGCAGAACTGCCTGAAGTAATTCCACTGATCTGGTCTATATCTGTACGAAGCCTGAACATCAATGTAGGTTGCAAACCTGTCTGGGCACTTTGAGACACAAAGCTGCAAGAAAATAAAAAAGTAAGTAAAGATACACTGGGTAGAGAAGAGTAAGGAAAGTCCATGTAATAAGAAAGCAAGAAAAATGCCACTGCCTTCAGTAATGTTTACTGCAGGATTTAGAAAGGATATGTTGTCCTTTTGATTCCCTAAATGAATACTTCTAGAATTCTTTGATAGGAAACACCTTCAAAGTTTGTCCTCCTCATATCTGGCATATCAAGCCTCTCACTGTATTTTCTTAGGTTCTACACATTCTGACAGGTAAGAAGAGCTTTCAGTCTGTTGAAAAGAGTATTATTTATTTTTTGGACAGCAATAAAAAACCTGTCAGGTCCTCCTTTACATCCATCAGCATCAATATATATGACCACGGTGGTGTAACAGCTACTTCCACAGAATGCATGCAATTTCTTTCCATTACATGTATAAGGATAACTTAATTTAAAGAAAGTCTCACTAAAATCAAAAGGCTCAGGTACTGTTGTTCCACCCTTGTACACAACCTCTTCAGTCAATTACATCTCTACAAATATTGTCAAGTTAGGTGTAAATCACTCAAAAGTGAATTTTAACTGCAGACTACGAGTGGATCACCCCTAGTTGAAAAGCCAGGGGATGCATATGTCAAGAATGAAGTTCACATGACTCAGAGTACAGCCATTATAAGCTGGATTTATGTGAGAAATCAGGTGAGGACTGGGGTTTATTGAATGCATCCACTGAGAAGTTGTGATTTAGATTTAAGATACGAAGAAGTGGCTGCCCCGATAAAGAGACTCGGAAGGTTCTGCTGGTCCCTGGAATCACACAAGGGGACAGGCATTCTGACTCCTCAGCATGAAGTCTGAGGTGGTTTGAATTCCATCTTTACAGCAAGATGCAGCCTTTTCTAGAAGGCAGTTTGTGCTATCCAAACAGCTTTTGCAAAGCTCTGCTGTCCAAGTACCAGAGAGACATCATGCACAAAAACTGCCTTTCATGTCAAGGGCATTCCATCATAAGTAATTCAACTAACAGAATTTTTGGAAAAAGTCTTGTAATAATCCTTAGAACAGGGCGGATGCTGCAAGAAGGTCTTTCTAGATGAGTATTTCAGTCCTATGGACTACCCACAGGTCAAGGAACAAAGACAGAAGAGTTTTGTCCTTGTTGGGACGACAGGTGATTAAACAAGTACACACATTGCTATAAACTGTTTGCCATCTATGAAACAGGCAGTGAAATGTGCTGTCTATGGATTAATGAAATGTAATAAATTCTCAAATCCAGTATTATTCAAGAACTGAAGCTCTTCTCATGTTAGTCCTTGGGGGTTTTTTCTCCTGCTGTTTATATACATATAGGTCAGGAATGAAGGACCCTGTTTGCAGTTCAAAAGACGAATGAGCAAAAAAAAAATTTCTTCAGCATTTTCCAAGAAGACCAGTAATTTAACCATCTACAATAACAAAGAGCATTCAAAAACAGAATTCTTAGTTTTGGAGTTGTTGCATATTTAAAAATGAACAAAGTAACTACTCCGCTCCCAAAAAGTCTCCTTCAACAATTACTTCACCCTATTTGATTCATGGCCATTGCCAACTTGACCACAGCAGCAGCCAGTGACACAGCACCACACAGTGACCTCCTATTTCTGAACAGACTGAACTGTTCCAGTAAAAGAGTGTAAGGACTGCAGGGTAAGAGTGTCAGTGTCTGCATGTGGACAGATGGGGATTTCTGAAGCAAATCTGCAGCTGATGGAGCAAGTTTTCATTCTGACAGCAACTAGCCAGTGTTAAGAGGGTTCTTGCTCTTTCTTGTTGGAGATTCCCATGTTTTATCGTCAGGAAAATTGTCTCGCAACAAAGACCAGGCGATTAATCTTAATGCAAACAAATGCAATGACTGGGTTTATTTCAACTTCATGAGCAGTCACAGCACAACAAACAGAGCACAAACTGTGGCATAAGGCAAGAACAAGTTTTCCAAATCTTTGATTTTGAAGAAGCCAAAGGCTCTGACCACACCCAGACACTCCTGTCCTGGCAATATGCAGTTTCTTGAACATATCTAGCTTTGAAGACCTTAGGTATAAATCAATATTTTCTGCATGCACTGAATACTACTGGGTAGTTGCCTGTGATGAATTTGTAAGTAACAAACTGCTGTATTCAAGTCAGCAGACTTTTCTTGTCTACTCTTATCCAAAATACACATCTTGTGCATTTCCATTTCATTTTTCCCTCTGTCACACACTACAGAGAATGTGTGCTACAAGTCATTTATAAAGCAATCATATTATATTTTGAAGGACATGAAAAACAATTTTTAAATTGAAACAAATACATGTCTCATTTTTAAGCACCGTGACTAAGATGCAAGGAAAACATTTTATCACTACATTTTCACTCACCTGTGTTGTAGGGCACTGTAGGTTTATTAACACTGCGGGGCTGGCACATTTCAAAATGTTGAAGTAAAACAAAATGGTCTTGTTCCTATGGAAATGGATATAAGATAATTATCATCATAAATATAGGTGCTTATACATCCTGCCATTCCAAAATTTGT
This sequence comes from Regulus satrapa, assembly GCA_013396955.1. NCBI lineage: Eukaryota > Metazoa > Chordata > Aves > Passeriformes > Regulidae > Regulus > Regulus satrapa. The sequence goes on along the minus strand of VWZN01020357.1, from coordinate 83,045 downwards.
AGCATACATTGATATCTAAATTCTATTACTGTGAACATCCATATTGCAAAACAAGACAAAAAAACCCCAAGCAGACCTTGAACGTTTCACATCAAGACATATATGAAACCACAAGTATTTGCTCTAAAGAATGCTAATTTTGACAAGCTTTTCTCCACAGCAAGATCTTAAGCTGAAACAATGCATGTATCTGTAGTCCTGTCTTGAGAGGGTGAGATTGGTAAAATAACCTTGCAAAACCACAATAGCATTTGTGCCACCAACATCCTGTGTATGTACTCCATGCAAACTCACCATCAGCAAATGCTTCACTGTAAAAGCTGCCTAATTTCTGTTGATCAAAAGGTGGCACCAAAATCAATCAGAAGCTTTTTATGGTTGGAAACCAAAAGCATATGTCCAGAACACAGGATATATAATAGCATCTACTAATTGCACTGACAAGATCCCTCTTGATATAAATAAGGGTCAGTCTGTCAAATACCAAGTCTGTCAGTGCATCAAATACCACATACTCGATATCTACTGGAACTTGGAGTTTTGCAGTAGCTGACACTTGATTTGTTGGAAACTGAAGACCCCAAGATTTCTGCATTTAAAGACTTAGGTTTTGAACACAGCAAAACATGCTGTTGGTCTTTGCTATGTCAGAAAATTGTCAGACAGTTCTAGTGAAGATAATATGGCACTAGACCTGCCTTTTTAAAACCAGACTTCAAAGCCAGCTAGTCAGGGTTATGCAGTGTCCCTGTAAGAAATTGTGCATATGGCCCCCTATGGACCATGAAGGGCCACCAATCAGAGATGGATAGGACTGGAGTGATGAGAGAGATGGAGCACCTCTCTCATGAGGAATGGCTGAGAGAATTGGGATTGTTCAGCCTGGAGAAGAGAAGGCTTCAGGCATGTCCTAACTGTGGCTTCCTAGTACCTGAAGGGAGCCTACCAAAAAATATGGAGAGGCTCTTTACAAGGGCCTGGAGTGATAGGACAACAGGGAACGGCTTCCCGTCGACAGAGAGTAGGTTTACATGGGATATTGGGAAGAAATTTTGGGCTGTGAGAGTGATGAGGCCCTGGCACAGGTTGCCCAGAGAAGTTGTGGCTGCCCCATCCCTGGAAGTGTTCAAGGCCAAGTTGAACAGGGAAACCTGGTCTAGTGGAAGATGTCCCTGGTCATGGAACAAGGGTTAGAATGAGATGAGCTTCAAGGTCCCTTCCAACTCAGGCTGTTCTGTGCTTCTGTGATATGCAAGAGATCCCACAAAGCAGTGTTTAACCCCCACTGACCTTCACCATGGCAATGCAGCACAGTGAGAGCTGTCTTGGGAGCAGGATGGCAGTATTAACTATGAAGGGTGCTTAGGCCATCAAGGCTGACTCTCTTCTATCTGTCCTGCTTCAATGCTTCATGCTTCTACATCTCACTGTATCCCCCATTCCGGGACACATCCTCTGCTCTCCCACCAGCCCGTAACTCCCATCAATTGCTAAACAGGGTTATGCCTTCAAAGCCACTATATAGCACCACTGCCCATTCAAGCTCCACTTAAGTTTGGGATTAACTCAACTACCCGACATTTTACAAGATTAACTTGTTTCCACTGAGGTATATTATTCTATGCACTGTTTAAGAAAAGATGCATCCTGGCAAAACTAACTCACCACCATTAGTTGTTATTTATTTAAATTAGTAGAACACAATTTTGGACTGAAATGTCATCATTCTTCAATAGTTTCTTGACAGTATTTATGATTTGTGAGCTGCTGAAGACTATTAATGAATTCTTTTTTGTTTTCTTAGCCCACTTGCTGGTATTGACAGCAGAAAAGGAAGTTTAAACATATATGTAACACATGAAAACACCCACTGAGAATTAGGTCTGTATTCTGTATAATGAAACTGTGTTGTACTCCATTAGTACGTTATACTCTGTGGAACGCAAAACAAGTTCCAAGATTACACAGCAACTAATGGACAGATTACAAGAAGACATTAAGAGGTCTAATAGAGACTTTCATGATGGCACAAACAGAATTCATTTCACTGTACAGCATTCACTGGAGTTCAAATGGGTTTTTGACAAGCTATGAGTGTTGGCTTTGTTTCTAACTTGTCTTTTCTACTCCTCAGTGAGACTGTTGAAAATACTTGCTACAAGGACAAGATTCAAAACATGAAGACTGCGATTACTTTCCAAGAAAAATGTCCCAGACTAAACCCATGGGGACTTTGTAAAACCACAGCTCTGGGTTAGTCTTTCACACTGCTTACTTTCAGGGAATCTGAAAAAAAAAGTTATTGACGAAAGCCTCGCAAGTACCTCCACAGCCCCACTCCAGGGACTAGAGGCACTCATTCAGAGGGGTGGCCTGGCCTACTGCCATAAACACTCTTGCTTTTCTGGTAGGTTGTATTATGTGTCTTCTGATTTATATTTTTATAAGAATCTTCTCAATATACCAAATAAATACTAAAATGCAGTCTCAGTAGCTGTATTATTCTCCAGCAATCCTATATAGGGAGGGTAAGCACAAGCCAAAACGACAGTGTAAGCTAAAGGAAAGACTCAAATAACAAAAAAGAAAGAGGGAATGGGAGTAAATGGTAAGAATCAGAGAGAAACACCTGGCTGTACATCCCACAGGATATTGAAGCTGTGTGTCTGAGACTCCTAAAGCCTCCACTACTTCCTACTGGTGACAGAGGGGACAAAGACAAATTGGCAGTGAGGCGGGGAGCAGAGAAGAGGTGTGGCAAGGAGAACACTCACACCACTACAACTTTTTCTCCCTGTTTTTCCTCTTCAGGAAGTTTGTCTGTCCAACAATTGCTGTGAAGAACAGTCAGAGGGTGGAACCCCTCTCTCACTAGCCTGTTTCCCTTGTAAAAAAAACTTGAGAGGATATATAGCCCTAGCTCTACTTCTGTTCCAGTCTCTGTCTCCTGCTCCTCCCCTTCTGAACTGCCCTTTGGATAGTGGTGTCCTCATTTTTTCCACAGAGAACAAAATGGGAAAAGAAAGAAGCAGCCAAAGAGTTGTTATCAAACACTAGCACAGCATCCAGCTTCTTAACAGCGACATGGGCATAAAGCGTGCCTAAAACCTACCTTTTGAAAGGAAGATGGTGAGTGAAATGCAAACCTTTTTTAAAATTCTGTTTCATAAACCACTTAGATTTTCAGAGAAAACATTAATGCAACTTTCTTCCCTGAGCAGCTATCTTCACGTGTAAGTACTCTGTTGGTATCAACTAACTAATTTAACTCTTACAATTCAAAATCTAAAATGACTGAAAAATAGAGATAAGTAAATAGAGCCATTTGGCCCTATTTACCTCTTCCTTCTACCTCCAAGAGGATGTGGTTACAGTTGCCCATCTCCTAGACTGCTCAGTATCCTCTCTGCTAGCACCCGAGAAGCACCAGAAAACAAACAAGAGCCTTTCATTACAGACTTTTTTGTTATTTGGCGCATGTTGAGAAAAATTACAGACCAGGCTACAATGCCTTAAGACTACTCTTATCCCAAGGTGGGGGAAGAATTACTCAACAGGCTATGAATTACCCAAACTTTGGCAGTTAGAAGCTGTGCCAGTTAGTCACTTTTTGTGCAACTCCTGATAGAATATTTAAGTTATATTGATACCTTACCAAAATATTCTCTAAATGACACAAACAACTGCATTATGGCAATAATTTGGATCCGGATTTGCACTGTGCAACTAATATATTTCTGAGCTTTATTTGGAATAAACACAGTAAGAGTGTCACTGTCTCTTTGACAGAAAGATTTGAAAGTTCACATCTTATTCACAGTGCACAAGTAATAAAGGTATGCGAATGGATTTAGTACTCACTCATTGAGGGTATCTCTCTGACCACAGAACTGCCCATAGCTGTCAGTTGGATAAATCACTTTCCTGGGATCCCCGTGCACCCAAGCTGCAAAATATACAATACTTCTTAAGATTTTAGTCAAGCATACACAGTTAATGATTAAAACTAGCTAGCATGAAAATGTATCGCTTCTCAAATACCATTTTATACTTTGTTGATCAACACTGAAGAACATTCATTAGTAGATATCCTAATGAAAAACTAAAATGCAAAGCACACTAAGCTGCACTAACATGGATTAAACTGTAAGAAAGCAATCCAATGCTTCAAGCCCCCTCCAGCCTGACCTTCAACACCTCCTGGAATGGGGCAGCCACATCTTCTCTGGGCAGCCTGTGCCAGGCCCTCACCACCCTCACAGGGAAGAATTTCTTCCTAATCTCCAACTTAGCTCTGCCCTTCGTCCTGTCATTCCATGTCCTTGTGCAAAGTCCCTCTCCAGCTCTCTTGGAGACCATTTAGGCACTGGAAGTCTCCCCAGAGCCTTCCCTTCTCCACACTGAAGACCCCCAACTTGTCAGCCTTGCTCCACAGCAGAGGTACTCCAATCCTCACAGCACTTCTCTGGACTCTCTCCAACACTTCAATGTCCTTCCTGTGCTAAGGGCCCCAGACCTGGATGCAGGAGTGCAAATGGGGTCTGACAAGAGCAGAGCAGAGGGGCAGAATCCCCTCCTTCGACCTGCTGACCACACTTCTTTCAACACAGCCCAGGATACACTTGGCTTTCTGGGCTGCAAGTGTACATGGCTGGCTCATGTCCAAACATCATCAATCAACTTGTAAATTCCTTCTCCTTAGGGCTACTCTCAACTCAAACTGTTCTCTATCTTCTGCTGCCCGAAATTTTCCATTACAGTTACTCTATGACTGCAAACTTATCAAACTGTGTCTTTTTTTTGAACACACCTAATTTTGAGGGTTTTCTTAAATCAGTAAACACATGGCTTTGAACTTCTCCCTAATTACCTGGAGGAAAGCACCTCTTCAGAGAAAGATCTTAGGGTCCTAGAGGATGACAAGCTTTCTCTGAATCACCAGTTTTTCCTGGGGGCCAATGGGATCCTGGGGTGCTTCAGGGAGAGCATTTCCAGCAGGTCAGGGAGGTGATCCTGCCCCAGTCCTGTGGCACATCTGGAATGCTGTGTCCGGCTCCAGGCTCACGAGGACAACAGGAACAGGGAGCTCTGGGAGCTGAGGAAGGGCTGGAGCATCTCAGTGCCCAGGAAAGGCTGAGGGAGCCCCAGCTGAGAGGGGCCCTCAGCCCTGGTTGTCCCTGGGTGCAGGGAGAGGCAGAACACGGTTCAGCCAGTGCTCTGGGGCCCAGCAGTGGGACAAGAAAACTGGGTAAGGACTAAGCCCAGGAAGTTCCACCTGAACCTGAGGAACAACTTCTTCCCTGTGCAGTGATTATGCACTTGGACAGATTGCCCAGAGAGGGTGTGGAGTCTCCCTCACAGGGGATATTCCAGAACCATCCGGATACAATCCTGTGCCATATGCTCTGACATGGCCTTCCTGAGCAAGAATGTTGACGGGATGACTGACTCACTGTGGTCCCTTCTAGCCTTACCTAGTCAGTGATTCTGTGAATTACATTAGATACTGAATGTTAATTCATTATTTGTTTCTACGAAAGGCATTACTTATTGATTGGGAAGCTTTGTACAAGGGACATTTCAATTAAAAATTCTAGCATTCACAAAGCTGCTTCCCTTCTATATGAAAAGGCATTACTATATCTCTACTTACCCACAACTCCTAATGCAATGTAACCCAGAATGACAACTATGAAGATCACACAGCAAATAATGTCTGTGCAGCGCCTAGGGGCAAGAAGAAACACTTTTTAAAAATAAGGTGTTTACTATGACCCTTCAAAACCACTATTATAACCCTACTGTCATAGGGTATTTTAACGTCTGAATAAGATATCTGCATCAGCACTTCGCAGAAGTTATAGTCACGAACTCACATTTCAGGTGTAAGGCCCTGTTTTTGCAGCAAGACCAGCAAATAAATGTGTATGCTTTTTTTCACTGCAGACAATGAGAACATATTGAGGAACAGATTTAAATATTGTTGAAACAAGTAATACCTTACAACCCTGAACCCATGAGATCGCTTATCATACAAGTGGCAAGACATACTACAGGATATCTGCCTCAGAATTTATTTTTAGCATGTGCTGCTCTTTCTGTTTTCCAATCTATGCTTCCTTTTACAGAGAAACATTTTTAATATAAAAGAGATAAAGAGAGCAGATTTTTTAAACAGCTTGAGAACTTGAAATGTGTTTCCAAGTGTGGGCACTTTTCTAGAGAAGAACAGCTTCATATAAACTTTTGGCGAGGCTGAGGTGGTACAGGATCCAGGGTGAATATGACAGCAACCCAAGATAGGAGAGTTGTTCAAAACTGAAGAAGCGATGCTAAAACAATGCTTGACATTTTCCCAGCCTCCATTCAGAAGCAGCTCTGATAGCACTCAAGCTTAGCTTGATACACTGGCAGTACCATAAAGATAGTTCACCATTTAGGATGAACTCCCTAAACAAGTATTTCTATTTATTTCTACAGTTATTAGGTTTCAGAAATTAAGAAATACATCCTGCATAGACAAGAACAGTTTGTGTGTTCAAATGATAGTATAACAAGTCTGCAGTGTTCTTCTCTGTCATAAATTTTCTTCTGAGAATGGTAAAACTGGAATAACTTGTGCCTCTCTAATTGATTCTGCTCAGTAAGGACAGTAAATTCTAGTTTAGCACTTAGGTCTCTGCATCTGGAAAAACACTGAAGAAGTGCCCATAATTAAAAGTTGGACTTGATGATCTTGGAGGTATTTTTCAACCTTAATGATTCTATGATTTCCATATATGTTTTCTGAGCAATTTCACTATGCCTGTAAACTAATAAACCCTCTAAGTGGTAACATGTTTTCATCTGCATTTCATAAACCTAAGTGAAGTCAAGCCAGATTGTTCTGGTAGGATGCTCAGTCACAAAGGAGGTGTATCAGAACTACTACACGTGCTAGATGGCAGATACTAGTCAATACAAGGCATATGGAATTGGCATTCAAACCAAAAGGACTTAAGAGAACTCAACTTAATACTCCCCAGTAATCGTCCATCCTCAAGGGTAGTAAAGATGGTGGTCTGGACTTAGCAGACTTGCAGAATCAAGTTCACAAGTTTTGCTAACAAAAAATGTTAACCCCTGTTCACCAAAAGAATTTAACAGAATGAGTTACTATATTTACCTGTTATGAATAGGTCCTCTGAACTTCGGGTCAAATTTCCTTGGTTCACCTGCATTTAAAACAAAACAGTATAAAAACATGTCCTTATTTAAAATAAAATCTGTCCAGAGGGGGATGTTAACACCAGCCTGTGAAGAGTATCTTCCATATATTCCTATTTAATGAGTTTTGTTAAAATAATTTAATACGGACAATAGCAGTAATTCATCGAAAAAACCACTATACCAGTAATTCATCAAAAAAAAACCCTAGGTTTTGTGTATGAGATTAAAGCTTTTTTTCTTCTAACTTAAAAACATTGAGGGCCTTAAATTTACCACATGACAAATTACCTTTAATGTACATCCTATGACTCCACCTATCCACAGGTTCACAATCTACTTGAGAGACAAGGATGACATTTCCCAGCCACAGGCTGAGTGTGTCTGACAGCGAGCAAACGAACCTACCTCGCTGCAGTTACAGACTCCATGCTTCTGATTCTTCTCAAGAATAACAGCATGTTAAAGGTTTCCAAGGGATCTTAAAAACATAATCTAGTCCCAAGAGTAACAGAAAATTATGGTCAAAGTAAAATTTTCAAGTTTTCAACTACTGTATGAAGAGAAACAAGCAGTTTTCCACTCAGCAGACCAGAATCTGGATTTTTCCTTTTGAAGCTAGCTATCCAGCTTTATGGGGCTTTTTCTTTATAAAGCTCAGTAATTATGAAGATTTACTGAACGAAACTCTGTGCAATGAAAAATTACTTTTTCATTCAAATGTCAAAGCTACAATACAAATTACTGCTTCAAAGTGCTTTTTCACTGCTTTCTTAAGGATCTCTTCTTCTGATTATCTCTGGTATTACATGGTGCTACCAGCCTAAATTTTTTCCCATGGGCCCCAAAGAAAAATACTTATTTTTGTTAATTAGAGAGCACTTCCACAACTTCTCAAAAGCAGAATTTGCTTATTAACTAAGTGCCAGACTTTGTTCTTGGTTTGAATCAGAAAACCCTTATCAAAATACACACAGACCAGTACAATAAACACTGTGGTTAATAAAATCATATCTGCCCTTCACCTGAGGTATTCAGGTCCACCTTAGCAAGCTCCTGCAACAAAAATATCTTAATACAGGAGAGCCTGAAAAATCAAAACTTTGGAGAAGGGATGTATGACAGCAATGCTGGACAGTGGAAGAATATATATATGATATATATTCTCATATCACACTATAGTGTGATACATGATCGGGAAACCAAATGTACCATACACAATATCTAATGTTAGGCCAACACCTGCATATTGAATGAATCTTTTGGAACAGAAATTTCTACAAAAAATTCTACTTCAAAATAATTTATCACCAGAACAAAACCATATGCCCTATAGATAAGTTCTGGTCTTAAGCCACATTGAAGTTGAACCTCTGTTCATTGCTCAAACAGGACCTGTTGAGCACATAAGAAAAGCCATACCAAATCACACAAAAAAATTCACCAAACCCACACCCTGAACCTTATACAGGGCCGTATCTGAGAAGGAATGCAACACCAAGGCAAACACCAGTATTTCCCCAACACTGATAACAAAGAACTGCAACTGCATTTTTCTTAACTAAAAGTACCGACTTTGCATTTAATAGCTATCTATGAGTGAATTTCTTTTTCATTCATGGATGAATTGAGATTCAAGGAATCTCTATTTACCTTGCATATACTTTCCTGCATATACAGGAACACCTGTTACAGTTGATCACAACTGTGACCAGTTTCATGGAACAACAGAAAAAAAAAGTCATTTGTTTAATCTAATTTTTCTAACTTAATTCTAAATGAAATTCAAATTCCCTATTTAATTACTCTATTCTTTAAAAGTTCAGAAGATTTTTTTTTTTGGGAGGTGAGTGGGAATTATTTATGTTTCTAGTATCTACATAGCTCCTGGTTAAAGCAAACCAATTCCCCAGCTACAAAAACCCAAATATATCTAGAAAGAAAATTCCAAGAAGTTTGCTAGGCCTAAGGAAAAAAGCAGTGGTGAGGTAGGACTGACTCCTTTCGGTAAGATTAAGACTCGGGCTATATCTGCCTTTTCAGATGAGACAGATCTGTTTTACAGGCTGCCTTATAATATGAAATTTGTGTACACTGAAATAAAATATCACTACAAGAAATAACTCACAAGATATTAATGAATTCTGAATCCAAACAGCACATGAAGTTAATTGTTACACTTTATCACTGTACTAATTTTTAAAAGCAATTCTAAACTACTTACCTAAAATAAAAATCTACAATATACACAGGTAAAATTTAGCTTTGATGTGAAAGTTAAATAAACTAGCAAATGACATGCAGGAAAAAAAATAGTATAGTGCTAATAATTGAGGAAGTTGCAGAAAACCATTTGAGTCTGGATCCAAACCTATTTAAGTCAATTGAAATAACACAGTTGAAATACATGAGATTTACATCAGGTGTTTTGAATTGTTCTAAGAAAGCAAGTAAATTACCATGTTTTCCGTAGTAGTTTTCTTCATCTCTATCCATGTTACTCTACCTGGATCAGTTGAGCAAGCTGTCTGTGGTACTGACTGTGTACTTCTGTGTTGCTAGCTAGCACACTTTCCCCAGCAAGCAGAGATACACAAAAATACTATTTAAATAGATTTTAAAATAAAGCTGATTGTCAGGGACTTCTCCAACCAGAACAGAAATTCACAAAGTAGGCAGGCCTTTCTCTGAATAGAACGTTATCACTCAGTGCCTTGTCCACCTACCCAAGCCAGTCTGTACAGAGAGGAATGACTCTTATCAGCTTGTATTAACCTACACTGTACACGCAGGAAGGGAAATGGCTGCCCCTGAATACCACTGGAGAAATAAACGTATGGAAGTCAATATAACAAAAAAAACCCAAACAAACAAACAAAAACCCCCATATGATTTGCTAACTGAAAATAGGGTATAACACTGTTGGCTAAATTTCTGTAGCCTGTGCTGCTGTGACAGTCTCTACATGCAACAGGTGGCCACATCTTCCCTCCCCTACGCACATGACTAACAACCCACAGTTCAAGTAAACTAAGTCTAAAATGTAAACTGTCTGCTGTATACCAAATTTCCAATCTTTTCAAATGGAAATCTATCCACAGAAGTAGTCATCCTTTCCTAAATTATTTCCTACTAGAATGTACTTTTTGTATTTCTGCACAGCACAGAAAAGGCAGCGCTAGAAGGTGTCAGCATTGTTACATTGATAGTGATACTTTTTATAGTGAAACAAAGTACAAGCCATTACACTCAATATGTGAATCTGAGAGCCTGAGGCAATCTCTCCGTTGAAGCCACAAAGGAACAGAATCTACATGTGGTGATCCTGACCAGAATGAAATTTCCACTCTCTGTGGAATATGATTAAAACACCAATTGTAGAATTCTGCAATCAGAAATGTGTACACTTGTATATGCACTCCTACAATACAAGGCTGAACTACATGCTGGAACAACAAAAACAACATTTTAAAGTGAGTCCTGTCACTGCACAGTACGCAATGACAAAGAAGAATAATCTCATATGACATTTAACCAATGATGCCTGTGATACGAAGTCAAAGCCCATTTTGTTATTACAGAACTTAGAAGCAATGTTCTAATGTTTACCAAATTATATATTTGGCATAACCAGTATCAGGCAACCAAGGTGAAAGTAACACGTTGAAAATGTAGCCCAATTTCCGGCAAAATATTAACTGTTGACTGAACTCTCATACCTAACTACCTCCCAAGACCTCCTGTCATTCTTAGCCAGATAGAAAAGAAAAAAGAAATGGAGTGAGGCCAGATGACTGATTTTACTGTGCTCCCACTCAAGTTTTCACCTCTGTGAAAAGCTGCTTTACTAAATCTGAATATAGTAAAGGAACAGAAGGCACTGAACAGACAGTGCTAAGCAAAAATGCACACTAACTAACATGCATTTGGTCAGCAATGTATTACTCGACTCTAATAAAATGCTATGTCTAGTTTGATAACTATTAGTTTCTTCAGATTTTCTTCCCTGGTGTCTGGCCAACAATTACATGTGCTAGTGACTAGAAGAGGTACGGCTTTTTAAGAGAAGATTGTTTTTATTAGCAAGCCATTGATCTGCATGTGTAGGCGCTGCTCCCCTCTACTGGAGCACATCAGCCAGTTCAAGTAATTCAAAAGGAATTACAAAAAGTGATTTCAATTGCTACAAAAGGCCTCAGTAACAGTAAGGCCTCTGTGTACTCAAGCTGCTAATTGAATGCTCAAAGATGCAAGTGCACAAGGCAACGAATTAGGCTGCTAACAAATGCACAGAGTGTAGTAGGACTGAAAGAGGTTCATCCCAGTTATGTTTCTCTAAAAAAATCACAATAAGATTTTGATGCTTCTGCCCATCTGTTCTCAGTAGGATTATAAAAAAATCCCAACACAAGCTTCTGCACATCTGATCTATCTCTTTCAGAAGCAGAAACTCCTTGAACATATAATAAAAGCCTAAACTTTTCAAGGTTTACAGTCTTAATTTTGTGAAGAATCCAAATAAATGTTTGAAATGTACTGCTGTTTAGTGGTAGGCAATTTAATTTTACTTAGAAGATTTTTTTATGGAAACTTAAAGGTACATTTTAAGCCACATGCAATATTCCTTATGCAGAGGCAGCCTAATAATCCTAGTAATGTAAAATAATACATTATTACTGTAAGACAATGCTGAAGCAGTCTATTAAGTCAAAAGGTTGACACTGATACAAAAACAACTCTTTCAGTAAGGCTTTTACCTGGTTTACCAGTACAGCAGGGTGTTTTTCCTTTTTGAAAGATTCAGGTATAACTTATTTCTTATAAGATCATGTGTTGCATATAGGTAAACCCTTATAAAATAAGGGCCTTGTTAGTCTTGTAAAATCATAGCTCTGGCCTGCTACTTCAGCTAAGCAGAGAAGGACTATGGGAAAGTGACTCAGCTGAATTGGAAGAGGAAAACAAGTTATATAACCATTGCACGTTCACATGGTGGTTTAGAGTGGTTGGTTGGATTATGTTGGTTATATTTTAAAACTATGTAACTGATAATGGGCTAACTGGTTAAAAAAGCCTGGGTTTTGCAAAAAAATGTCTCTCGTTTATACCTGCCTGGGAACTCTGTGTCACCTTGCTTCAAACAATCATGCACACATAAATTGCACTTATAATAAAAACACACACATGATTCCTCCCTTGTGTAATAAGGCATACTAAATGGTAGCTGCCTTTGAAATACATTTATGTGCCAGTATAAGTTTCTGGACTGCCATTATACTATTGATACTGGGTCATGACTCGCAAAAAAATGGAAGGGTGAAGAGGGAAGAGGAGTGGTAGATGATACAAACAAGTCACCTCATCACTTCGGCATCCTTTTCTTTACAAAGCTACAAAGACAGAGATCATGTGCAAGTCAGTTTCTACCCATACTTAGTGCAAGTTTCAGAAGTGACTGTTGCTGACTTACAGCGAAGTTGAGAGCATTCAGCACTGCTCACGAAACAAGTGTCACTGCTACAAGTCTTAACAAAAGACAAAATAAAGGAAGAGGGTGTAAAAGACACAAACAGTGAAAGGCAAGGGTTTCAGGTTTCAAGCGGACCAAACTGCTCTGTACTATTTAGTTTTACCCATCATTCAGACTCCATTGCTTCCCAAGAAGTCCAGGGCATGCACATTACATAAAAAGAATTGCCCAGGAATCCTGAGGTCAGTGACCGTTCAGTGGAGAAGGCTGACCATTTTTCTACTGCGGTTAAAAAACCAAGCACTAAATCAAAGCCTAAGAATGAAATTATTGTCATTGCAGTCTCCTAATAAGTCATGTAGCTGAAAAAGTATGATGTACTCCATGCCATAGCCACAAGACAAAATGAAAACGCATCATACTCCCAGAAAACTATCAGTCCAAAGACTGTGCGGCGTTTTTTCCTGATGGTGACTGTACAATTAACATGCTGTCCATGTTCACTTAACATCAGACAAAACATCACCAGCATGATACAGTCAAAGGTCCACATTTAACATTCTCCTAATATTAGCGACAACACAGGCTATTAGGCAGGTATTGAAATATACCAGTTGTCAAACAATTACCCTCAGAAAGGGAACTGAAAATTTATAGTTAATGTATTACAAGCAAATTATCACTGAAGTGCAATTCTGCCACACAATCAAGAACACCAATAGCTAATGGAAGTTCTACAGTTCTCTGAACAACAAAAAAAAAAACGTTCCCAGCAATTTGGGTCACATACAGAGCTTCATTACAGTTTCCATTTCCATGTGCTTATTTCCAAATAATTACCCAAGTTCTTCTTCGAAGTTGAACCTTTCTGTTCTCTTTTTCCCCAGCTTCCATTTCCTATTATTGTTCTGGGACTAATACAGCAACAAGTTTCATGGAATATCCAAGCAAACACAGCTACCAGGATACTTCTGAAATGGTATGATGTGGGGGAAGAGTACTTGTCTGCAAACTCAACTGTTCTGCAAGACATTTTTTTTTAAAGTGAGGTTGGGCCCAGGAGACTTGGTGAGCTCTAGAACAAAGCAATTTCTATTTGTTAGTTATGTTTGATGTAACTGTTTTATTAAATATTTCCTTTTCCAGCATTTTGATGTATTAATCCAGTTGGAAAGGATTCTTGGTCTTGGAAGACGCTCTCAGGCTTTAGAAAAAATAGCACCTAAAATACAGCTTTGATTATGCTATACCCAGAAAAAGGAATTTTTTAAATAATCAGATGCTTCCTACACAGGATCAGAAAATGCCAGAGTTTTCTGTTTCTAGGCTGCTTCATCCCAGCTGATCCAGAATGATAGATGGCAGCTAACAATTTTTTTCTCCTAGCAGAGTCTCTAATCCCAAATGCTTTATACCACTACATATCATTGCAACCTTTTCTAGTTGTTCTTACACGGTAAAATGCTCCATGCAGATACCATACCAAGACCTTCTCTATAAATCATTAAAATAGCACTTTCACCGTCTCAGAGAAAGGGTTTTATCATAAGCATTTACCATTAATAATCACAACACAGCACTGTTGCTACTGGGAAAAAAGTGCAACTATACACATTTTGTATATATAAAAATGCCAGGTGGATGAAACAAGAGCTGGATTATTCTGGACTTTGCGTCCATCATTTATCTGCCACTATTTTATTTGTACAAATACATTCAATTACTTTGGAAGCAAGAGAATAGTCAGACTCACAACCTTATGAATAAACTAGTGTCTAATTCACAAAAGCCATGTTGAAACTGCAGAAATCAGAGCATTGATCGCAATGCATAATTCTGAAGATCTGTCTTTCTCTGTATACCAGGCCTTTTCTAATAGCTGCATATTAAACCACAAATGGCCAGTGGTTGCCTGTATTTGTTTAATGAGCTGACTTTTTTTGATAGCTAGCTATCAAAAATCCTAATGTAACATGTTAGTATAATTTCCAATGTAAAATGGACATAGCTATCACAGGTCTTCAAAAAATCGTCCCATAAAATTCCAAAATTTTTCAGTATGTATTACTTACACAATTCTCAAAATATTAAGATAAGGTTCTGTCCTTTCTCTCTTCTCCTCCCTGCATGGCCTTTTTAAACATTTTAAAAAGTAGCTTGTGTCTTGAAGACAATAAATCAGGCGTCCAAATTTTAAAGACAATTACTGCTGTTTTCTCTCCCCTTATGGTTCTTCATGTCTCGGAGACTCTATGCCTGGTAGTACACCTGCCTATGCTCCTGAGGTAATACACATGTACAACACTTCCACTTCAGCAGGAGGTGCCTACTGAGCACATTCTGAAACCGCCAAGTTCACTTTTACAAGCAGGACCCCACCTTTAGGAGGCACTGTACTCCTGCAGGTAAACATAGGAATTTGAACATAATTTTTACACAATTACAGCATGTACTGAGTTGAAAGGGACCCTCAAGGATCATAGAGGCCAACACCCAGCCCTGCACAGCACAATCCCCAAGACCATATCACGTGCCTGAGAGTATTATCCAAAAGTTGCCTGAACTCTGACAGGCTTGGTGCTGTGACCACTTCCCTGGGGAGCTTGTTTCAGCACCCGACTACCCTCTGGAAAGAACCTTTTCCTAATACCCACCCCAAACACAACTTCAGGCCATTCCCTCAGGTCCTGTCACTGAGCACCAGAGAGATCAGTGTCTGCCCCTCCTCTTCCCCTCATGAGGAAGTTGCAGACTGCAATGAAGTCTCCAGGCTGAACAGACGGAGTGACCTCAGTGGCTCTCCATACAGCTTCCCCTCAAGGCCCTTCACCATCTCTGAGGCCCTTCTTTGGATGCTCTCCAAGAGCTTAGTATCTTTCTCATATTGTGGCGACCAAAACACACAATGCTCAAGGTGAGGTCGACCTGGTGCAGAGCAGAGTGGAACAATCCTCCCTTCCCTTGCCCAGCTGCTGCTGATGGGCCTGAGGAGTCCCAGGCACGGCTGCTGCCTCCCCCCCCCAGCCCCAGCAGCAGGGCTCCGCCGGCTCGAACTTTCTGCCAACCGGGATCCCAGGACGCTTTCCACAGCACTGCTTTCCAGCATCTCCTTCCCCAGTCTGTCCATACGTTCGGAGTTGCCCATCCCAGGTGCAGAATCTGGCATATGCTCTTGCTGAACTTCATACGGTGATTGCAGATGGTGATTCATATGGTGATTGCTCACTCCTCTAGCTTGTCTTTTTCTTTCAACAACAAAACCCCCATCACTACTATTACAGAATTAAATGAGTCTGATACCAAAATCAAATGGAAGGTGTGAAACAATAAGAAAACCTTTAGATCTAGAACAAGTTCTGATTTATTGCTAAGGGGAAAGCAGACTATTAATAGTCTTTCACAATTCATTTCTGGGACTAACAAAATTTACATCACTAAATCTTTAACATAAGGTTCAAATTCCACAAAATACTTACATCTTGTGGACTCTGACCTTTGATAAGTACTATAATTTTCTGTATGATGGACTCTTGGTTAATTAACATGGTTAATTACTCCAAAATGTAGACAGTTCATACATTTGTCACAGTTTTCCATTAAGAACTAAAAACAAATAATAATTTTTGTCTTTTATTTCCTATTTATTCTATACTAACAAGGATCCACTAGAAAACAATTATTACAACCTATTTAGAACTTACGTAGCAAATTTTAAATTTCTTCTAGATGCAAATAGAATACTGGAAGTGGCATTACAAATTATGCTTTTCCTTCTATTGAAGTAGAAGCATTTGGTTAAGAACTTTGTAGCACAGGTCAGTTCAAAACCAGAGAAACTACGTGAGAGCGTTCTCTACAAAAAGTATGCACATAAAGTTCCAATTTTAAAAATAACATTAAAAAATTTAAAAAACAAAAAACCAAAAAACAAATTGTAAGCCAGACATCCTGATTCACTCAAGACAAACTCCTGTCTCTCACCCACTGTTTTTCAATAGAATATACAAATATCCACTCCCACAGTCTTTTATTCTGAGGGAACAGCGTACACAAATCTATGAAGTACGGTCTTACAAAGTAGCACAAGGTCTCTTGAAAAATTGTCTCTAGTAATTAAATGCAAAGCTTTCAGAAACTGTTAGCCCTACAGTCTGTGAGAATCTGCCATGGGAACTGCACCCAGCTATGACGGCTGATTACTAGAGAAGACAGAAAATCATCCGGAAAATATTCTTGCATAGCTTGGAGAATTAGTAAAATTTTTATCAGTTCCTTTAACAAGTCATTGGATGTCATTATTGTACGAAAAGCTGTTGCAACACATTTTCTGTGGGCGTCGCCACCATTCTCCTTGCATTCCCTATCTGAAATAAAACTACTCTTTTGCTTAGAGAGGCTGAAAAACTGGAAGCAGAGCAAGACATTTTCTGCCCTAGTTCGGGTCTACGCCTCAGGCATCCTCTTCTGGTGCACACCTGAGTGAGAGAAGCGCTAATGCCGGGCCCTATGAGCTCTCTGCTCTGCGCCAGGCAGGGGCGCAGCACGGACCTGCTCCGCCAGCCGCCTCTGGAGAGGAGGCCCCAGCAGGCCCGGTGTCCTCGGGCAGCCCCGCCCGAGCCCGAGCCGGGCACGGCCCAGGCCGCTTCGCGCTCCGAGGCTACGGAGGCGTGCGACCCTTCGGAGCCCACACGGCCCCTGCCGTGCTCGGCCCTGCCCGGGCCCGGCCGGCCTTGCTGATCGCCGCCCGAGCGGCTGCCAGCCGAAGCCCGGCATTCGCGGCCCAGCTCCCGAGGCGAGCCTCGACCGGGCGGCAGGAAGCTACACAGAGAGCGACTAATTACTTTTTCTTAAAGAACAACCTAACACGAGTTCAAGCATATTTAACATTAGTAAAACATTTTCTCTCAAAAAAAAAAAAAAAAATTCTCTGAAAAAGAACCCTTGCAACGCTGTTTCACCCAAACATTGCTGAATACCAGGAGATCTTGTCTGCAAAGCAGTGTCTGGTAAATTACACTACATAAAGCTGGAGAATTTAACACATGACATGTTGATAGTTCAGTGCATTTCCAAAACTGGAAAATTTTCTTATTTTGCCTTTACAAAGGGCATTGTTCAAACCAAGCACCCACAGTTTCACTGAAAGTCTACATGACCAACTTTTTGCACTTGGTTACGACTAGAATACAAAAATAAACCCATTCAGATGGGGATTTGGTGAGTCATGACTATTGCTGCTTTAACAGAGATTAAAATTTATGTTTATCTATCATTGTACATAAGATGCATTATCATGAATGCCCGTCTTTCTGTATAGCATACTGTCTGGTATAATGAACAAAGCACCAGCCCTCCCTGGTTGTTTCTAAATCATTAGTTATGGAGTAACAATTAAGAGTTTGTACGGATATGTTAATTAGATCTAATATTTTAACAGGCAGGCACGTTTTCATTTATTTTGCCTTCATTTCTGAGACTTCTGCCACTTACTGTAGGATGTGCTCTGTAGTCTGAGCAGTGTTAACAATGCCTCTGTGTCTGAAACAGTGAATATATTCTCAAAATTATAATACAGGCAGATGTATTTTTAAAATTTATTTGAGCAACACAGTTGTTTAGAAAGGGTCAGAAGTCACCCTTTATTTCAATTTTTCTCACTTATTAAATAAACAGACTTCCACTGTATTCTCTATTTGGTCTTCATAAAATAAAGTACTCTGGAAGCAGAAGCTTGACTTTACATAAATCCAAATGTGTTTCCAGACAAAAGAAGAAGACTGTGACTACTGGTGTTTTCTGTTTCTAGAGGCTTCTAAAGGAACAATATATTCTGCTAAGTTGGCCTGCATCCTTTCAGCCCGGTTCAATTCTCAGGACTGTTAACAAAGAAATAATCCAATATCAGTTACAGGTTTCTATTCCTCAGGTTTTATGCCTCAATGCTGGCATTTCCAACATACACAATAATGACAGATTGTATGGAGACATTGTTTTCTACATACTTGTGCAACATTTTGCAATTAGGTATTACAATAAAGAAATTATTATTTGAATGGTGATCTGAAAACTGTTTAAACAATTTTGGATGTAAGAGGACCAAGTCTGGAAAGCTTTACATTAGTGAGATACCTGTAAAAATTGATACACAGTGGCTCCTAAACCTGTACACAGACTGACTTCTACTATACCAAGTGCTGTGCAATATGAGAAAAGTCTTCCTAGGAGACAGAAGAAGCAGGTGTCAAGTTAGTGTCTAAAGCACAGAATTGGCTCAGATTCCCCCTCCATTTCAACAGAAAAATACACAATGCTCATTGTATAAGACTAGGTTTATTATAACCAGTTTGGAGATTTTCCAGTTTGTGATGGGCAACCCACCCTAATTTGGAGCTTGTCTTCTATTGCTGTTTGTATATAAATTTAGAACAAAACAACGAAAAAGTATAATTCTAGATGTAAATCCACAGACACAGTGGCATAAATAACAGTCCTGAATACTCAGTCTAGACTGCATTATAGGACTAAAACCCATATAGATGAATCATTAGATGTGTGTCAGCTATATGTGGAACGAGGTCGTGATCACAAAAGATAAAATCCTCTGGGAATGTTTCTGCAATGCTTCTTGTTGTTCAAAAGAAAGGATACTCCGTGATAACCCAGCCCAATATCTGCTTCATTGTAGGAATGGGCCATGGGCCTTCCTAGCATCTTAACAAGCGTTCAGGATCCAAAAGCTGGGCATTTGATTAAATAAAGATGCTGGATCAGACCCTCACTATTTTCAGAGAGGGAGGAAATATTCTTACAGACTTTGCAGCAGCCCCAGCATGACACACTCTTATACATTCGTGGCATGAAAAATGTATTCCAGCTCTGGAGGAAGGGAAGGGGAAGGGGANNGGAAAGGGAAAGGGAAAGGGAAAGGGAAAGGGATCAAAGCCCACTGTAGATGTGAACATTTAATGTGATTGTTTAACACATGAATATTTAACAGATTGACAAGTAACTTGTTTAAAAGAAACATCTAAAAGACAAATCAAAACCAGACCAAAATAAGAAGCAAAATATGATTTGGTGGATTTGGGGAGAATTCTCAGAATACGTATGAAGTAGCCTCTCTTTGTCCCTTCCTGAATATGTGCACCACTACATACATATTAATCCTAGCAACACTGAGAAAACTTTTAAGAGAGTTGTGGAAAAAATATGAGAAGATGGAAGCTGTATGAATAAGAATTTGGTTTAGTCTGATGGTCAGAAAATTCCTTCCCAGTCTCAGAAGTAGAACAACTCTCACCTCCTTGCAAAAAGTCACAAAGCCTGAGCATTTTACAGTCCTAGACTCAGCTTTATGCACTGCAGATGTACCTTAACATTTTGAAAATAACAGTAAGCAATAGAATCATAGTGTATATATGAACTTGTTGACCAGAAATTCTGGTACTATTTTCTCTTAGGCTAAAAATGCCTAATATTAGGCCCAAATGCCTGGAAGTTAATCCCTGGTTTAACCTCCAACTCATTCCTAGAAACTGATGTCTTATCTTTGGTTAATATTAATAATCACGTATATTATAACTGGAAATGAGTTTCTGCTCTTCTATGTGACGAGGCTGTAATATCCTGTGAAAATGGTACAATCCTAGGTACTGGAAGAAAAATAAATTTTGAAAATTGAGCCTTTAGCATTAGTTTTATTGCTGTACCAACTCCAGTGCTTTTTTCTTAGGGTTATCTCACACTGAAATGTACAGAAATATTATACTACTAATAAACAACTAACACATTGTTATTATTGCAGTTATTGCTACATGTCCCCATTAAAACTGCATTTTTACAGTGGTACATATTAACATGAAATTATTAACATTATAAATGTTAATAATTATAAATGTAAATTAATTATAAATAATTAACATTACAATTATTTACACTTTTCTCTGCAATGAATGAAGCCAGCTGCTGTTACACAGATACCAGAGAAGTGGACTGAAGGCACATAAGCTTACCTTCAGTTATGAAGGTGCTGCTAACATGCTTTGCTACATGGAATTTATAGCAATTAGGTTTCTGCGGCTAGTAACTCTGCTATTGGTGCCATGAAGAATTCTACTTTGCCTTTCCCAATGGTATTCTGAGCAAATGCCCTCAAGGGCACATATACTTGGAGCTAGTGCAGATCATAGCACCCTTTTTATGGCCTTCAGATACTATGCTTAAACTATGACTGACCCTACAGAAGTCATTACCACAGAACACCTAATCTCATCTTTTGAGACCTTGAGGGAATTGCACATCAAGAGAATTGTTATGGTGTGTTGCCATAGTATTCATTCTGATAAGCATCTGGTTGATGCAAACAAAAGGTACTGCAAAACGAAGTGTCAGTGAGTAGAGGGAAGATTTCAGTGCATGCTTGTACCCTACTTTTTCCTACATTCTACATGTTAATCCACTCATTTCTTTAAAGAATGGAAAGTGAGGAGAAAGACATTACATCTCTACTATATTATGTATAAATGCGAAATACATTAATTTATTATCAGCACTCACTAATATTCCAAATCTCTGGAGAAGCTAAAACACCCCAAACCTATTAACTAGCAATTTTGCAACAACTGTACTTCATCTGTTTGTTTACATGTGTGGTCTGTGAGCATATACATATATAGATTTTACATTTTAACTGGAAGGGTTTTCTTCACTGTGACTCTAAAATGCAAGATTTTACTACTCCAGGGTGACATGTGTCCACATGTTATCGCATAATAACACTTACTGTCACCTATATTTAGCTAGCAGGCTACATATACTTCCTTTCCAGTTGAGCAGAAGTGACTGTTCTGTTAAGAGAGCAATGCCTTCCCAACAGGGAGATCTCCATTAAATGCTTCTGGCTAAAAAATAAGTACATGTTCAAGGATTCATAACTGCTATTTCCATTACCTGTGACCTCCAATGTTCCAGGTCCTGTAATCTGTTTCCTTCTGTTCTGTCAATGTCCTTCAACCCTCATTTCCTAGTGTGAATGACAGGTTTCCATTCTGTTCACTCTTACAGATAAAAATGTTTTATACTTTTTTAATGTGGAGAGCTGGTCCAAAATCAACAGGCTATCTAAGAAGGTACGTAAAAACCAATCAAATAAAGGGACTATTGATGCTTTCTATACCTTAGAATATATAGCACAAATTAAATATCTCAGTGAGCAGTAGCATTTGTCTATTCTCATCTGAAATGGTGTCATTTACACTGCACCATTGCCCATTAAAACAAAATCAGCTCTTCATGTCCTGTAAAACATTTTGCCAGTCAGGAGTCAATCTGTCTGGAAGCCTATCACAGAAAAAAACTGTGAAGAGTGAAATCAGCATTCAAACGATATTGTAAGTTATGTAAGGTAACCAGAAACTCATTTGATAAAAGAGAGATGTTTTGTAGAAACAATCCTGTGTTGACAGAGATTAATAAAAGGAAATGTCAAAAAAAAAAGGCTGTTTATGTTATAAGAAGAAAAAAATCATTTATATATATATATTCCTTTCCTGGGTATAATTCAGCATTATGAATTTGAAGGCTGAGATTCTAAATCTTGCAAATCTTTTTAAACTTGTTCAATTAAAAGACAGGTATCTCTATAGGTTCCACAGGAAAGGGTCCAGGTTAACTCTTTCCTGTAAGTCAAATGAGACTTGAACTAGTCTGAAGTTGGTTCAGAAACTTCATCTTTCTCTCCTGCTTCTAAATTGTATCTTCTTGTTTGTTTTTTTTCTAAGACAGATGGAGTTCTTAACGAGCAACCTAAATTTGTGTGGCAATTACTACAGAAATTCCAAGAAAAGCTGTGAACATATGCACTGAAAATATCAAGAAATCTTGAATTTCTCTCATGTTTTAACCAGCAGACCTTATGCTAGAGAAACTGATGCCAAAGATAAGTATTGGAAATTTTTTTCTGCCCTTTTACTATTTTCTGGAATGTTTTCTCCACTCCAGTAACCCAGTTTGGGCTCACCTAAGGTGAAGAGACAGATCAATAAACTGAACTAGGGGCATAAAAAAAATGTAAAGAAGCGTACTTAAAGGATCCTTGTACAAGCAGACCCCATGGACAATAATTTAGAAGTTGAGATCACTGTCAGTATACCAAGAGGAAAAACAGGACTGGTTGACAAACACACTTTTCTGGTGGGAGCGGCTTGGTTTCCAATCTCAGAGTACTGATATTATGTTAAAGAGCTCTCAGAAAAAAAACAAAAAAA
>VWZN01020357.1:20063-42259 GCA_013396955.1 Regulus satrapa | reverse complement strand
TCAAAAGACCCCCCCCCCCCCCCCCCCCATACATTTATTGCTTTAAAAACCATAAAAAAGCTGGGAAAAACCCTTAACCACCCACCCTGGGCTCCCCAACGTAATCCCAAGATAACCCAAAACAAACTATAAAAATCACAAAAGCTTGCAACAGAAATTTAGAAAAGAGTTTGGTTTAAGATGTTTTAAGTTACTGTTGTATCAGGAATCAAAGAAAATAAGAATATGTCATATTTCTATTAAGAATAAGTTGCCATGCTTGTTACATTGCACTATGTCATAAATTATTCTACTTTAGAAATCATTAATTCAGAACCTACACACTAAATTTTACTATGTTTGTTTAGTGCAGTAACTTCAGTAACTTTTAATACACAAATCACTGCAGAAAATTCCAGTTGCTTTCTGTTACTCAAACAAAAGTTCACTAACAAATGGTAAAATACTATTTGTTGTTAACAATTAAAAAAACCCCAAACCTGTAAACCACTTAAAATTACTAACAAAAAATAACACTTCAGCCTGGAATACAGCTGCTAACTTTAAGGGATAAGCATCCTGGTTCTGGCCAGGACAAGGTTAATTTTTGCAGTGTCTGGGAGGCACATAGCCAGGACCCAGAAATTATTCTTTACCACCTCACCATTGTTGGGGTGAGGGGAAGGGGCTGCTTCTGGTTGGAGTAGTCAGGATTAATGAGCATTTTGCATGTGAATCACTCTCTCCCTTTCGCATACTTTCATTATTATTGTTACAGTTACTGGTAATTTTTCTTATCTCATTGCTGTTTCCAGTCAATTGTTCTTATCTCAACCCATGATCTTTACTTTTTGTGCCTGCAGTTCTCCTCTCCATCCTGTCATAGGAGGAGTGAGAGGGGAAGAGGGAGTGAACAAGCAGCAGCGTGGTTTGGAGAGTCACTGTAGGAGCTCTTAATCAGGGAGTACCATTCCTAAACTGCGAATTACAGCATCTTCCAACAACCCTATATCTAACATTACATAATACAATTTTTTTTTTCTCTTTAGTGGAGGAGCGTGGAAAAATATGGATTTTGTAGAAATTAAATTCAGGTTATTAAACGACTGTACAAACTCAGATTACGACTAGGTAGTGTCAGACCTTGTGCACATAATCCATTTATCTTGCTCCTGTAAGAATATGTCGCCCTCCATCTTTTATCACTGGATTATTGCCCTGAATACCCTGCCAAGAAAGAGAGGCTGAATTCTTCTCTCCAGCCTGGAGAGAAGGAGCAGCAGGGTGGAGGGAAAGAAGGAGCAAGTGAGCAGCTGCATAGTTTGGAGAGTCTCAGCATGAGCACTAAATTGGGGAATACCATTCCTAAACCATTACAATGAGCTGTAGTTTTTAATGTAACAATCCTACTGTGTTTACCTGCTAAGTTATGTATTTCAGCAATAAGCAACATGCATTCTGCTGGTTAATGTATAAGAGTGTGCTAGGTTAATAAAGCAACATACTGTGCAGCATACAATTCTTACTGTAGTAAAAATTTTCAGTTTAAGAATATGAATTAAGAAATATGACACAGTACTAAGCATTTGAGAAAATAAAAATGAAAGACAGATGCTGTATTTCCTGCTTCAGAGAGAAATGCAAAAAAATTTTAAGTATACCTTCTGAAATTTTTTTATCTATTGTCACTCCTTATGTAAATAAATTGGAACCTCTAGTAAAGTTCTAGTATTGCAGGATTTGACA
Organism: Regulus satrapa; assembly: GCA_013396955.1. Classification (NCBI taxonomy): domain Eukaryota; kingdom Metazoa; phylum Chordata; class Aves; order Passeriformes; family Regulidae; genus Regulus; species Regulus satrapa. The sequence goes on along the minus strand of VWZN01020357.1, from coordinate 40,534 downwards.
GATAACCTTGCCATCTTTCATACCCTTCTATTCCCAAGCACTTGGTAAACATGGACCATCTGGGCATTGAATGTTCTCCTCCAGATTGGCTTTGGAAAAACTATGATGACAACATATTGCCAAAAGAATTCTCATTCGTTTACCCAAGGAGATGTGAAGAGAGGTAGCAAGAACACAATTTGAAGGAGAGAAAGAAGGTAAGCAAGAATATACCTTTGTAAGTGCAAGCTGCATAGTGAGCAGCTGGTTTTAGTACCTTAACCCAGTTGCTCCTGTCACTTAGCAGAAATGTCCTGGAATACATTTTGTCTTGGCTCCACGAACTCTTTCCTTCCTTCTTCTGGAACAATTCCTGCTCTTTAATGTCTTCAACCCTGCAGGAGATGGTTAGCAGCTTTTTAGTACAGAAACTTGCTTCCAGAAAGTATAGACATCTGTCTTCAGAAGCAAGTAGCAAATTTCACATGCGAAGATGTTTCTAGGGTAAGGCAAACATGGACAACAGCAACTATAATGGTGCATTCCTGACTCTATTTCTTCAATTGGGCAGTTTCAGACAACAACCTTCTCCGTCTCTGTTTGCACAAACAGTTCCGTTCAGGTGAGGAGTGTAGTTTTGAGGGGAGTCTCCAAATTGTCCCCGCTTACCATGTCTTACTTGATTCACAGAGAGCTTTGAAAGCATATAAACTGATTTTTGGATGAAATTTACTCAAAGACATGGTCTAGGAGTACACCCAAAGTATTCCAGCCTCTTACTAGGGGCCCTTACTACTATCAAGCCAGAAGTAAAAACACTCCAAAGTGGTTTTTTTAGGTCTTGGATACAATCTTTCACTGTACAAACCAAAGAGCATTGTTCTGCATTACCTCCTGAGGTCAACATTCCCTCAGTGTACTGATTTATTCAATCTCCCTGCCTTACAGATGTCCCCAGCCCCATTCAAAGCTGTCTCTTCACCTCAAAAAAGTGTTTATTCACTACTACAGGGCTATGGATCCTAATCACACAGGCATCTAGAAACAATGTTTCATTTCTGATCACTGCAGGATTTTAATCACTTCCTGCAGCTAGCAACTATGCTTAGTGTATAGCACTCTTACAGGTGTTTAATCATGATCAGTCAGCTGAAGTTATTTGTTACATATGACTGACATCAGCTTTTCATACATACTCTGAACCCATCTTTAGAATTTTAATGTGTGCTGTCTTAGAATATGCACTGTGTAATCCGTGCTGCAAATCAAAAGTTAAAACTTCAAAGCTTTCAAATGAGATTAGCGTAGTTCCTTATATATCATCACAACATAGTGTTGCAATGATAAATAAACTGAGAAATACATAGATATCAGATAATACAAATAGTTAAATAATATATAGTATATGCTCAGTAATGAAATTCCCACACCATACTCAGAAACATGATCTATGGAAGAGAACCCTATATAAAATGGAGCACAAGATGCAGACTTTGAGAGCTGGTATTTGAAAGCCCCACTACAGCTTTACATTCCAAAGGTATGGTGTACTTGAAACAGGAACATACAGAATCTTCAAAGACGCTTGGGCAACATAGAGTTATAAATGATGCTTACGTCTTTTACTCAATTACCTTTAAAGTACAGGGAAAAAAAAATTCTAGTGATATTAGAGCGAAAAAGCAACAGCCCTGAATCAAAACTGCCTGCATGCCTCCCTTGGGTTATCAGTTGCAATACCAACAATACGAAGTCTATAAAACCTTACAATCACCTCCTTTCAGAAAGTTGATAAATATGTCTGGAAATAAATTTTATGTGGCTAGTTTTCTATCAAATTGTTCCTTTGGTATTGACTAAAGAATCAATACTGTCAACTGTTAGAAACAAAACAAGCAGTTAAGAGGCAAACATTAAAAGGCAATAATGATGCAAAATATATTTGCTGCATAATATTTTATATTATTATTCAAAATAAAATGTTATTCAAAACCCAGCTTCCAGAAAAATACTTGGTTAAGGTTGTTAAGATTTCACACCAAATAAGAAATTCACAGAAAAATAAACAGCTGCCGTTTTTCTTGAAATCCTTGTTTTAATAAACCCCTAAATAATACTTCTGTGAAACAATCATATTCAAAAGCGTGTAATTTTACACACTGCAGATAACTTCCAAAAGCATTTATTTTCTTTTGAAATATAGCCGGAATTAAGAGCACTTATAAGCACATTTTATGCAACTATCAACACAGTTGGTAGTGCGCCCGGCCCAGTCACTCTCCAGCTCCCGGCACACCTCCGAAACAGGAGTTTATGATTCCCTGCGGCGCAAATTAAGGTAAAACTCCTTGCACGGCCTTTTCTGCTAACAGGTGAACGATGCAGTGATTGGAGCCAGCCTAGCACACTCAGCAAGCGGTCAGGAAACCGCCCGAGTGCGGGGCCGGCCGCAGGGCACAGCCCCTCCCGGCAGGCGCGGGCGGAGGAACAACAACCCTCGGGCCTCTCCTGCCAGCAGCAGGGCCAGGCGGGGCGGGCCGGTCGAGCCCCGGCTCCTCCGAACGCCGGGCTCTGNGGACGGGACGGGACGGACCGGCCCGAGGCGCTGCCGATGCCGGGGGAATACGGGCGGCGGGGAAGGGCCGCGGGATCGCAGAGGGCGAAGGGCGGAAGAGGCAGGGCCAGCCCGGGNGCGGCGCTGGCGCTGCCCCGCTGAGGAGAGCGGGTGGGGCTGGGATCAGCCTCCTGTGCTGCGTTTCCTGCCTCGCAGGGTTACCCGAGTTTATGGCCGTAATCCTCGCGGTTCGAATGGGTGTTGCCATCTGATGTTCTTCAGTGGAGTTATTGCACAGCCCTGGGGCTCCTCATGTGCCAAAGGCCGCGTCGTGCCATGTCTGGCACTTCCCATTTAACGGTGGAGACAGCTTTAAAACACCGGGGTTACGGTTCAGGGTGCTTTATCCAGTGCATTTCCTTTAGTATACGCAGGTGCCCTATGTATGTTAATTTTTTTTAAAAATACTTGTGAAATATAATAGTTTTCTAAAGTACAATCTCTCTACAGTATTGAACAACCAATAACCTCACAGCTTCAAACTAGAAAATAAAAACTATTCAAAACACGTTTAGCATTTACACATGCCTTTTTCTGGGTTCCCCATTTCCAGAGGTATTGATGAGCCTGAATTACTTGAAAACCCCTCGCAGCCTCCTAGCCGCAGTGTTAGTTTGTCCCAAATTGATGCAGCTTGGCCACAGGTCCCGAGTGTTGCTGTGAGAGTGAGGGAAAAAGTCTCTATCTGAAGTTGATACGTTACATATCAAAAGTAATGCTTTAGGCAAAGGAAGCCCATAGGGAGGAAATTATTATTTCAAGGTCTGCATCCTGACATGTTACCGCAGCAACAAACCGCTCTTGATAATTCTTTCAATTTTTTATTCCATTTATTATTATTTATTCAATTTTTTATTCTATTTATTCCATGAGATACGTGAGGGAAGATCAAGGTTAGTGACCCTTAGCTTATTGTTGTCCCACCATTTTCTGTGATGTGCATCTTTCCAAACAGGTTCTATAGTTCTTTTGGTATCAAGGTAATAAAGAGATTCCATCACTTTTGTGAGTAGCCTTGTCATACCCTTTTCCTGACAGCACATTCTTCCAGGGTTAGGCTCACTATACCGATGATCATATTTGTAATTGTGACAGAGTTTATACAACAGTGCAAGGAAATGCAGTAGGAGTTGCATCTGAACATCACTAGCAGTAGTTTGTCACTGAATCTAACTGTTCGTCAGAGTTAAGCAACAGGAAAGTTGACAAGTAGACAGATGGTCATCCAAATTCTTACATATAGCAAACCCTCATCCTTTGTCGCCGGATCAGTCGTGCAGTTTCCAGGTATGAACCCTATCAGTCCATATTTGTTTGTAGGGGTATTGTTGAGTTTTTCCAGAGTTATCTTCAGTGTTACCTTGTAATATACCACAATATTAAAGACAGCTATTGTGTCTATACCACAATAGACATAAGTTAACAGGTTTAAATTTTACAGCTTCCTTCATTTAGGGTGTCACTTTTAGCACTAGTTTCAATCCAGTACTTTTCCAAGTGTAGGCAAAACCTTTTGGTGGCAAAGCTAGGTGTCAGTCATTCAAGGGCTGCACTGTAAAAAAACAAGAGAAAAAAAATCATGATCATCTTAACTGAATTTCAACTTCATCTTGTCTTTTTTCCAGATAAAATAAGGTGTAAATAATTCTGAAGAATCAAGGTCTTCCTAGATTTTTGTGATATTGTTTTGTTTTTTAATATGAGAGGTGTCAGTAACAGAAAACAAGATACTGTTTTGCATTGTCTATCGTTTCTAAAAACTTGAAATTAATAATATATTACCTACTGCAAAATGCTATCCTAAACTATTAATAGATTGACATTACCAGCACAGTTTGCAAAGATGTCGTTAGCCTCTCTCTCTTCTGTGCCTAGCAGTGGTCCTTCTTGATTTCTTCGCCTTTGAACTTTATAGATGTTTTCAGTATCCTCTGGAAATGCTTTTTTCACTGTGTTGATACCTATTGTCAGTATTCTTCATGCTTCTTGTGCTGTGTTATAACCATCTGTCATATAGCATTATTATTTTTAAAAGCACAGTTTACCTCCGTAACTTTTTTGAAGATACTTCTAGAGTTCCCAGTAAAATTTCTGTGATATTTTTTGCATTGCTATCCGTAATCAATTTTTTTCAATGCTAGGAAATAAGTGACTGCTCCAATCACAATTTAAATAAAAGAAGTCTACATTTTCACAGAAGAAAAATCAAGAAGAAGCCTTTCCTTCGTGTTTAGGCAAATTTGTTTTTGCAATATTGATTTGGGTCATCCTAAAAAATTATCCAATTTTGTATTTCTGACTAGTTTCCAGACATTTCATAGATTCATAGCTCTTGAAAAGAGTAAAGTATCCTCTTAAAACAAATTCAGATGTGTTTTTTCACAGTATTAAGACATTCTGAAAATAGCTGTAGGAACAGTATTTGGGGCTCTTAACTTAAAAAAGCAGAGAAAATACTTACAATTAAAAAAAAATAGTGATAAGTATTAGGAGGAAAAATAAACAGTCTGCTGTGTTCTCTCCTATTTGGAGGATAATAATAATCACCAAGTGTCAATGGCAGCAACTTATTAAAAGAAAGCAGAGATTAATCTAGGACATGATCAAAATATTCTGCTATACCAGCTAATTAGGTAGGTTGTTTTTAAAATTTTGCTAAATCTGCATGTAGGTAAATACTGAGTAATAGGATATTCACCAGAGGGCCAGAAAATGAAGTTTGATGAGAGTGTGTATACATAAAAGAAATATATATTGCTGTGTCTCTGTGAATATAAATTTTCATTATGCTTAGTAAACACTGAACTGCACAACACTTAAAAGTGCAGTTCGCTTGCCCTTGGTCCTGTTAAAGCCTGAGGTGCCAGTTCATGTAAGTGCTGCTTGCCACAGGAGGAAAACACAATGTAATTCTTTAATCATTGTAGTAATTGTGTTATACTTGACGTGATACCATTTCTAGAGAGGGAGTTTAAAGTTACCTTGAAAGCTGTGCTGCAGATAGGTTAGTAGCTTTAGGAGGCTTGAGCTGTAAAGATCTCATACCTATGTTCTTTTCCTCTTTAGCAAATGCTTCAAAGCATCACAGGGCATGGATGGAGGTCCTATTCTAGTAAACCTGCTCAAAACTTACATGTAGGCAAACCCGGAGCTGGCTTTAGCTTTGGTAAGTAGTACAGTTTTTGAAAGAAGTGTAACAATAATGGGCAAATTGCAGAGTTAAAAAGAAATAATATTCAATATTGTAGTTCACCATGATTTTAAAATGAAGGTGTTTGTTCTAAATATATTTCTATTAAAAATATAGTTTGAAAAACAAAGTAACTTTATCCTCAGCTCACACAAGGCAGTATTCTTAAGATTTTCTTCTTTTTTTAACTCATGTGTCTTATTTTTTTTTTTTATTGCTAAACTGTCTTAGCTTTGAATATTTACCTCATATTGCTGTTTTCAATGTTACAGTACCTAAATGTAATCATAGTTGNATATATATATATATGTATACACAAGCAATATATATATACACAAGCAAATTTAGAGGATATTTAGAGGATCAGAGCTAGGTGTTTGAAACTTGGGTCAGACTCTGCGCAGCTTCTCTTTTTATGCATTTAATTAGCACAGAATTCTTATTGTTTCTTTTCGTCATACATTTTATGTTACACAGTCCTCTATACTTCATTTTCAATATTTTGTGGATGATTTCATCAGATGTAGGTAAGTGCATGGTAGGAGTTGATCAGAGAACAATGGAGGTTTTCTCCCAGCCGGAGGAGGAACCTGAGCTTTTTTGCTTCCTGGAGAGACCCAAATAGTGGTGGTTTGGGTTGTCCTGGAAGGATGCTCTTGTTTTCTTTTTTATCGTAGTCTTGACAATTGGCCAAATAAAAGACAGCAGAGGATTTATGATATTTTTCTGTTCCTTTTTTAAAATAGAACTTACCGATGAACAGAAAGAGTTTCAGGCTACTGCTCGTAAATTTGCTGTGGAGGAAATTATTCCTGTTGCTGCACAATATGACAAAACTGGAGAGGTAAATCTACCACGGTGTAAGGGAAAAAATTGGGAAAAAACAGACTTTTCTCTTAACCTGCATAAAATTTAAAGTTTTGGTTGTGGTGAATGAGAAGGTGATGTTTCCATGTCTGTTTCAGTATCCTGTTCCACTTATAAAGCGGGCCTGGGAGCTTGGTCTTATGAATTCACACATACCGGAAAGCTGTGGTAAGGAAACATTCTTTTTAATCTGTAAAATGAAACAACAAAAAGACATTAGGTGAAATTCCTATGTGTAATTATGGAGTCTGTACCAAATAAATAGTTGCGTACTTGAATAATCTAAATTTAATCAGTAGGCAGGTTGACACATACAAGTGTGTTACTGTGTGCAATCAGGTGACCAATTAGATAGATTATGGTTTAATAATTTATGACCAGATTTTTCTGCTGTGATTACAGCTGCTTAATGTTTCCCCTGGTGCAATGTCAGCTGATTAGGCAGAGAAATTAAAAGGTCATGTTTTGTTCTAGTCTCTGATAGAGGCTGGAGCAGTTTAAGCGTTCATCCCAGAAGGAAAAGTTTCAGTTCAGATTAAGTGCAGTACAGCAGATTCCTGGCTTATAAGATGTATGGTGATACAAACAAACATGATAGGCTGGAGAAGGAAGGGTTTTAGTGACAGGAACTCATGCCTCCTAAAATAACTGGAATTCTCTGAAGTAGCTAATAAAGCTGTGAACAAGGGTTTGCCGATTGCTAGAGAATGCCTGAACTTCCAAAATAAGTTTTAAAAATCATCAGGTTTCCTATTGGCAAAATTAGCAGCCCAGCCTTACTAGGTCTTGTGCTGTTTGGGATGTCTATAAATAAACTGGAAAAGGGGGTTAATGCAAAGGTGATAGAGTTTGCTGATAATACTACATCATTTGGCATAAAAAAGATGATCTGGTTCAGAGACCTGCTGGAAAAGGTCATGAAACAGAGTCAGAGTTAAAATGGCAATGTGATTCCAAAAAGAAAAGTGATGCATGTGTGAAGGAAAAAAACCAATCTAAACTTAACAGAGAAAAGGTATACTGTGCAATAGATACTGCCTCTCAGAAAAGACATCTTTGGGTCCTGTGAACATGAGCATAATGCTCAGAAGTGTTCAAAACAGTAATATCTAAGGTCAAGAGGGACCCTTAAGGGAATGAAGAAAAAAGCAGAAGGCATAATTATGCTGCTTCCTGAATCCAAATTGCACTTGCCTCTTTACTGATAGTCAGATCCTTCCATCTCAGGAGAGTACTGGGAACATGGAGAAGATTTCTAAAAAGATGACAAAGATTGTAAAAATTTTATCTTCTGTATGAGATGTAAATTCTGTAGGAGAAATTACTAAAATGTCAGTGTCATGGGAGAGTGTGAAAAGGGATTGATGGTTCACTGTCCCTTTCAATATAACTAGAAGGCATCAAATTATGTCAGCAGATGCTAGATTCTGAACAAGTGAAAGTAGATGGTTCTGCGTGCAGTATGCAGTTAATTTGCAACTTATTGTCCCTGTAGCATATAGGTGCTAAAATTTTACATAGAGACAAAAAGAGACTGGACAAATCCATGTAACAGATGTCTGTCAGGGGTTGGCATAAAGAGAAGAGAATTATTTCTTTGACTGAGGAAGTCACCTGAAAGTTCAGGAAAATATTTTTGAGGTAGTTGTTATTGTATTTGTATCTGTAGTGTTGGCCAGTTTCCCATAGTGTTGTAGTGTTGGCTTCTGTCAGAAACAGATTAATGCTTTGGTTGTCTACTAATACAGACACATTTTTGTTCCCAAATGCTTTTGGCTCAGGAGTCCTTTCTCTGCTTCCTAGGAACTCTTAATTCTTGAATGTACAGTAGTAAAAAAAATGTGAGTGGTACATTCTGGTCACTTTGTGCAAGTTGTCTGTCCCACATTAATCAAACAATAACTGGACACATGATATGTAATTTTCAAATCACCTGTTACTCTTCTGATGAAAATATATTTAAAAGCTTGTCACAGAAGAAGATATTTTTGTTAATTATGTTGTGTAAAACACTAATATTAATATGTTGTAATTTAAATTCCCTTGAGTAACTTAAATATTTCAACAATAGGTGGCCTTGGCCTTGGCACTTTTGAAGCATGCCTTATTACAGAAGAGCTAGCTTATGGATGTACAGGGGTTCAAACTGCCATTGAAGCAAACTCCCTAGGGGTGAGTTCTGTTTTTTCTTATGTCTCTTAAAGTACAATCACTGCCCTTGAAAGACCCAGATTAATGGTCTAAATATTTTCTTTTAGCAAATGCCAGTTATCATTGCAGGAAATGAGCATCAGCAAAAGAAGTACTTAGGAAGAATGACAGAAGAACCAATGATGTGTGTAAGTATAAGTGCTATATTGTAGAATGTTTCTAAACCATATTAATGGTATTACTCCTTTTTTTTTCTCTTTTTTTTTTTCCCTTTTTAGTTTTTTTTCTCCCTGAACACTTATGTGTACTCGCAACTCAGCCTTTTTTGATTTCTATGTAAACAGTGACATTTACTGGAAGTTAGCAAATTCCTAATGAGATACATCCAGTAAGTAAACAGAAGATATTATTTGGAAAATTATCTCCATCTGAAGTAGCTCCCCTACATACATCCTGAGTCACTTAGCAAAAATTACTGGTTTTTACTTCCCTTCCAAGAAGGGTGGTAGATGTTTAAGAAAAAGACAAGGTTTATGTAAGGAGACACTTAACTTGGATGAGAGTGAAACTCTGTTTGTGATCTTAAATATTACATAAACAGTACCTGTTACATAGAAAGAAGTAAAAATTTGTGTGCAACGTATGTACATCTACAACTAAGCCTCCTAAGTTGAAGGACTCAATAAACTTAAAATGTTACTCAGTGCTCTTAGTTTAAGACTTTAAAGATGCTTTCACATCAGAATTTTTGAAGCCTGAGGAAGAAATAACTTAAGGGTTTGATTAAAAGATCAATTTTATATATTATTATGGACTTATAAAGAAAATTAACCCTTAGTTGGCAAGCTGTTTGCAAGGGGGAGGGAGCTGCGTGTTGGGTTGTTTTGGGATTTTATTGGGGAATTTTGTTGATTTGGTGCTTGGATTTTACCATGCAGTTCACGTAAGCCTTTGACAACTATTTTGTTGCACAGAATCTGTATTAATTTGTAGTTCACTAAAGAGAGAACTTTTATTGCCCAAAATTTTGCATCTTAATTTATTTTAGGCTTACTGTGTAACAGAGCCTGGAGCGGGCTCTGATGTGGCTGGTATAAAAACAAAGGCTGAGAAGAAAGGAGATGAATATGTTATTAATGGTCAGAAGATGTGGATCACAAATGGGGGGAAAGCAAACTGGTATGTTAACTGGTGTCATACATAGTTCCCTGCTGTTATGTAGTGGCTTTACCCCACCCCTCCGACCTCAGTTAAATTCTTTAAAGACCTATCTTTTAAAGACCTATCCTTCAGACTCAGATGTGAATTTTCTCTGTGTTTCAGCAGACTACATGTTAATCTCTGCCCAGTTTCTCGGGATAGTTATCAAGATAGCATATAAGAATGCAATCTTGAGTGCAATGCAAAGCCTAAAAAGGACAATGAGTGATGATATCATGACTCTACACTCAAGAATGGCCTCTCGAATCTTGCAGCTATCAAAATTCAATGTGATTCTACTAGAAACACCTCTTACTTCTAGTGGAGCTAGAAATGCTGTTAGATTGTAGTGTTACGTTTTCTTTTCTGAAAAGAAAATGTTTTCCGTCTGCCAAAGATTGCAGATATGGCTGGGTTGTCTGGAGCATGCTTTTATAAGGTTAACCTCTTAAGTCATGTCTTATGCCATGCTGATTCTCAACACAGAAATTTCCCTGAATTCAAATGGCAAAAACTTTTTACACTTACCCCAAAACTGAATTTTCTAGTTATGGTCTTGTTGAAGGCAGACCCACCAAAGACAATATATCAGATTTCTTTTGGCCTTACTGAATATCATAAAGTGATATACAGCTGTTTAATTGCTAAGAGAAATAGTTATTTACTACTTAGAAAAATAAAATCAAGATCTCTGAAATAAGGTGATAACTTTTACATCCAAGAATGTATGTCCTAAGCATTAATTTTTATGTACGTGCTATGAATAGATTTCTTTTGTACTATTTGGGAAGCTGTTACTATCATAAAGATACAGAATACATGGAAAAGGTAGGGAATCTTTGCATGTTGATATGAATAATTTTGTTAAATTTTATGAACTCTTGAATCTTTGAAACTTCTACTCTCTTGCCCTCCTTTTATTTTCAGGATGTGCAAGAAAGAAAGGTTTTTAACTCACAGACAGAATTTATTATATGATAGAAATGCACATAAAAATGTTTAAAGTGCTAGATAAATGCATCTTGTTAATTGCGAAGATAAACTGCATCCATCTACTTTGTTTTACTTTTGTTTTAGGTATTTCTTGCTAGCACGTACCAATCCAGATGCTAAAGCTCCTGCAAGCAAAGCCTTTACTGGATTCATTGTGGAAGCAGATAGCCCGGGCATCCAAATTGGAAGAAAGGTGAAGACTATTTCTTGTTCGACAAGCCAGGAATTAATGTTCAGTTCTAAACCAATAATAAAACAAAAGTACCACTGAAGAAAAAAGACTGTTACACAACTGAGCAGTTTCATATGCTTATGTACAACCATCTTTTAATTTTCATAACATAGAGGAACTATTCATAAAACATAATTATAAAGTATTAATTCAGAAAAGGAATTATTCAGAATGGTCTGAAGTCAGATAACTACTTTGAACGTCTGCAAAAGAGTTTTTGAGAACTACTCTATTGGCAGGTGCCAATAAATGAGAAGTAATATGCCTTGAAAGAATAAAAAGCAAGTAGGACAATAATTTTGACTGTAAATATACACATAATGAATTTTAATTTTAGCTAGTGCTAGTCAAAGAAGAGGCCTTAGAGATACTGATGCTAGTTCTATCCTTACAAAAAGGTACTATTTTTAATAGTAGGTAAAACTGCATGTTGAATATTAGGCAAGAAATCTGAAAACTTGAAAAGCTCATTTATTTATTCACTTGTAGTATACCTATAGTTCGTGTGTATTAGGTTCTTTTCTTATTCCACGTGCATCTCAAAGATAGTTGAACTAGAACACAAGAAGACTGATTATAGCGACAGAACTAATTTCATATAAGGAGAAAGTAAACTGCCCAGCTTAGGCAAGTTAAGGGCAAGCTGGCCTGCAAGTACAAAACTAGTATTTGTGTTGCATGTGGTAATTTTTAGATTAAGTGTTTTGGGGAAATGAAACTATATGCTTTGAGTCAACGAAAGAATGAAAACATTTTACAATTTAGTAGCACATCTGTAAATTTCCCACTTCAGGAAATGAATATGGGTCAACGCTGTTCAGACACAAGAGGCATTGTCTTTGAAGATGTGAGAGTTCCAAAAGAAAATGTATTGATAGCTGAAGGAGCTGGCTTTAAAATTGCAATGGGAGCTTTTGACAAGACCAGACCACCTGTAAGTATCAGAAAAAAACTGGTTATAAAATATAGCACGAATTTCTGATTTTTTTTATTCTGGCCTGTATTCAATTTAGGTAGCAGCTGGTGCTGTTGGATTAGCAAAAAGAGCCCTTGATGAAGCTACTAGATACGCTTTGGAGAGAAAAACCTTTGGGAAACCAATTGTTGAAGTAAGTGTGGGGGCAGACAGAATATAATAAAAGCTTATGTTTTCACACCAGAGGTACTGCTACTAATTTTTCAAGGTTATTCCTTGATATTTTTATTTCCTTAATTTTTATATTATACCTCTGCCATTTTGTGGTTTCCAAGTATATAGGTTGCACCATAAGTAATCTTAGCTATGTGGAAACTTCAAGAATTTTTGGTAATTTATCAATGATAGTAGTAAAAGCAGAAAGAAAACTGTCCAGAAGCTTAGAAATTACATTACCAGCAGGGCATACTTAAGTTCTTCAGTGCTAATAAAGAGGGATTTTCAGAAAATAAGAAAACATCTGAGCTACGTGAAACAAAACATATAGTATTAACACTAATAGAATACATTGCCCATCATGCTGCTTAGCAGTTTTGAAAAAATACGAATAAACAGCAAGGTAAATACCAATCTCATAAATAGGAAAGAACTACTTCCGCTTTTGTTTAAGCAGTACTTAATCCCTATAACTAAATGGATTTGAAAATTGAAAATGTAAGAGTATAATTCAACATACATATATGAGAGCGTCATGCATATTCTGTAGAGCTTCTCTCGTACAACTTAGTGAGTTTTTTTGAAAAGAGCCACTGTATTAAGGAGATTGTATCTATCTTGGATGCTGTAGAATTTTAAGCCAGCAATATTAACCTGGTTTATTTCATCATAGCACCAAGCAGTGTCTTTCTTGCTTGCTGAAATGGCAATGAAAGTTGAACTCGCTAGGATGGCTTACCAGAGAGCAGCATGGGAAGTTGATGCCGGTCGCAGGAATACCTACTATGCTTCCATTGCAAAGGCATTTGCTGGTGACATTGCAAACCAAGTAGCTGCAGATGCAGTTCAGATTTTTGGAGGAAATGGATTTAATACTGAATATCCTGTAGAAAAGCTAATGAGAGATGCTAAAATCTACCAGGTAAGTAAAAGAAAATGTGATAAAGCTTAGATTTTATATAGAATAAATTAATGGCTACTTACTTCAAATCAAGATGTACGCATATTAAAAAAAATTTTAGAATGAAAGCAGCAATTCATCCATTTAAAGAAAGCGTCATTCAAATCAGGAAATTACTTCCATAGAACAGTCATTGCACTTGATGAAAACTGAAACTGCATAAGAGAAATAAATTATATTGTGGGTTTTTTGGTTTTTTTCCTAATGTTATAACTCGTTGAAATTCTTGGATTCTCAATTTTGAAGTTTTTGAACTCTTCTGTAAGTAGAGGTGGTTTACCTATCCTACTACACATAGTATCCTACCGTTCTTGAAAAGCTTCAGAGATGCAAATCTTCTGACCATTTATCTGTATCTTGGATTAACGTCTGCTTATAGTTTAGCTGTCTTCTTAGCCTGAACGCTAAAGCAGTTTCTTATCCCAATGACTTATGAGGGAAGAGGTGGATTTTGTTTGGTTGGGGGTTTTGTGTTTAATTTTTGTTTTTCTTTTCCATTAAACTTTCTGTTTGAAACTTTGGTATTACAAGCTCTGTAGAATGCCTTGGCTGCTCACTCCCTTCTCCTCCCTGATCTGGATGGTGGGGAGAATTGGAAAAAAAAGGGTAAATCTCATGCATTGAGAATAAGAGCAGTTTAATAATAGAAATAAATTAAAGTATAATACTAAAAGGGAGAGACAGATAGGAATAGAACCCAAGAAGAACAAGTGATGCACAATAAAGTTGTTCGCTATCTGGTGATCAGTGCACACCCCATCCACCCGCAGCAACCAGGACCCTCCTGGTCAGCTGTCCCTAAGTTTATATACTGGGCATGACTCTCTGTGGCATGAAACACCCCTTTGGCCATTCCTTTTTGAGCACCTCCTCGTTGGCAGGTAACAAGAAACTGAAGTCCTGGATTTCGAGTAAGCACTACAGAGCAAGAACTGAAACATGAACACATTACCAACACTATTCTCACAAAATACAGCACTGGACCAGCTACTAGGAAAAATATTAACTTATCCTAGCTGACACTATGACATGTAAAATGATTACCTCGCATGTATTGTACCAACAGAAGTGTGACACAGCCTAGAGTGATTATACATCTTTTTTAACGAGACCCTTTTGTACTCATGTTCAGCCCATGGTTCACTGTATTCCCTGCAAAAACTGCAAAAAAAATCCCTGAAGAAAAAACCAAAACCCTGCAGTTTTTTTACTGCACTGTTACTGTCAAGAAATTATTCCATGTCATGTTGTAATTTGTATATTGGCATATACTATGCTGCAGTTCTTCATTCAGCAATAATATTTTAATTGCATTCCGCAAAACCAGTAATCTTTATTGACATCTAACACTAATAGTGACTAGATAAAATGTATCAAAGTAGATGATATCAAGAAATGCACATAGACCATGACCTATAATGATTGTTAGCTATAACAGCTGTCATTCCCAAGATTCTATGTAGTTAATGTTTGTCTTACAGCTGACATCACAATGCAAACTATTATTGCCACTAGCCAAGAATTTTTTTTTTTCTTTTTTCAGTTTAAGAATAGACAGCTGCTATGCTGGAATCTAAAAGTCCCTATATCTAACTTCACTTCTGTGAGTGAGGAAATGAATGACTAATTGAAATTTATGATTGGGATTTTTTCCTGTCAGGTTGCATGCTTTGCAGAGAATGATGGTGTGAGGGTTGAAACTCAGACTGACTGAGATCTATTTGACAGAATCTCATTATTACTTAGTTTTTTCATTACAGTGATCCAAATGCATAGCTAAGTAGGCTTGTTTTTGTAACTAACCAGATACAGTATTAAATTTTTGATGACTGTCAGTTCCATTTCATCCCCAAAAGAATTCAGGAAAGGGTTTTGTCTTGAAATTATTTTGTCCATGTCTCTTGATTATATCTTACACTTCACTGCACTTTGCTGTATTACTGCTCATTTCCAGATGTTATATACTTTTGGCCATACATTGAATGCAGAAAAACTTGATTTTTCAACTTGTCTTTGCTGTGTTTGATCTTTTTTGGTATTCCATTATCCTTTTATTGTGTTTACTGATAACATTTTTACATGTCCTTACCGTGCCCTAGTTTGCTCAAGCTTCAAATCTAGGCTACTCTGGTAGAAACTCCAAGGTTTGGAAACTCTTACATTTGGAAAACTTCCTTTCTTTAATTGTAAAGGAATCTTGAGATTATTTCCATCAGCTTACAAACCAAAACCTTTCCAGTAATTACTTAAGAAGACTGTGAGTAGTGCTGTCTTTACGCTTGAATTCCATGGCTGTCTTCCTCAGCAAGTGCAAAGTTAGTGCAATAGGAGCAGTTTGGTAGACTGTGGGAAGCAGGGTTGCCAAGACCCTGACAGCTTCTTTCTAGGCCGCTTTAGCAGGCCGAGTTCATAGCAAGGCTGTTTGGTCCCTTGGAATGTATGTCACTGATAGGCATCCAGGGCTAGAGTCCAGGTGCAGGCTTGTACCATTATGGCTTTCCTAGGGATTTGTGAATGTTTAGTATAGAGAGAAAGCAGAGCTTGCATTTCTGTTGATTTCAGAAGGCACATAGTATTGACGAAACATGGTCTGCTCTGTGGACCGGGTCAGCATGGGGTAAGCAGGAGCAGAGAACTGACCTCAGGAATCAACACCTTGTTCTGAACCAGATCACTCATGTGAACACAGGTTATAGCATTCTTGTTTGTAAAATGCTCTTTAAGGTTCTTGGAAAGATTAAGCTTGTAAGTGAATTTGCATGATTTTCAGTGATTTGCCAAAACAAGTTCTAGCAGAACTGGGAGCTGAAACATTAAAACCTCTAAACTATGTTTCCTCAGCCCTTGCATTACATTGCAGTATGCCTGCATAGCATACGTCCTCCTTTGGCATTAGGACTTCATAGGTGCTTTTTTGATTTTTTTTTAATTTTTTTATTTTGCTGCCAGTAAACAAACAGAACAGAGGGATGATGCAGGCTGCTTTGAGAAGAAAATGCAAGAATAAAGAAAACCACAAACAAAACTGTATAGGAGAGAATACTAGTTAACAAGAAGCAATGGAAATAAATAGATCAAATACAACATATGGTATGACCTTGAAAGGCTAGTCAAAGAGAACACTTAAGGACAAGTCATCCCTTCCCTTCTACCCATGATTTCAGATGCTACTTTGAAAAAAAACTAAATAATGTCTTTTCTTCTGCAGACAAGAGGAATGTTGTCACATGTATATTTTCAGGAGAGCCCTCCTGACTTTAGATAAGAGCACCTGAGAGAACAAGACTTTCTCAGTGTCTTGTATGAGTTACCTTTCATTTAGCCCTGTAGTTATTCTGTCACACTGGAATTTTCTGGTTGTCCTGTCTTTCTTCCTGCACATCCTAATCCACACTGGCTTAGTGTCATGGATGTTTACAGATGTATATCTGTTAAAACCTTTTAAAAATCACCCAATAACATTATTGTAATTCTTCTTTTCAGATTTATGAGGGAACTGCTCAGATTCAGAGGATGATCATAGCTCGTGAACATGTTGGCAAATTTAAGGCTTAGAGAAATGTATGAAGTGCATCTGGCGCTGCTGCTGTGGTGCTCTGTGTTCTTATAGAAAAGGATTTTAGTGTGTTTCTCAATAGAATTAAAAAGGGATGAAGAAGAATTTCCTTCAAAATATTTTTATTCTGTTCATTATTAAGCACAGATTCTGTTCTCACTATAAAATAAGATAATCGGAATGTAATTTTTGACAGTCAATGCTGCATTTTAATAAAATATTTTTATGAGAAGTGCGGATGGTTTGTATGAATTTTGCCTGTCATATCACTTATACTGGACAACTAACCCAAAATACAGTTTCTGAAGTTTGTTAATAGCTTTATTTCAGTTTCTCTATGCTCTTATCCCAAGCAGCTGAACAGCCATTCCAGTTGAGCCGGAAGGCCTGCACTGTGATTGTCTGTGTGTGCCTGTGCTGAGGATTTGTGTACTATCCAGCAGTATCAGTATCACCTTGAAAGGATCTGGCCTTTACACTCTGAAGCATGTATATATTGAATGAGGATGACTCATCTCAAGTGAAAATGTGTAGCTTTCCCTCAACAATGACTTACAATATGTTTTTGTTGGGGGTTGGTTTTCTTTCTTATCTGTAGAATTTCTTACCATTGGTCTCCTAGGAGCATTAATGTGGGTACTTAAGAAAAACAAAGACTGGGCCAAGGCAGACAGAAAGACAGGGGAGGACATGGTGACTCACTTGGCAGAGGGGAGGGAAGAGGGGGTTTTCTCGGACAAAACCTGGCCTGTGCTTTTTGGGGTGGTCTCTCACTCTCAGGGTTTTGGCCCGGGAACTTGGGACCAGCCTGCTCTCTGCCTTGCTTAGAGCTGCCGCGGCCACAGCATCCCATCCGGAGTTTTCCCCTGCTTTTGGACACTCCGGACCACAGCCCTGTTCGGACACCTCTCCGCTCTCCAGCCAGCACCACAGACACTTGGTACACCTCGCTCAGCTTTCGGAACTCCACCGCTCCCGGTCTGGGCCCGGGCCGCCACCGCCTCGTGTTTCTCCGTGCGGGCGCGCCCCTGCAGCTGCTTGGGATCACCGCACCCGCCCCGGACCCACCGAAAGGGGAGAACCCTAGCCCTGTTTGTTATCTCACTGCTACAGTTGCTGTTGTTTATTTGCCTTGATAAACTCAGTAGTAAAGAACAGTTATTCCTTATTCCCATACCTCTGCCTGAAAGCCCGTTAATTTCGAAATCAAAACAATCCGGAGGGAGGGAGGTTTGCTTTTTTTGAATCTCTATTTTTCAAGGGAGACTCTAGCAGATACCTGTCGTCCAAAACCACGACAGTTTTTTACTTAAAGTCCATTATATTTAAACACAGCATCACAGTGAGAGGAATGACGGTTGTGTCTTTACAAACTGTGGGTCTACTGATAGACAGGATTAGCACCAAGAGAGAGGAGAAACAGTGTTAGGATTCCACTGATTGATGAAAGGGTAAAAGACATTTGCTTTTACAAACAAACCGTAAGTTTGCTGATGAATAAAATTGAATATTGAAAGATGAAAGAAACAATGGGGAAGAAAACATAAATTCCGCAAGAGTTAAGAATTAAAAGGGAGGGTTATACATTAAAGGGGAATTTTTATGAATCAGGCGTTCTGGGAAGTCTCTGTATCTCAAGTACCTCAGCCGATGGGGAAAGAGATAAGGAAAATTCGGCCGGGAAATTGGGATAAAAGGGAGGCTGCGTCCTCTGGACCTTTGAGAGATCCCAGGGGAATGCCCCATGGCCTCTCCCTTTATTCGAATAAAGTCAAGGGACTCCTCTGTCTCCTTTTTGGACATAACCGGTCCATGGACAGTCGTGGATTAATTTTCCTGATAACAGAGTACTCTGAGCTGGGAGGGACCTACAAGGACCATCAAGTCCAACTCCCGGCCCTGCACAAAAATCCCACCCTGTGCCTGAGAGCATGGTGCAAATGCTACTTAATCTCTGGCAGCCTTGTGTGACCACTGCCCTGGGGAGCCTGTTCAGTGCCTGACCACCCTCTGGGGGAAGAACCTTCCCGTGATACCACACCTAAGCCTCCCGACTCAGCTCCAGCCATTCCTTCAGTTTCTGTCACTGAGCACCAGAGAGACGAGATCAGTGCCTGCCCCTCTTCCCCTCACAAGGAAGTTGTAGGCTGTGATGAGTCTCCCCTACAACTATTTTTTCAGGCTGAACAGACCAAGTGACCTCTGCTGCTCCTCATACAGCTTCTCCACAAGGCCCTTCGCCATCTTCATTGTCCTCCTTTGGATGCTCTCTAATAGCTTAATGTCTTTCTCGTATATATAAACCTATTATTCCTTTCCATCAATGTATATATCTAACTATATCTACATTTGGAGCAAGAACAGCCAAGAAGGAATTAGGAGGCTTTTTTTTCTTAACCTTGGATAGGCCCTTCTTGGCAATGCTGGCAGAATGGACGTTCCCTGGAGTTCTTGTACAAATTACTGGATACGTGATGCTGTACTGCATCCAGTTCTAGGCTCCCCTGTACAAGAAAGATGGGTAATTAAAGAAGGCAGTCTAGAACATTGCCACAAAAACATTTAAGGGCCTGAAGCGTGTGTCATGTGAGAAGAGGATAACATTTAGCCTGGACAAGAGAAAAAGCAAACGTGAGCCAGCCTCACTAGTACCCACTGACAGAACAAGAGGCAATGGGGACAAATGAAAATACATTACGTTCTCCTGGAGCACAACTTATTTTTTATTGTAAGGGATGTCATATGTTGGCAGAGGTGGTGGAGTCTCCATCTGATACCAAAACTCAACAGGTAGTGGTCTTGAACAATCTGCTCTAGCTAAGCCTACTTAGTCTAGGTGGGTTGTAATCCATGATTTCAAGAGGTATCTTCAAACCTCGTAATTCTTTTAATTAATTTCCAGTTTCCTTCCAAAATGTCCTTGCCTCTGTCTGGTCTCTTTCGTGTCTCATCTGAATTTAGTGCTGATGGTACTATTACGGTCATCAGGTACAAGCTCTGCAATGCTTAGTTCTTGGGTAAGCTACCTGGGAAGTTAGTTCTTTAACAAGGGTTTAGTCTCTAATATAAATTACTGACTTTCCTCCAGGAAGACTCATAATGCAGCATCTTTGCTAAGTTTTGACATCTGTAATTTGACATCTGTAAGAAATAAACATTATTTCTGACTGTTCTATGCGACCCAGCATTATACGAAATTCTTCTTGTTCGTTGTTCCTGCCTGGAATAGTTCAGGGGGAACATGTGCCAACATCAAGAGTTGGTAATCATGAACATTTTTATTGTTTGAATTAGGAAGCAAGAGAGACGGTTTTGAGCGAAAGAGCAGTTATCTTTACCCCTTTTACCTGTAACTAAATTATTGGATTTGCTTGTCCATAGAGCTGAGGAAGGAAACCGAAGTTATTTCTCAGCGCTCTCCTATTTGCTGTGATGCAAGTAAGCGCACAGCTGGACTTAGCGTACTTTAACGTTACTACCCGTTTGGGAACCGACCGTGGCCGCGGCAGCCCGGAAGGCCCCAGGCGCTCCCGGCCCCTGAGGGGCCAGCGCGGCGCCGCTCGCTCCTGCGCAGCCGCCGGCGGGCGGGCCCGGGC
>VWZN01020357.1:8012-19972 GCA_013396955.1 Regulus satrapa | reverse complement strand
GGTGTTAGTTTTATTGCAAGGTTTAGTCAGTAGCCTTTCCCGGGGAAGGGTTTAGCCTGGCTGAACAGTGGTGGAGTTAGATACGCAACTTGACTTAGGCTCAAAATAGCAAAATATTTTTTTTTTTTTCCCCCGGAATCACAGTCACCCGTGTTGGCTGTATTACACCAAGTTGCTAAAACGTTTTGACGTGACATTGGAACTGACTCGTTGTTGCTTTTTTACAGGGGACGCCGCAAAAGGATGTTGTAATAAAACCCGATGCCCCAAGCACATTACTTTCAGAAAAACATGCGGACTATATAGCTTCATATGGAACAAAGAAAGATGATTATGTGGGTATCAATTTGTTACAGTATAGCTGTGGTTTTAACAGTAATAACCTTTAGTTATTGTTTCAGAGTTAGTGATTAGATGCATGTTGACAAGCTAATTGTTTTTACCCTGAAATCCAAAGTATAAAATAAAGGTACCTTTGTTTATTTCTCTAGGTCTGTGATGAGTTTTGGCATGTATTATCTGACTATAAATTTGAAGATCATCATTTTAGCTCTGTAATTACTCTGAGACCAGAGAAGCAAGCTACAAGCTTCTTCATCCACTAGAATGCACAAGTAGAGTTGCATTTGCATATTACTCTTTTCATGGGACAACTTATATCAATTTATAGTCTTAAGTGGTTGGATGTAGTCCACAACAGTGGGGTTCCGCTTCCAGCAGGTGAAAATTGTCAGTAACTGGTTATGTGAAGAAAAGTTGCAGTTACCTTTACTGTTCACAAAAGCACACCAAGCTCTTGCTTTTGTCTGTACGGCATGTAAAAAGTAATGTTTATGTAGTGTAGGTGATGTAATCACTGTAAGAGAATTCAATATAAAATTTCACTTCCTAGTGCAACTTAAAATTGTGAGAGTTGGCAAAACCTACAAGAAATAGACTTGTTATTTTTGAGACTAGTTGGGGTGGCGATTTGATGGCTTCTTTGAATGCCAAGATAATAAGTAATCTGAAGTGAATTGGTGTGCAGCTGCTTGTTCGTGCTTGATTTGACATTGAGCTTGATGCTTTGAACTAGAAAAATACAGAGAGGAAAGGAGTGTAGTATGTGTTGGTACTTACATGTGCATTTTCCTGAATGATTGAGTGTGTATATATACACGTGCGCATGATGAACAGAATATCTGTGAGTGGCTGATGTGTAGTTGCTAAATGGGTGGAAGATGTTTGACTAGCTAGAAGCTATTTGTGAAAGTTAACTAATGTATTTTCATTGTGTTATATTGATGGTGTGCTTATCTGATTAAGAACTAAAATAATGCACTGTTTAGGAATATTGTATGTCGGAGTATTTGAGGATGAGTGGTGTGTACTGGGGACTGACAGCGATGGATCTCATGGGGCAGCTGCATCGAATGAACAAAGAAGAAATCCTGTCGTTCATCAAATCGTGTCAACATGAGTGTGGTGGAATAAGTGCCAGCATAGGTCATGATCCTCATCTTCTGTATACCCTCAGTGCTGTCCAGGTAAGTGTAGCAGGGTAAATTTAGGAAAAAAAGTGTTTGTGATTAAGATTTTGATAATTGCAGATTTAGGAACCAGGTACTGGTGGAAGCCCTTGGCAAACATTATTTCAGTATCTTCTTTAAAAAAAAAAACAAAAACCAAAACCAAGAAAACCTCTAACCAAACAAAAAAAACCCAATTAATGGACAAAACTCTAGGATTTAGCTGTATCACTTAGTAAAATGTGTCATATTTGGGAATATTTTACTTTTAGCGGTGAATTAATAGTTACTGCATTGTTGCCAATTTTTTATGTTATCTTGATATACTCCTTAGTGACAGGTTTTACTGGAGCATTTTATAGATAGTTTTTGATTTTATAAATTCTTTTTAGTGTACGTTGAGATAAGCATGACCAGAATAAGAGTAATTAAAAAAAAAATTATATGAGTTTTTTGAGGCCTATAATTTAAAAATTGTACCAGTCTGTTGAGCAGTTCATTGATTTATTTGGTGTATACACTTCCCCTGATAAGAAGTAAGTCTCAATCTTATTTTTTCACTGCAACGGCCTCCATTATAGACTTATTTTCTCACTATTGCTTGTGCCTTTGGTTTTTTTGTTATTTGCATTTTTTTGGTTTTTTTGTTTTGTTTTTTCTTTTTTTTTTGTGTTGGGTTTTGGGTTTTGGTTTTTGGTTTTTTTTTGTTGTTGTTGCTTTTGTTTTTTGGTGTGGTTTGTTCTGCTCATGTGAACCATTGTATGGAAAAGTACCAGAAAGGCTCAAACACTTCTGAACAATTAGCATGATAGCTTGCAGTGTGCGTCTCTCACTCAGTCTTATGGGCTAAGTATTTTAATGGCATTACAAATAAATAATACAGCATTCTTTTCCAGGCTGAAACTATGCTAGATTTAAGGTATTGGGTTTGAATCCCGTAGGTAGGACAGAATCTTCTAAGGTTGATCTTTATTACCACTTTAGCACAAATTCAGAATTACTCTGAATACTGCAAGAAAACTGAAGTTTCTTCAAGCTGTTATGCCTGAAGTTTTCCAAACTGTTCAATCCAGCTCCTTTCACAAATTCCAATTCAGTATGAGTGGGGTAGAGTTTGAGGTTGTTACCTTACATATTAGAAATGTTATTTCTTAGGTATATACTTGCTATTATTAGGAGATATTTACATGCTAACTAAATTGAGCTGTAGCTGTGCAAACTGAAATAGTGTTCGCAAATGCTGCTGTAAAATTTTTGTGGTACAATTAACCAGCATATTTTAATGAGTATGCATGGTCTTAGTGAACAAGCACTGTTTAGTCCTATCTACTTGTCCAGGATGTTTAAAGGGTTACATTATATGTTCTTGTGATCACAGTTACTAAATGTTCAGATTTGCATTTAGGTCGCATGCTGTAATTATATATTTTCTTTTGGAGTTGTACATTATTTTTTTGGAATTTTCTGTAAGACTTAAATTTTATCAAACAATTGAAAGATTCCAGCTAACTAGGTTTAGAGTCATAGTGTCAAGTGTTTTTCAGGATTGGCACTATAATATTGCTTAGTTTCAACTGTTTGGGGTTTTTTTTTCCATTCTGTTATATATAATAAATTCTTACCCTCTTTACCGATTATGCAAGTTATGAGTGAAAACATGAAGTCAGATGGGGTCAGAAACAGTATTGTTGTTATCACATGACATTGTGTCATACAGATTTGCTGGTTTAAATCAGTGCTGGTTTGGAAAATTGTATTCCCTACTATAACCTTTATTTTTCTTCCAGAATATATTCACTGTACATTTGGTATAACCATATTGTTCATACTTTTTCTTAAATTATTACATTTTGGTTCTATTCATTATAAATTTGTTTAAAAATTGAATGTAAATAAAAATGTAATACTTAGAAATTGGTAATTGTTGACAAGTTTGCACTGTAAAGTGGAATTCATAACTAGTAGCTTAACATACACATATCCAAGTAGTCGCAGTGCAACACTACAAAGTTTGGTGCATCCAAGGTGTCATTGTCCCATTACAATATTAACCATAATCAAATCTCTTTGCTAACATAAAACAAACCTGGTTATGTTTTTGAAAGGAAACCTCAATGCTGGAAAGTAACAAAGCATGAAAGAGTTCAGCTTGAATTGTTTGTATCTCCCTTTGAGAATGTCCTAAAATTTTTGGACAGATATAATCTACAGTGCAGAGATTAATTAGTAAAGAGGGGGAAAAAAAGTTCAAAAGTTTACTTTAATAAACCTTACCAAATAGTGTTCAGAGTTAATTAAATCAAGTCTTTTATAAATACTTTTTTTTTTTTTTTTTTTTTGATAAGAAATAGATTTTAAAATTTTTGGTTCTCTTTGATTGTTACTGTCCTTTTTCTCCCCACAGATTCTTATCTTATATGATAGTCTCCATGTAGTTGATGTAAATAAAATCGTTGAATACATACAGAGCTTGCAGAAAGAAGATGGATCATTTGCTGGAGATGAATGGGGTAATTTTAGATCTTTTAAATGTAGCGTCTAGGTTGACCTGTGTAAATCTGTACATTTAAGTTTCCTTGGATGGTCTTTCTGCATCTGTATTATATGTGAATGATTTTATTGTCATGGAAAAGAAGGACAGAATTATGTTTCATATTTATTCCTTTAATAAATATTCTCAACTTCAGTTCTATTCTTATATTAAGAATAAAGTGTTCAGTTTTAAAGAAGAAAACTTTTGGGCATTTTTGACTTAATAGTACTTTGATATACTAGATACACTGTTTCATAAAGAACTTTTTATACTTGCTATTTGATGGTAGTTAGTAATGATCTATACCCATGTCATCTGTGAAAAGATTTTTCACTATGTGGGAGTGAGAAAACGTGGGTTTGTACTCATGAATTTCTCTTAATACTGCTTTTGTTTCTGCAAATAAATTATCTATGAACAAACATGTCCTTTTCAAACTATGGCATAAATAATTAGTCACACTAAAAGTGTTTATCACCATGGAAGACCTAAACTTTAAGAAAATCTCTTGCATCACTCTTGTTCAGGTAAAATTCAGCAACTGAGATCTTAGCAGTATATGTATGCTACTGTAAAGGTAGAATATATGCTGTGTGCTAAATTGGTTCACAGTTTGCTGTGGCCTTTTTGTTGAAGCACTGTCACATGTGTACTGACTGCACAATGGATTGACATTATTTTTAAGAGGCGCAGCTGAAGGAGAATGATCCCTGATATAGGACAGATATTTGGTTTATGTGTTTCAGCTTGTGAATTTCTTAAGAAGAGAAGTCTTGCATAAGTTTGACCAGAAACTGAATGTTTGCAGATCAGTTCAGTTTTAAATTGTGACTTCGAGTATTACTTGCCTGGAGTTTGTTCAACAGGAGTTAGATTGGACTTGACAAGCAATTGTTCTGTTATGGGTGTAGGGACTTTGGTTTTTCTTCCAGGTACAAATATGCAAAAGAAACCTTGTAACTTTAATTAGATTTCCCCTAAAACAAGAAGTATTTGTGTGGGTATCAATTTGTTATCAATGGCTTCTACTTTTGGCTGGATTTAAGGCAGAGCAAGAGTTGTCAGATTTTTTTTTTCATTATTTCAGTTGCTCTGCAATTATCTGTAAAGCAGTACAGATAATTCTAGAGCAGTTGTTTGTAAATTACCACTAGCTGAATTGAATTGGATATATAGTTGTCTGCCTCTAAATGAGTTACTGACTTTTATGCATAGTAAAGCATACAGATCACTTGAATAGTAATGTATATTTCCTAAATTACTGGGGAAATAATTGGTGAGCTGGAAGATTAAATTGTACAATTTTTTAGCTGAGTTTTGTTTTTGGATGTGGAACCTAGGATTTTAACATTTTGTTCCATTTTTTCAGTAGTGATTTAAATGTATGTTTGTTGAAAAAATAATCTTGTTTCATTCTTTACCCCCCACATTATAGGAGAAATAGATACAAGGTTCTCTTTCTGTGCTGCAGCAACTCTTGCACTTCTGGTAAGTCCTAAACCATCACTTCAACAAGTAGAGAATTGATTGGTGCTACTCTTTGGTACTGCTGAAGTTTCTGCAGAAGATCAGCTTGGTAGAATATCAAGTGCATTAGTTCTTTTCTGACTTGCAGGGAAAGCTGGATGCTATTGATGTGGGAAAAGCAGTCGAATTTGTTTTGTCTTGTATGAACTTTGATGGAGGATTTGGTTGTAGACCAGGTTCTGAATCACATGCAGGACAGGTGAGTTTCTCTTTATATGGAAATACTTTAAATTATCAAGCGTCACATACTGCCTATAAATGTTTCTTTTAAACATGTATCAGTGATGACAATTGATGTACCTCTTTTCCCAAATGTTTCCCGAACCAGAGTTTCCCAAATGCCTGATTCGAGTATCTTAGTTAAAATCAATGAACAGATATGTTACTTAATCTGAAAGTGCGAGTTGAGACTTGAGAGTTTAGTCTAAGTAGAAAAAAAAATCATAGTGGAACAGCTTTTAGGACTATATTTCAGTCTTCACTTAGTGATTTTGAAAGTGCTAGCCATTGGGATTTATAGGGAATTTGAAATAGATATCAGTGGAGATGGTGGACGAGATTTATTGCTGTTTCTGACAGCGATATGTTTATGATCATAATGAGACATAAAGGTCAGTCGTACAGTTTATCAGCCAATGAACCCAAATAAAAATGAGACATGAATCCTGTCAAGCATTGCATAATTTTTTGAGGAAAGTTTTAGGGTAACATACCTAACTTAGTAATGGGAATATTTATTAGCTAGAATCTCTAGTGTTACGCACTGTTATTAGTGAGAGTGAGTTCTGAAAAAAGCTCAGTAAAATCTACTTGAGAAGAAAATGCAGTAATATAATCAGAACAAATTAAGGGATCTCCTGAGGAGGGCAATCTAAATAACTTCTTTCAACAGGAAATTTATGTAATTTATATAATTTAAAATGTAAATTTACCTGTCCTATTTTTATTTCTTTTCATGGAATAGCGCTTAACCTGAATATGTGAAAAAAGCCCCCAACTTTTAATGCTGTTACAGTTAGCTGTTTATTTTGCATAATTATGGTGAGTAAGGCCATAGCCAGGATTCACCTCATTACATGCAAATACTAGAGGCATTTTGTTGACAAGTGCTGAGTTTCCTGCCCCTTCTTTGTTTAAAATCAGGAAAAAAAAAGTTAAACCCGTTACTTCTCTTTACCTTATAGTTTTACATATGGTAGCATTGCCCATATAGTCTCAATGGCTGGACCATGTTCCAGTGTTCGAGGAAGTCAGTTCAGTAGCTGAACCCACTCTGCAGCTGGCATTTCCTGTGAGGATTAGATCTATTGTGCTTATTCACATACTCCTTAAGAAAGCTCTCTCTTTCACCTCCATGGTAGTTCAGTATTTTCTGGGACTGTTGCCAAACCTGATCTCCTTTTATGACCAGGTGACCTGGCTAGTGGATGAGAAAGTGGCTATGTCTACCGAGACTTGAATAAAGCTTTTGACACGCTTTCCCACACCATTCTCCTGGAGAAGCTGCAGCCCACAGCTTGGACAGCTGCAGTCTTGGCTGGGTGAAAAATAGGCTTTGTGACCAGATCCAGAGATTAGTGGGGCACGATGTTAAATCCAGTTGGTGAAGGGCCACAAATGGGATTCTTTATGGCTCAGTTTTGGGGCCAGTCCTGTTTGATATCCTCATCAGTGGTCTCAACAAAGGAATCAAGTGCATCGTCAGTAAGGTCACAAGAAGTATCACTTAGTGTGGGAGTTTTGATTTATGTTGAGGGCAGAAGGCTCTTCAAAGAGGTCTGGGCAGCCTGGATCCATGGGCCAAGGCCGACTGGGATGTGTAAAGAGGCCAAGTGCCAGGTCCTGCACTTGTGTCACAGCAGCCCTGTGGTACGCTCCGGGTTTGGGGGAGAGCGGCCAGAAAGCTGCCCAGCAGGAAAGGACTTGGGGGTGCTGGTGGCCAGGAGCTGAACATCAGCCCAGGTGTGCGCAGGTGGGCAAGAAGGCCATTGGCACCTGGGCTGTACCAGCCACGGTGTGGTCACTGGAGCAGGGCAGCTGCTGGCCCTCGTGCTGGCACTGCTGGGGCATCTCCAATCCTGAGAGCGGTTTTAGGCCGGTCACTTCCAAAAAGACATTATGGTGTTGGAGCATGTCTAGGGAAGGGTAATGGAGCTGGGGAAGGGTCTGGAACATAAGGCCTGTGAGGAGCAGCTGAGGGTACTGGAGTATTTAGTCCTGAGAAAAGAAGGTTCAGGAGAGACTTTACTGTTCTACAACTACCTGAAAGGAGGTTGTGGCAAGGTGGGGGTCAGGCTCTGCTCCGTGTCAATCAGTAACAGGACAAGGGAAAATTGCCTCAAGTTGCACTGCAGGAGATTCAGGTTGGATATTGGGAAGAATTTCTTCACTGAAAGAGTGGTTAAGCATTGGAACAGGTTCCCTAGAAAAGTGGTGGAGTCTCCATCCCTGGAAGTGTTCAAAAAATGAGTAGATGTGGTACTCTGTGGTATGGTTTACCGTTATTTGGTGGTATTAAGTTAAAGGTTGGACTTGACAATTTTAGAGGTCCTTTTCAGCCTTAATGAATCCATGATTCTTGGCTTTATGTGCTTCGCTGCTTTCTTAGTGATCACATGAAATGTGACCAAAGTATGCTGTTGGACCATAAATGTTGTTTCCCAGGAAAAAAGCTATTAATTTTTTTTATTAATTATTAAATGGGGATTAATCAATGCAGATATATTACATGGCACTTTGAAAGTAAGCATGACATGACCAAACGTATAGAGAATTGCCAAGATAGTTAATGACCCGGGTTAGCCTGTTTCTGCTAGGGAATTCATTTGTTCCTTTGTTTACTCTCTGCAGGTATTAGGGTAAAAGGCAGGTACAGCAACAAACCATAGACTGGATGCAGAATTTTGATAAAGGCCATATCCAGCCTGCAGAAGTCAGTTTGACTCCTCCAGCTTGAGAGTCTGTGTTTCTAAAATAAAATTATATGGCTCTCTCAGATCTCCTAGGATCACTTTTCAAACCTTGCATTAGTGTCCTGTGTTAGTAAAATACTGCTGCTATGTAATTAAATTGTGTTACTGATACTTTTTACAAAAGCAACTGTAACAATAACCTACTTTTCTGAAGGAAAAGTATTTGAAACTAAAAGTGGAAACGTGTGTGAGCTTATTTTGCATTATTGACATGTTTACATGTATTGCTGCTTTGAGATCTTCCTGCATTTAGTCTGCTAAACTATACTTAGTTTTTAAATACACAAAAAAATTTATGTCTGTAATTTTAGATCTATTGTTGCACAGGATTTCTGGCTATAACAGACCAGTTGCATCAAGTAAATGTTGACTTGCTGGGTTGGTGGCTTTGTGAACGTCAGTTACCTTCTGGAGGTCTCAACGGACGACCAGAGAAGGTATTGTGTGGTTTCTTTTCTTTGTTCAAATAGAGAACAAAACTTTGGCAATAGAGGTTGTTTTTTTTGAAGCTCAACTACTTCTGCGTAGTGTCATGACTTCTATAAAACATTTAGCAAACTTTTCAAAGAAGTCAGGCCTTCATCCTGATTGCTTCTTTTGCTTTTTACTAACACCTGTCATGCAGTCCTTAGTGTTTGAGTCCTCAGTATAGGAAGGTACATATACTGAAGGAGGTCTTGCTGACCACTTGAACCATTATCCTATTAAACTGGGTCTTTAATACATTCTGACTTTGGGAATGATCTTTTCTATAGGATTTGTATAAAAATTACTGTCCTACTGGATATAAATCCCGAGTGTCATAGTGTTCTATATCACACTAGAAATTTGTGTAACCTATAATAATCTTTGGCAAATAGATAATCAACCAGCGGATTCCCGTGCTTCCTCCCTTGCCCTCAAAATACAAATAGTTGATATGAACTTCTTTGTGTTTCCTCTTGAAAAAAATGGTGTGGTTTTTCAGCCTCTTTCACAGAAGGTGGAGTGTTTAAAAATCACATTCTTGTAGTCTTGTTTCTTGAAGAAGGGAAGAAGTTTGAAAAACGTATTTTCCCTTCCTGAAAACAAAAGCCCACTGAAAAGAGGCTCTGTCAAGAAACTCTTATACTCCAGAGACACTCTTAACTGTTGTGTCACTGCGAGTGTATTGTGACAGCACACCTGAAAATGTGCAGAATTACCAGTAAAATTTACGATGTTGTGTTTAAAACCAAATCAAATATTAATCTGCTTGTCTGCTTGCCAGTTACCTGATGTATGCTATTCGTGGTGGGTGCTAGCTTCTTTGAAGATGATTGGTAGGATACAGTGGATTGACAGAGAGAAACTGCGCTGCTTTATTTTGGCTTGCCAAGATGAGGAGACTGGAGGATTTGCTGACAGACCGGGTGATATGGTATGTAATATTTTTTCTAAATAAAATAAACATAAAAATTTTAACTGGAAATTTCAACTTTTGTTTGAGTATAACTCAATTCGTGGTCCAGGTGTTTTGCAGAGGCTGCAGTTTACTCTGAAGGAAGAATAGGGTAGAATTTCCATTGAAAATGTCCTTGGAGAGCACATTCTTTATAATGCACTTGTATCCTCCAGTGAAGTCAGTTGCAGTTCCTTACAAAATATGGTTTTGTTCCCATAACACATGCAACACAAGCCATTTCTCACAAGACTGTTTGGAAGGTCTATGTCAAAACACTGTTTGGTGGGTTTTCTGGTGGGTGTGTGGGGTTTGTGGGTTTATTTCGTTTTGTGAAATGATCTGCAAACTAAAGTCTGATAAGTAGGTTAAGTAGTCTTCAGCTATCTTGATAGTTTTGTTTGATCTAAATAAATAATGAGTTTTTATTAAGAGTCCATGTACACTAACTTTCATTCTTTGCTAGCCCAGCCACTGAATAAATCTTGTAGCTGGTATTTGTCTAGCTAAGGGAGGAAGAAGGTTTTGTGATAACATCATCAAGAGACTGCTTGAATGAAATTTTTGCTTATTGAGAGAGCAATTTTGATTTAGCTGGTCTGTTCTCTCTGGTTTCAAGTGGAAATAATTGATGTTGTTAGAGTGAAATGGCAAATAACGTTTGTATCTTTCAAGAGTTCTGGACAGATAAAATAAAAAACATTATGAGACTTCACTGCAGTTCCTGTCGAATACTTGGCTTATTTGTTAATGGTCCCGAGAGGTATTAGCTGCCCATGTCTGCTCCCTTTTCCATAATTTCATTAAAATTAAATTCACTTTTTTTTTTTTTTTTAAGCAGCTAGTTTATTCCCATTTAAGAGAGAAATCGATTAACTCTAATCTGTCATTTGGAAGTGTTTTTGTGTTCTTAAAATAGTAAGAGTTTTGTATTTCTAAGGAGCTTACAGGAAGACCTTTGCCCTTTTCAGAAATCTCCAAGAAAAGCCCAGAACTTGAAGTCTAAANGGGGGGGTTTATTTATAGTTCTGGGAGGTTTTCTAGCAAAATAGGTTGATGCTTCCCTCTCAAGGTTTTACAGCACAGCTCTGTATTTGGAGACTATTAAAATGCCTTATGATGTTTCTGAAGAAANGTATTTGTCTAGCTAAGGGAGGAAGAAGGTTTTGTGATAACATCATCAAGAGACTGCTTGAATGAAATTTTTGCTTATTGAGAGAGCAATTTTGATTTAGCTGGTCTGTTCTCTCTGGTTTCAAGTGGAAATAATTGATGTTGTTAGAGTGAAATGGCAAATAACGTTTGTATCTTTCAAGAGTTCTGGACAGATAAAATAAAAAACATTATGAGACTTCACTGCAGTTCCTGTCGAATACTTGGCTTATTTGTTAATGGTCCCGAGAGGTATTAGCTGCCCATGTCTGCTCCCTTTTCCATAATTTCATTAAAATTAAATTCACTTTTTTTTTTTTTTTTAAGCAGCTAGTTTATTCCCATTTAAGAGAGAAATCGATTAACTCTAATCTGTCATTTGGAAGTGTTTTTGTGTTCTTAAAATAGTAAGAGTTTTGTATTTCTAAGGAGCTTACAGGAAGACCTTTGCCCTTTTCAGAAATCTCCAAGAAAAGCCCAGAACTTGAAGTCTAAATGTTTTTCTAGCTTTGAGTACTGAAATATTTGTGTCTTCTTGTGAGAGCAGCTTGGCAGAGCCTTTTCTCTATATCTAAGGAGAGCAACTTTGGGAGAATTTTTTAATGTTACATTAGCAGTCATTTAATATTATTTTCACCTGTCTTTGATTGCTGAAGTGTAGAAATTTCTGCTCCTGTAAAAATGTTGATGCCCAGGGTTTTGCTTTATTCCTGCAGAAATTAATTCCGAACACACCTTGTTGTTTGCGGGGATTTAGTGTTTGGGTTGTTTTTTTCATTTGTTTGTTATGTGGAGTGGGGAGCGGGGGTGGTGGTGGTGGTGGTGGTGTGGTTTTAGGAGTAGAGGTT
>VWZN01020354.1:123626-142159 GCA_013396955.1 Regulus satrapa | reverse complement strand
AAATATCACTCCCAAATTCTCTGGTTGCCTTCCCACTACAGATGACAAACTACCATGGCAGCTTCCCCTGCATTCCTAGCATCTATCTCAACTAGAAAATTACTATTTACCTCTTTGCAATATTAAATGCTCCAGAGAAGTGACTGCAGTGGAGACAAGTGCCTATTATCCAACAAGATGACCAGCAGGGATACCATTAATGCCACTCCTCTTCAGTGTTATGGCCTTGTTCTAGAGTCCCTTTTGTTTAATATTAATTACATATTGATTTCTTTGCAAAAGTAACTCCCTTCACTAACTGAATGGCTCAAAGGCTCAATTATTCTCCTCACACTAGTAATCCATTTACAACTTCTACTTTTGCCACAGTAGTCTCTTGCTGATGCATGTGCAGCGCAGACCATTTCTCAAGTCATTAATGAGACAAATTAATACATTTTATTTCACACCAATATAACGAACTGGCCTAGGTTTACATCATCTCTTCCGTCTTGGATAGTTACAAGTTATCTTTTAACTCTAAAGGAATTGCCTTTTTAACAGTGTCAGTTTAACTTCAATTTTATATTATTACCACTTTTGCACAGTTGATTGCACCACCTTCTTAACTCTTTAGTAGTATTTGTGCATCTCATTCAGCTACTTTCCTCTAACTTACGCCTGCTACTTTGTCTTCTACTTTATAAGATCCACCCTTTCTCTTTAATAGCGAACAGGGAGGGTAAGCATTTGTACCCTTTACAATAAAGCAGACTGCCTGCTTTTATTTTCAGTTTCTATTTTTGTGAGTCTACCTTCTTAACGATACAGTGCAGAGAATAAAAACAAAACTCTGGCAATTCATTTGTTGTTGGAACTCACTGACCCAAGACTGCCATGATAAAAACCTTATTTACCTCCTGTTCCTTTATCATCCATACGAAACACCAAGAATATTGATATAACCCACTAGATGTGGGCTCAAGGTCTGACTACCTTGTCATACACACTACCCATTTTTCCTTCCATCTGCACCCTTAGCTACATCTACCGTTCCCTCCTTGCCCAAAAATGTCCAAAGAACAGTTCTTTTCAGTCTTCCTCCTTATCTTACAGCTCTTTTACTTAAGCTCTTTTTCTTCATGAAAATCATCAGGACTGTTTAGCTTTCAGCCAAACAGTTCATTTATTTTACAAAATTGATTAATATTTGTAAACCAATGGGTTTTATTGATCTGGCAGGACTTTCCTCCCATATACAGGTTAGTCTTACATATTTCTAAACAAGTATAATTTGGTTCCATAATTTATTCCTTACTGATTCAGAAAAAATTCATTTTTGTTTCATACACAACAAAAAAACTTGCCGTGCATATAAAAGTTAACCCGACATGTAAAACTGTACAGCATTTCTGACATTTAACCTTAACTGAAAAGAGGACAAAGCATCCCATAAAAATAAGGCATTATGATACAGGGTCTTCAAGTTCTCGGCTACTTTCTTTTACGCTCCAGCTGCAAATGATTCAATAAGATGAAGATATCCCCAGATAAGTATTACAAGAATAGAATATTACATACTTAAATCACATTAACCTGGGAAAGGCTTTCAAATATAAATGTGAGAATCTTAAGGATTATGAGATTCTTTACCTTCCTGTTATAAATGAATCCAGTATATATCGCTTCTTTGTTTTTCTCCTTCTTTTCAAAATCCTCTTTAGAAAGGACAAGTTCATGAACATCCTGAGATGCTGCAGGTTTGCTTATCATCTGATTTTATAAAAGAAACAGCATTTAAAATCAAAATAAAACTTAAAATTAACACTATAAAATACTTTCATGCTGTGATTAAATGCTGAAAGTAACAATCTGATTGTGTGCAAATATTCTAAAATAAAATTAAAAGTCTGATATTGACTTACTCTGGCAGACTGTCCCACGAAGAACACTGCTTGCTTGCCTCCAACTCCAAAATACGAGATATCACTATTTAAACTACGAGGCACTGGCAAAGGGCGTACGTATCCTGAATGATCACTGACAATAGAAGTGTCTTTAATAAATTTTTCCAAGACAAAAAGTAGTTAAAATATCCAAAGATGCTTCCAATCTAAAGCTTATATTAAATTCTTCCCCTTGGCATAAAGAAATTCTTCACTTTCTACCTTTTAAAACCGCAACATTAAAATGTATGTGCCTAAAATTCTTGATGTACTCTTTTTTAAATGGATGATGACAAAGTAAGAATTTTCTTAAGTCATCTTATAAAACATTTCTGTCCCTTTTCGCAAACCAAATCTTATTCAAATGAAAATGGCTTACAAAGCAAGCATGATCTTTCTGAGAGAATCCTTTCATAAAAATACTTTTAAATCAAAGTGGGAAATAATGCCAACCAACTATTAAATGCAGACTTGGAGAGATGACATATGCTATCACTAGTGAAATTCCATGTCTTTTATGTCACCTTTAACAGTCTTATCTAGTTTAGGACAAACATTTATTTCTAAATCAGAGCAGTCTGAAATGAAAATAAGGTGTAGATGGTATCCTGCTATAATTTACACCTACACTCCCATTAAGTGGCAGTAATCCACAGTTTAAATCTGCATTTTAGGAACAGTACACATTTCTGTTACCAAACTCACCTACAGCAATTTCAAAAAGCAGTGAAAGTTCTTTACAAATGATCCAGAATCACTTTTTATGCACTTAGCACAGATAAAGACATTAACTTTCTATTTGGAGAAACTTTCAATGAAAAAAAACTTTTCCCAGCTATACTATCATTTCTCACAGCCCCATTACTTTTTACACTACCTGCTCATATGACAAATTAGTTATGACTGACACTGTAATTCTCATCTCATCTTTGCATTTACAATCCGAGGCTTAAAGAATTTAAAATGTGACTGAAACTCAAAAACCGTACATAATTAATTCTGTGGAATTTTATACACTGGGATTAAGCCTGGCTGTGCAGGCAGAACATCTCTTGAGAAGAGAATCAAAACCATAAAGTTAATTCATACAAGCAGCAAAACCCACCAAAAAACCTCCACCTTCTTCTTTAAATGCAAAACATTCATTTTGTATAGTCTGCATCAAAAAATAGACATCTTCAGGTATCATTTGTAAGACATTATACAGAATTAAGATTTAAATTTAAAAAGAAACAAACCTTTAATTAAAACCATGTATCTGTTTATCTGTTATTCCGGTATTCAGGTATAATTTGCAAGATATTATGCGGAATTAAGATTTAAATAAAAAAAAGAAAACTTGAATTAAAACTATGTATCAGTTTATCTGTTATTCCAGTAGCTTAACAGACACTGAATGCATCTTTTAATGCACTACTGAAAGGTACGATACAGTGCGATGAACACACTACAAAAATTCTGTGCAGGACACAGCATGCCCCAAACTGTACACAGGCAAGCAAAAGACAGTTTAGAAAAGGTCCTAAGAACAAAAAAGTGTGTCACAACAATAGAAGAGCAGTTTCGTGTTGTGAAACTTGTCTATCTCTTCCTTAGAGGAAGTATGGGTCTATTTATGCAATCATAAAATGACAGGGTTTAACTAGGTGTTGGTACACAGCTATGTCTTAAAAAGCATATTTTGTGAACCTTCACAGAGCTTGCTAATCATTGTAGAAATATTTAGAAGTTGCTAACCTTTCATAGTCACCTTGTCTT
This sequence comes from Regulus satrapa, assembly GCA_013396955.1. Lineage (NCBI taxonomy): Eukaryota > Metazoa > Chordata > Aves > Passeriformes > Regulidae > Regulus > Regulus satrapa. The sequence continues at coordinate 138,476 of VWZN01020354.1, read as the reverse complement.
GTAAACTTCGACAACCTATATACAGCCCAGTTGTTAAGCTGTTTAGAAGTCATTCCACTTCCATTATCAATCACGGCAACAGCTGGTTTTCCTTGGGAATCATCAAACAACTGTGGGGGGAAAGACAAACAAACAGCACAAATCAACAAGGAGCAACAGGAGTAAAAAGAGGATAATGCAAACTACGTCTGAAAAGATTAAAGCATTTCTATCTTACCAGTTTTATCTGTATACTCCGAATACCAGTATTTTGAGAGGTAGCTGACAGAGAATTGTCAATCAATTCAGCAAGGGCAAAAGCTAAAGAAATTGAAGGAAAATCACCCTGTTAGTGCTCAGAAAACAGACACCCACTTTAGAGTAGATTCTTCCAAGCAATTAGGATAACACATTATCTAAACACAGACAAAATCTAAGCCCTGTCAGAACAATCAAAATCACATAATATCTTGTTTAAAAAATAAAATAGCTTTTGTACATATACTTTATGATTTGTTTCATCACTGAATTTCTCACATCTCTTAATGGTAAGAACACAATTACTGGAAAGAACAATGATGAACTAACTGTCTCTCTACCAAAAGACAGATTTGTTCCTTTCATAATTAGGAATTAATTTTTATGATTCATATGAAAGTCAAAAGTAGGTAAAAAATGGACTTTGACTTGCTAAAATACTGAGGAAGTATGAATTAATTGAAGAAACCTGAACTGAAATTTTGTGAAACACCTAAAACAACAAAGTTAATTGATTATAAAAACCAGAAAATTGCAGAAATGGTTGAAGGATTTCAGTCAATGGTAAATACAACCAAAGTTCTGTCATTCCATGGCAATACACAGCCAAATAGTCAGGCAAACTACACAAATTTGTTGTTTCTAACCATTAATGCTTGGAGCCCTTACCTAAAACTACCTAAGTTCACTGGAAAATTGCATTTTATCTGAAAAAAATACATCAGGTTCAGATTAATTTGATCTGACTGACCAGCCTTAGTGAACGGACATTTCAATTCAGTCTCTGAAAAGGAAACCTTATTTCCTACAATTTGCAGAGTTCTTCAGAATGCTACAGTGCAATTTACACTGGCCACACACTTCAGACACGTAAAAGAAAACCTTGAGTATTAGTGTAACGCAGCAACACTGAAGCATTTGGCATTTTTCCTCAAGCTGGTACTGAAGTACAGAAACAGTTCTTCACTTTTTTGCTACTTTCTTCACTGCAAACAGAGTAGTTAAGCATCAGTTACAGGATCCATATTTACTATTCCATATCAAACAACAATGGTCCTCCAACAACACTTGGAATTGGTTAGGCATTGTCCTTAGAGATACTAAATATAAGAAGCATCAGCTGCATCACACACAGGCTCAAAACTGCAATTTGCTGCCAGTGAAAACTTAGGCAAAAAATTGTTTAGTACTTCAGTCTTCTCGATGTCAGCTGCCGTTAGACCCCTTCACCTCACATTTCATTTCTTTAGGGTGCCACTTCTTTTGTCATCCTTTTCTAATGTATCTGTAGAAAGCCTTATTATTCCTCCACACATCCCATCCCATCCCATCCCAAATTTGCTCTAGCTGTGCCTTAGGTTTCCTGATCTCATCCATACATTCCCAGGCAATATCCCTATATTATTCTCAGTATTCATGCCCCTGCTTCCACCACCTGTGCAACTCCCTCTTGTGTTTTAGTTTGACCAGGAGGTCTTCACTCAGCCATGCTGTTGATTTCCTCCACACAGAAATCAATAGCTCTAGTGCTCTAAAAAGTCATTTAAATAACTGCAAGCACAGCACTCTTCTACTCCTTTATCCTCCAAGGGTGTTTCCCACTGTGTCAGATCCACCACGCCTTTAAACAACGGAGAGGTCTTTTCCTACGGTTTGGAGTCCATAGGATACTTTACACTTTGCCTGTTTAATCGAATTCCACCAGGGTGTGGTCACTGGAGACCAGGCCCAGCTTGGCCTTCCTTTCCAGTCGGCTCCTCTGCCTTGGAGAGCAGCAGGCAGGAATAAAGCACAGATCTGCAGAGGACGCTCTGTGTGGCCTCACACAGCAATTCCCGTACCACTCACCCAACTATAACTGCACCTCGAGCACAGTACCACCAAACCCGAACCACAACAGCTGGGACACGGAACAAATGATGTGCACAAAGAGGAAAGACTACTGCTTAAAAATACACTGCGATTCAGAGACATTTTCATGCTTGAGTCTTGATTCTTTTTCAGCATTTTTATCTGTGCAATTTTGAACCTGCTGTACTGAAGAAGTACACAGTACTTAGAAGGTAATCACAGCCAGAGACAGAATTTTCGGAGAAGCCATAAACAGAAAGTAATTTATTCAATAAAACAACACAAAAGGCTAGTTACATATGTCATGCACCACTATTACTAATTAAACCACCACTAAACTAAACCACCACCACTAAACTAAAGCAGAATCTTTTTAAAGAAATACTTGCTTTTGTTGGTGAGTTAAGCCTGTAGCACCCCAAACAGGAGGGCACACAAAATTCTACAGTAGCTCACACAAAAACTACTCATGAAATTCAAACACAAAGTCTACAGTTTAGTACAGGAGATAAAACCTGATAACACAAATGCTGACTGTCTGAATGACGTGCACAAGATTATTCAGGCTAAAGTTATTTTACTTCTAAAATACTCCAACTTCTTGAACAAGTATTTGAGAAGGTACCTCTATAAACCTGGATTCTTAGGTGGCTACTTTTAATAATTTTTAAAAGAAAAATTTGTATGAAGAACATAGTTAATTTTTCTTTTACAGTTAAAACTATTTTTTTAGCAGCGATAATTATACGCTGAATTGCTGATAACCACATTATACTCCTATAAACATCATTTACACAAGATTACTTTTGCAGGTACTTACGCAAAGGATTTTGTCCCTCGCTGGCATAATACTCGTACATGCCACTTTTCACAAGTGTATCGTAGTGGGGCAGAAAGTCAATTCGTTCCTTGGTTGCCAAAAGCAACATTTGATCAACTGACTGTAGCAAATATAAAGTAACTCCATCCTGAACAAGCTCCCCTGCAGTGAACATGAAAAAATAAAGTACATTGAAATGCACTGCAACAGGCAACTTCTGCTCTCAAAACAAGTACGAATTGAGCTGCAGGGAGTCTCTGTATTTTCCTAGGCGTTGCCTGTTCAGCACTTGACAACAGCATTTAAATGAGTATCTTTACACATTTCCTAGCTTAATAATGCAAGTTTGCTCAGGTGACAGCCATGCACATACCATTTTTTCCTATAATTTACAGAATTTGTGATGGAAGATACTCCGTATAACTGTCATACTTATCAGAAACATGTTTATGAAAGTAATTTTTTAACAACTTATGGCAAACGATTACAGGATTTGTACTTTCAGTTAATTATTGTATGTCACAGAGCACAAACAATTATCATGCAACCTTTATGATCAATATAAGAAATAGCTGTAATTATTTTGCCATCTAAGATACTTACTGAAGTTATCTTCTGTAATTTCCTTCCTGTTTGTCGTGGTGATAACAAAGGTTTCATCAGAAGATATGCCAAATGCCTACAAAAAATTGAAGGTTATTTAGCCAGGACAACTAAGTCGTCCAAAAACTATTCAGATACGTTAAAACAAACAAACAAAAAAGGCACAATCTATTTACTTTGTCACAAACTACTGATGAGTAATCACACAATCTTTTAGAACACAGTTGAACTTAGGATCACTTGTTTTCCCAATTTAGCCAAATCCATCAATACTAGGGTGGTTTGTTTTTTAGCTGCATAAAATAAAAATATGCTCTAGCAAGCAGCAGGAATTTTAAGGCAGAAGAATAGTTTTGCAGATAATCACCTTGAGGGCAGAGGAACGAGACTGAACAGTTCTACTTCTGACTGTGAAACTACTACAGCAATAGTTATGATCTAGAGTGTGTCCCATATTTAACTGCATTCTCGAGACACCAAACCAACCTAATATTTCTTAACGTTGGATATTAAAGTCTTTGTTCTTCAATTATATCATACATCTAAAAATATAATAAAGATCTCTTTCAGAAAAATTTCTTTACTGTTAGAACACTTAAGCTTATTCTTCTGAACCTAAACAATCTTTTCCATTTTGATGCATGCTTTTGAAAGTGTTTACTGTAGCTTTAGACTTTTTATCCTGCTGCCTACACGCATTTAAATGCCTCTACTTTTTGCCCTAATTTTTGCAGCCTGATATCCAACATTATTCTCTTTCCCCAAATAACAGAACAATACCTCTGTTTTCTCCTGCCTTTCCAGGTCTTTGAAACTCCAGCAGAAGTCAACCCTGGTCTCATCAAACTACATCTACCCACTCAGTCTTGCTTATGCACTTTTAGGCAGATTCTTCCCTAAAGGAAGCTCTAGCATTCTCTGCAGCAGATTGCCCTCATCATTTCCCACATCTTTTTCCATCCCTATTACTCAGACCCATGAAAATATTTTTAAACCCGACTTATGGTTTCATTAGGAGCCTGCTTTCCATATTTCAGTTACTTTCTCCCTGTGACCACATTGAAGTTACAGTTATTATCCATCAGCAAAATTAGAAAAATTGATGAGTTTCTCATAGCACTTGGTGCAAAGGGAAACAAATGCAGATGACACAGATACAGATATTCAGACTTAAGAACCTGGAGCAATTCTTTTTAATGCTTCTACATTCAGATCACTTCAATTTTACCTCTCACATTCACAAAAATTTCCACATAGCAGATCTGTGCAGGAAAGACAATAAAATTTCCCACAGCAAGAAAGGTAGGCATTAAAATCTATGGATTTTAGAAAGCTAACATTCTACAGTGCCATTCAAGGTCAGTGGTTAATACAGAGAGTTATAATAACTGTAGAGTTTTACACTTGAAAGCACAGATAAGCATCTTTCCCTTCAGCTATAATTACAGCTTCCCTGTTTTCTCAGTCTCCCAAAGGCTCTTCTCTCAAACCCTCATGAAGAGTGCAGTATTTACTTTAAGGCAGCAGGAAGTTAGCACCAGCTAGTGCATGTACAAAACAGCAGCCTGCTAAAGGAGCAGGAGCAGCCTTTATCCTTGTGCTCCTCTCCCCCATTCCACTGGTGAGCCTCAACTAAACCAACCCCAACAGCCTGGCAGGCTATGCTTCAGTTTCCTGGGTGAACCAGGAAATCAGCATTTCTGAGTCCACTGGCAGCAGGTCCTCTCCACTTCACAAGTTCCAAGATACACGGACCAAATTTGGCAGTCTGAACTGCAGATTAACTGCTTTTTCTTGTCCATGTCATGGTTTAACAGGCCATACCTTTTGCAGACTTTGGGGAATACTCAGTTTGAATGCTTCACTTCTATATAAGACTGACTTGTTTTACTTCCTCCCACCCTCTGTCCAACATTCTTGGTTATCCTGGTCCCAGTCTCTTCCCACTATGCCAGGCAGCCATGATGGGGCTGCACAGCTGTGCCAGTATGTGGATGTGATTTCCAGAACGAGGAGCTGCTGGTCATTCCTGAATTAAAGTGAACCTGACTTGCACAGTTCATTCAGTTCTGACAATGTTTGGTCAAACATTTAGTTTCCGAGTAAGATTTGTGCACATAAGAAATGTCATGGTATCTTTCGTTGGTAAGAAGTTCAGGTTTCACTGTCATGTCTTTTTCAGCTCAGCATGGTACCCTCTTCCAAAGAGGTACTGAAGATGCACACAATACATTTTGATAAAATTCATGAGACAACCCAGAAGCACAGTCACGTGATAAATCTGTGAGTTATGCTATGATAATTCAGACACACAACCATGATGAATCTTGTCATGTCATCAAAATCTTCAAGAGTACAATCACTATGCTCAAAAATGCACATTCACAGTGAAAGCATGTTTGGAGCTTATTGTGTTCAAACAACTAAGTGGAAAGCATTTATCTTTTTGTATACAAAAGAAGAGATGTTGGGGAAAAAACAAAAGATAAGCTTCAAATAACTGCAGAAGCCAGAAAAGGTAGACATGTGAAAAGGCAAGGATCCCTTAACTGTTAGTGATTGCTACACGCAAATGCAAGGGTTAAAATGGTGAAGAGATGAACATTTATGTGCATAGAGAAGAGAAAAATGCCACCTAAAACCTGAAAAGCATAGATTATGTCAACAAACCAAATGTTTAATATTCTGGGAAAGCAACCATAGCTGTTGACTGAGAACCAAATTAGCTGCTAAACCACACTTGGAAGCGTGCTGAGTGTATCCTGCCAGGCTTCGATGTCGGAGAGCTGGAGGGGTGAGCAGTGTGAGAAGAGGTAATCCACTGTCCTGAGACAGCCACAGCCAGCTCCAGAGAGCTCTCAAACCCATGGAAACAACTCGCTCCTCACACAAATTGCCACCAGAAGGGCACACGGTGCTTCTGCTCAAATCTACCAGGGAAGAAAGAGAAGAAATAAATGAGAAGCAACAGAGGAGACGCATCAGGAGACATTGCCAAGGACTGACAGATTGAAAGGACGTTCTCCACACCAGAGCAGGCATGGGTCCAAAGGTGCTGGAAGGACGAATGTCAGGACAGAGAATTTAATCTCTCTGTCCTCTTACTCCCATGGAGCTGTGACTTACAGCCAATTCATCATAGCAGGAAAGAAACCCAGTAAGAGCAGCAGAATAAAGCTCTTTACATGCCCTGATTTCTCACACCACCTGTCGCCTAACCAAAGGAATTGGGATTGACCATGGGATGTGCATTGGGTGAACAAGGATGGATTAGACTAGGAATGGGGAAAGAATGGTGCATGACAGAAGATGAGTTTGAAAAAGGGGAAAGAAAGGCATTTCGCTAAGTGATTAATTCCCCCCCCCCAATCAATTATCAGAAGTTTGTGTTAACGTGCAATAAGTTAAATTAAGAAAAACAAAACCCCTGAGTTGAGCCTGTTTTGCACACAGCAGGGTATCAGTCCTTACACCCATGGAATGATACAGAAGCAAAAAGCTGACTGGACAAACAAGAGAAATTTCCTCTTTATAAACTGGACAATAAGTCATGATAAATAATTTTAACAGCTCTCAAATTTGTTGGTACATGTTTATGACATGAGATTAATATAATGCTAAAGGAGTTTGAGATAATGTCACATGCCTAAGAAGCTTTCAGCAGAGCAGTTTACAGCTATGACACATAAAAGGGTAAATGAACTGTGATATCTTCAACCTTTAAATCTGAATCAAGAAGCAAGGTTCAGTTTATGTACTAGCCTCAGTCATAGGTTTCCTTTACAAACTAAAAAATCCCACAAACCTCGAAACAAAACACAAATAACAGATAACTCCCTTCAAATCACAGATAACTCCTCAGCACTTTAGACTCCTTCAAACAGGCCTCTGTTTCTTTTCTCTTTCACATAAGGGCACAAAAGCTCAAAAATTGTACTGCTACTTGATCTGCACACGCACAGCAAGGCTTACCTGGCTAATGAGCCAACTAAAACACACAGCACGAAGTCAACACAGATTCTGCCTCTGGATTTACTATCTGCCTTGGAAAAGGCGTTCAATGAACAAATATTTAAGTTTGTGCGTGCACCACTTGAAGTCACACGAACAGGCTCGATCGGGTAAGTGAAGGAGAAATAACACGACGTGAGGAGAGAGTCCTTGGCCTGTTTCCTGTGATGCAGGATTCGGGGTTACCATCATCAGAGCGATAAAGGCTCACGATGGCCCCAAGGCCCTGCGGGAAAGGCGCAGCTGCGGGAGAGGCAGGTGAGTGACAGCTGCAGTGAGTTGTGATTGGCTGGACAGCGGACGAGCAGGACGCTGATTGGGTGACAGGACACGCGGGACGCAGCACAACAGCGGAGCCAGCCAATCAGTGCCTGCTTTCCGTCTCCGTTTGGTTATGTAAAGATCAAAGGTATAACAAAAGGTATAAAAAGGGCGCGATTTTTACAATAAAAGGATCTTTTTCGGAGTCATAAATGGGGCCCGTGTTGCTTTGCTCCCACTGCTTCACGCTGGTCCGTCAGTCTATTAAACATAAAATGAGAACTTCTGGTGGGGACTTCTAAAACTGAAGGAATGGAATGGAACACCCTCCAACAAGACACAGGCAGAACAGTGAAGCCAAAACTACATCACCTTTAGAAAAAACATTCAACCCCTCGGAATCCAAACCTCTCCAACACAAACAGTTGCTCCCTACAATATGCAACTTCCGTGCCTTTAAAACTCTGCATCCTCCCGCTGTAACCGATCCAAGCAGACAGCGCACGAGAATGATGAGAATAAAATGGCCTCAGAGCTTGGCGACACAGCCAGGATAACACACTCATAACATCCACGGAGTCACCTTTCACAACCAAGTATTCCCCCCCGACTACCAGAACTGCCAATGCAAACCTCTGAAGGGGAGCCTGAATTGTACCAGTTAAACGTAAAGAAATCTGATAATGCCATTTTCAATGCTGTCCTTCACAGTTATTTGCTTAGCTACCCAACATGGCAAAAAGCAATACAGCTTTTCAGTATTTCAAATTGATCCAGCATTCCTTGGCAAAAACTTGTCCAAGAATCTGCAAAAATGAAGCTAGGAGCCACATCCCAACACTGAGAAGCCTGTAGCCTTCTGTAATTTTGCATGTGAACTGAATATCCCATCCTATTTACCAAATTACCATCTGAAAGACATGCATTTATCAGTTAGCTATTCCACTTAATGAAGAATTATCAGTCCAAACTGAGAGAAATCTCTTACATCCCTCGACAAACGGATCAACTGATAGTACGCAATTAAGGGGAACTATTTCATTCTCAAATCACAGATTTTTCAAGCCAAGAACTGTCTTTTGTATCATCTCTCCCAATTATTCATACAACTATATAATATTAAGGTAACTAATAAAAGTAGCAAACACAAGAACTAAAATATAGAAGGATTAAGTGGAGATCTTGGCAGAAGTAGATGAGAGCAACTGCACATGACTCGTAAGAATGCTAATCAAATAAACTCTTCCAATGCATTGTTGGGACAATTCTTGACATGGTGACAACTTGCTGAGGATCTCTTAGCGACAACCTGGGACTATGGGCAAGGATGATAACAATCATCTCTAACCATAATCCCAATGAGCTTCCCTAACGTCAGAACACAAACTTACACATAACATCTTTGGACACCAACAGAAAGAAGAATACAAAAGTCTCTAGAAAAGTAGCTGATTTTTTTTCTTTTTTAAAGCTAGAAATTATTCCCTAAGCATTTCTTGGAGTTCAAAGCAAACATTTATATATTACAGAAATACGGGAACACACAGTAGCCCGTATCTTCTGGTGAAATGGTTTTTAGAGACTATCTACAGAAACAAAACCAGCAGTAAACACAAATGTTCTAAAGTATTTTCCAATCATCCTCTATTGACAGCATCATCTCCATCTAATGAACAAATTACAGAGAACTCTTGCAGAACTTGAATGTCCTTGTCCTCTGTCACACTTAAAAGCTTCACTATTTTTAAAAGTTCAGTTGATACACTTCTAAATATTTGCAAGAATTAATAAATAAAATATGTTAAGAAGTGAACTGATTGTTTAACAGAAACACTTAGAACATTGCTATGTATCACAAGATTCAGTAATAGAATCGGCTTTTGAGGTTTCTTAAAGTTTTACCACAATTTTGATGGAAAAACAGAGAAAAAGAAGAGAGGCAAATTGTATGACACAACATCTTTACAGAAGTCCCAAGCGTATTTGTCCAGAACAATGTGTTAACTGAGATAACTTTTCAAGATTTACAACTTTCAGCAAACAGAATCTTGGGACCCCAGAATTTCTACAAAGGGCGTGCTGCCATTACTAGACCTAGTCTGAGTCTAGACAGCAACTTCCACAAGACCTCCACAAACCACTGTGTCTCAAATCACAATCACAAATGCTCAGTGCAGCTATCAGACAACATTTTGGCATTAACTTCATGCCAGCTTCTCCTACCAAAGTACTTTGTATGGCAGCACTTGTTAAAGGAAGAAGAATTCAGAAACCACTCCTCAAAACCAAAAAATATTTCATCGCATCTAATAATTGCACCTGGATAACTAATCCCAAAGACTGCCGATACTCTTCACCTGACTCTGCTGCCAATACTCTAATCTGACCAGGAGCCCACAAGCCACTCAGCTTTCCAAATCAACTGATACACCAGAAGGCTGTGCCTAAGAGCACAGAGGTTTGCAAACTGCATCCTTCTTCCCACCAAAACATCAGTAACAAGTTCAGTGAAGTCTGAAATACAGTAGGATAGTTCTGAAAACACTGCTGCATCTTACACAGCCCCCACAGTACTTCCAACAGTGCCTTTAAAGATTAAGGACAGATTTGCTTTGCGTAGGCATAGCATGTTTAAAATAGATCTACTTTAGCTTCTGGTGATACAGAATTGATAAAATTGCTAGACAAACACAGGGCTTAAAATACAAAAACAATTATTGCAAGATGGACTGATTTCATCATGAACAGAATCATCTCTATTGAGCATTTATGAGCATGATGTTTTGGTGATACAAACTTGCAGAAGTTCCTAATATTTTTTATTTGATTGCAAATAATTTGATTATACTTTATTTATTAGGCATTGTTAAGCAAATATTCACAAAAATAATCACTTATTTCTTGTCTTGATTTGATACTACACTTACACTTATTTTCCATACACCATTTTCATGAATATCCTTTTCTGCCTCTTGGCTCATTGAAATGCTGGATCTGATATTGGGGGACTGGCAAAATAATCCATCAAAATAGTACAGAGACAGGCTTGGAGACAATGGGAGGCTTAATAAAAGCTGTTACAAAATATTAAAAGCAAAAAATGTGTTTTATTATGATACTTGTTTTTTTGAGTATTTACTTTAATTACAGGTATTTATTTTTTATACAGATTACAGATCTATGCTGGTTTTTTTACACAAGGAGATCACAGCAATGAGGGGAAGTTTCAGAAGAACTAAGGAAGCATTTACCAATGAGTTTGGTTCCTCCATAAGTAGTAACACTAATCCTAGTACCATTAACTCTCTTCAGACTGGTAGTTCACCCCAAAGCCTCTCAAAAATTTATTCACGCATGGCAAAACTTCCTTAAGAGTTTTCAGCAGACACTTTTCTGCTGTAAAAGCAGCGTGATCTCTCTAAGTGCCTGAAGGATTTCTGCCATCTCAGCGACAAACTGCAGCGTTCCAGCTCCACTGTATACCTGGACAACGTGAGCAAGGTGTCCCAGACTAGCTGCCAGCAGTTTAGCTCCATTCTGCTTACTGCCACTAGGTATTTTTGAATTATATTCTAAATGTCAGGACAAGCAGTGGGACACAGACCTAACTGAAGACATCAATAAGGCGCACAAGAAACAGTACTGGCAAGAAGAAGAAAACCACAAACTTTAACCCACTTATTCACCCTAAAACTTCATGGTTCTGTAGACTGAAATTATATGACTGCTCCACAGCGCACAAATGGAATACTCAAGCTAGCATTATTCTTAATTAGGAGGTTTCTGCTTTAGGATTGATCATTACAAGGATGAAGAATGAAGATCTAATGCTCCGACCTAAATCTTCCCTCCTACAACACTGAGAATGAAAGGCTAATTTATCAGTATATAAAGCCACTTCAAGTATATAAAGCCACAGACATGCATTAACTGCTTAGGGGACAGTAAAAAAAAATTGCTTCCAAAAATCCCCCAAAATTTCAAAAATTAATTAATAATATTATAGTAATAATAGAGGAATATTTTATATGAAAACAGACACAACATGCATCAGCTTCTAAATCAACGTCTGAAGTGGCTGAATCAGTTATTTTGCTACACAATAAGAAAATACCTTCTCACTGCAATATGAAAAAACTCCCTAAGTCTCAGAAGTAGCAGCCTAAGACCATGCCTTCAGGTACTCAAGTATTTTCAACTCAGGATCATCACACACTGCAATCAGGTTTAATTTCATAATTTTTGCAGGGTTTGACTCCTAACACCCAGTCCTATCCCAAAGAATCCTCTTGTGCCATAGGAAATGTTCACAACATAAACAGCTCCAACAGGTTAATCCATTTCTGGCATCCTTGTCAGCCATGACCCGTAGGAGCGCCTTCGCTGCCACAGTAAGGAAGGACCGATTGCCAGTGAAAATCTGTCGGGAGCCGACTGAGCCACGGGACAGGAGATCCGCGGAAACAACTCTGCTGCAGATACCGTATCTGCCCGATCAAGCAAACAGCCCGAGGGTGCCGAACAGCTTTAATCGTGGAAGAGTGAAGACAACATTCCGCTTCACCTTGGTTTGAACCAACTCAAAATCTGCTTAAGAGAAGAATCACTCTTCCCGAGCTTTCACCATTTCCCTGCTGCGTTTTCAGCACCACGAAGCTAGGAAAGTCTGTGCCAAGCCCGTGAATGCATTCATCACTTTCTCTTGAAAGTAATTAGTTGCAACTTTAAAGATGCCGGAAATGGAGAACTCTGGAGTATGACACTCAGAGAAACACAATTTACAAAGGTCTTGGAACACTGAGATGCCAGAATGTTCTTCCAGAAGTCCTAGAACTTGTACATCGTGGATGTGGGAGACATGAGACAGCAAACATCCCAACCCTCTGCCTGTCCAGTCTTCGCTGCACCAACACTGACAGACCGTGGCAATCCACCTGTCTCAGCATCCTCTCAGAGTCAGGTGTCCCACAGGGCAGAGGACGAAAGCCTCAAAGTGCAAAGAGTCATCACACTGAAGGTAGCAGTGACAGAGGCATCTCCGACTGCACTCACAGCTCGTCAACACATTACTGGAGAAGCTCTTTCCCTAAGGGAATGATCAGCTGATGTTCTTGCTGAAGTTCCTAAGAGCACAGACTCTATTATCCTTAAAAAAACAGCCAGGAGTGGCGATAAGGCTTGCGACATTAAACATAGCAAAGAAACTGTTGTTGAAAGTTTTACTTTCACAGGCACCACAATCAAACACAGCAGGTCTGCTTTGCAGCACCAAGCTTCTCAGACGCTCTGCTGCCCATGTGAGAAGTCTGCCGAACAGCATTACGGTACCCACTGCAAAACATTTCTCAGGTAAAAAAATCCCTGAAGCTGTTTGTAGCCGAGATTTGCCACAGCTGGTGATGATGGCTTATTTCTTAGTAAAACTGCAAATATGCCAAAAGCTATGTGAACTACTGAATTTCATGAGGACACGTGGAAACACTAAGTCACTGGAGTGTGCAGTATATATTAAAAAAACCCAGAAAAGACAGACTCCATTCTAGAAAAAATTGTAAATTAGTGTTAAACTCAGCCCATTGATTAATTACAAAATCTAAGAGAGAAGAAGGGTGGATTCGTCATGCACATATTTGCCTCAGCTACTCAATATTTAGTATTCTTGCAACTCATCCACTAGGTCCAGTTGTAATGGGTCCCATTAAGACAATTCTTGGAGAAAATTATGTAATACTCATAAATTACTCATAAGGGATACAAACCCTTGGAAGGTCATGAACCCACCCCACTTCCCAGAATGTTACACTGTAACGTGCTCATTTCTTTATTCCATTTATTAATTGTTTCTTCCAGTCTGATGAACTTTAGGGGCGCTGATCAGACCAAGGGATGTGCTAACATTCAATAACCCCTTTATTTATCAGTACAGAAGCACAGAAGCAAAAAGGCTGTAGAAGACTTGCAAGTCCAACCTCGACTGAGTAACATCACCCTCTCTAAACCCTATAACAAAATATCGCAAAATGCCACTTTTACTCCTTTTTTTGACATTTCTAGGAAAGATAACTCTGCCTTAAGGTTCAGTGCCCCTACCAGCTCACGGCTATGCCATTTTGAACACAGAAATAAAGCTCTCCAAGGAGAAAGCTATCACAGGTGACAGCTATCCCTGCTGACATCGGCAACTCAGAGCTTCCATCACAGTAGGAAGCCATTACATTAAACACTGACCAGATATAGAAAAATGTACATACTATTTAATAGGTTTTTTTTGTCGATAAATATTTTGCATATATCTTATATGTATTTATTACTACATATAATTGTAATAATTATATATTTAATAGTGGTAGACATTAAAAAGTGATGATCGGTAGTATTTACATTGTTCATAAATAATCGATAAATTTAATAAAATCTAGAAACAATTTCATTTATTCAAATGTAAGCCAGGTATTTATTATATCCCATCTATATGTAAAACACAGAATTTACATGCTAGAAAACTACGTGCAAATTATACCTTAAAAAGAATTAGAAAGAAACCAATTTTTTTTTGTTTTTTAATCAGACTAAATTAGTACAAAAATTTAGAGCTGATTTTCCTGCGCATTTCACAGGCTAAAACATACAGGCAGCCACAAGTTTTATGGCATTTATCACTCCCTCAGAAAACGAAACCACGGCAGGGACGGGAGATGCCTACTGGTAGCCAGCAAACTGCAGCAAACAGCCCGTAGGAGGAAAACAATCTCCACCTCCCCGAGCTGAGAGGACGGAGTGAAGTTTCGTTTCGCGTTACGACGGGGGGGAAAAAGAACCGAAAGGACACGCGACACGGCAAACGCGCCGCCCACACGCGGGATTTAAACAGCAGCCACGCCAGCGGACGGGAAACGGCACGCTTATGGCGGACACCTCGCACAGCAGCGGCGACAGAGCCACAGAACCGTTTTATGTCGGAAGAGACCTCTGGGAGAGCCGAGCCGGCGCCGGCACCCAACGCCGAGCCCCCGGCGCCCGCTCCACAGACCCCGCCGAGCGCCGCCGCTCCCCGCGCGGGGGCGCTC
>VWZN01020354.1:96484-122626 GCA_013396955.1 Regulus satrapa | reverse complement strand
TGTCGTTTCTCGTAAACCCAGAATCTCAGAAACGGCCAGGTTGGAAGGGACCGCAGTGGGTCACCTGGTCAAATCTCTGCTCAAACAGGGTCAGCCCAGAGCAAAGAATTGAGCCCCGATGGTTCTTGAGTGTCTCCAGTGGGGGCGACTCCACAACCTCTCTGGGCAATCTGTTCCAGTGCATGGTCACCTGCACAGCAAAGTTTTTCCTCATGTTCGGGTGGAACTTCCTGCGCATCTGTTCCTTCCCATTGCTTCCTGTCCTATTGGGACCACCGAGGAGAGCCTGGCTCCATCCTCTTGGCACCCCACCTTTATATATGTGCACACATTGATGGGGTTCTCTCTCACTTGTCTCTTCTTCAGCAGGCCCAAATCTCTCATCCTATCCTCAACAGAGGTGCTCAGTCCCTTAATTGTCTTTGTTGCCCTCCCCTATATCCACTGCAGGAGCTCCATGTTTTGTACCAAGGAGCCAGAACTGGACATAAAACACCAATTGTGATCCCATTAGGACTGACTAGAGGGGAACAATCACCTTCCTTGACCTGTTAGTGATGCTGTCTTCCTAATGTGCCCCAGGATCCCATTGGCTTTCTTGGCCACAGGGGCACTGCTGGCTCACGGGCAGCTTGCTGTCTGCCGGGACCACCAGGTCCTTCTCTGCAGAGCTGCTTTCCAGCAGGTCAACCCCCAGTTTCTGCTGGTGCGGTGCATTATTCTTCTTGTGCCAGAACAAGTATACCTTTGCTGAATTTCAGAAGGTTCTTTTTCCATCTCTCCGCCTCGTTGAGGTCCTCCTGAAGGGCTGCACAGCCCTCTGGGGTATCAGCCCTTCTTCCTAGCTTTATACCATCAGTTAACTTGCTGAGGAGACCTCTGTCCCTTCATCAGAGTCATTGATGAACAAGTTAAACACTACTGGACCCAGTTAGGAGTTTTGGGAGACAACACTAATGACAGGCCTCCAACTAGACCCTGTGCCACTGATCATGACCTTCTGGGGTCTGCCAGTCACCCAGTTCTCAATCCACTCCACTGTCCACTCATCCAACCCTCACAAAAGTGTCGCTGCTTCTGTTTTGAGTCTTGGTTATGAGGAAATGATTGTGATGGCATATAGGGGAGGTTTGTAGAACAGTAAAGTCAACAAATGAGTAATAAAAAAATCTTGTCACATGCCTTTTGAACACTTCCAAAGACTGGGATTCCACCACTTTCCTAGGCAGCTTTTTCCAATGCTTAACCACTTCTTCAGTGAAGAAAGTCTTCCTAATGTCCAACCTGGACCTATCCTGGCACAGCTTGAGGCTCTGTTGTCCTGCCACTTACTTCCTGGGAGAAGAGACTGACCTCCACCTGGCTGGAGCCTCCTTTCGGGTGGTTGTAGAGAGAGAAGGCTTCCCCTGAGCCTCCCTTTCTCCAGGCTAAACAACCCCAGCGCCCTCAGCTGTTCCTCATAAGACTTGTGTGCCACACCCTTCACCTGCTCCGCTGCCCTTCTCTGGACGTGCTCCAGCACCTCAATGTCCTTCTTGTAGTGAGGGGCCCAAAACTGACCACGGGTTTGAGGTGTGGCCTCACCCGTGCCGAGCACAGAGCTGTCCTGCTGGCCACACTATTGCTGATAGAGGCCGGGATGCCATTGGCCACTTGGGCACGCCCTGGCTCATGTTCAGCTGCTGTTGGCCAGCATCCTCTGCTCCTTTTCCTCTGGGCAGCTTTGCAGGGACTCTTCCCCAAGCCTGTAGCTCTGCATGGAGTTGTTGTGACCCAAGGGCAGGATCAGCACTTGGCCTTGTTGAGCCGCTTTGACCTCAGCCCATCGATCCAGCCTGTCGGGATCCCTCTGCAGAGTCCTCTTCCCCTCCAGCAGATCAACACTTCCGCACATCTTGGTGCAAAGTGACTGAGGGGTTGGCTTGATCGCCTGGGGGGTGTCAGTGAAGGTATGAAACAGGACAGGCCCCAACACCGAGCCTGGCAGAACACCGCCTCTGCTGCCTGTCATCTGCCCATAACTCCACCATTCTCTGGGCTCAGTTTGACTACAGGAAAGCAAATTGCATAGTGGAACTGAGCAGCGTGGAGTTGTGTGAGAATAAAGAGCATTTGCACTAACCAGTCAAGAGAGGAAGGGGCTCTTGAGAGTTTTTATAGAGACTGCTACTCTGAGCCCCTCTAAATTATAACCTGATGGAATTTGGAAGAGTGTATCAAACCTTGTTACTTTATAACTTCATCAAACAAAATTTTGTTTTATTTTGTTTATTTGTGTTTCTAGCCTTGAGACAGCACTTCCATTTTAGAATGCTAAGTGCTTTGGGAAAAAAAAAACAACTTAATGAACTATTTAATCTAGTTTCAAAATTAATATTGCAAGGAGGAAGGGATTGTTCTACCTGAAATACAGGCACTTAATTTACATGAAAATAAGTTCCTCACCCTTCAGCTTGTCTCCAAGCTGGTTTAAAGGAGAGCCTGCCGTTGCAAAGTATTCATTTTGCAGTATGAAGTATTTCGTTCTTGAACAACTGAATAATAATTTTCATCCTCGTGGAAAATAATTTCTTTTCTAGAAAAAGGAATTTATATTCATCTACTGTACTTTAAAGTCAGATACCATGTAATTTTTCAAAATCAATAGCAATAGTAGGATAACCAATAATTTGTTCATCTTGCCATTTAATATTTCAGATGATGCTCAGGAAAAGAGTGTGGGTTTTTTTTGGTTTTGGTTTTTTTTGTTTTTTTGTTTTTTTTGTGTGTTTGCAAGGATGTATTTATTGTTATATCCTGCGTATATGTAATTTTTTAAATTCAAGGAATAAGTTAAATATCTGGGGTTTTTTTCTTTCCTTTTTTTTTTTAATTAATTTTTTTTAAATTGAGGGCAAATATTAACTAAATTCCAGCGCTGGGCATTTTTAGATAGCAAATATTTTGTGTACACGCAATGAAAATTGCTGTGTCTTCACTAGA
The DNA here is from genome assembly GCA_013396955.1 of Regulus satrapa. Taxonomy (NCBI): domain Eukaryota; kingdom Metazoa; phylum Chordata; class Aves; order Passeriformes; family Regulidae; genus Regulus; species Regulus satrapa. The sequence continues at coordinate 119,644 of VWZN01020354.1, read as the reverse complement.
AAAAAGTGCACAGCCTTCCTAGCTGCTTGTTGCATTAGAACAGTCTATTGAATGATGTTGGGTGCTACTGCCTATATATGCTTTATAGGTGCAATGCTACCAGTTCCAAATCATCCAAGAAAAAGTGCTGTTCCTCCTTAAGGTGACAAAGTTTTTACATGTAAGAAGAAATGGCACCTTGGATTTAGAACTCCGTGGGTCTTTGACCCGGCCTGTTAGAAAAAGTATTTTAGTGAGAACCCCTGAGGTGTGAAACAAAATAACCTCATTACTTGAGCCACTGAGGTGTGAAATAATAGTATCACTATTTGGAAAACCAAGCCATATGAGAGACAGAAACCAAGTCAAAAAGGAAACAATGAATTATCATCATTACAATAAAACTAAGGTAGATATGGAAAAGTGGGTTACTGAAGTGCTGCATAGTAATTTAATTTTATTTGCTTCTCAGTATTTCGACAAAAATTAGTGAGCAAATAAAGTGACAAAATTTGTGAAACACAATCCACTTAGTCAAGTTGAAAGCACTGTAAACACAGTCCATGGTTCTGAAATACCTGACTGATGTGATAAGAGATTAAACCGAATTTTAAAAATTGAAGGCAGCTGAGAGAGAGATGATGGAGAAGAGAGAGTGACAACAAACTATTAGTTCAACCTCCTGTGGTCCAAATCAACTCTGTCAACTGGGCTTTCTGAGTAAAACTCATGTAAATTCTCACTATTCATTGTATACTTCATTAACAAAAATACAAAGCGACATGCTCTTTAAAATCCCATACAAATAAAGACCCTGATGACTACAGATGGGCTACAAATAGTTGTGGAAAGCATGCCTAAGATGACTTAGAAAGTCAAAACTCAAATATTTTCAAATACTTTCAAACTAAGAAAGTATTATAGTTAAAATTATAAAAATAGAAAAGATAATCAGGAGCTTCTAGTATGTCTCATAAAGCAAGAAGGAGCATGGAGTTAAATTAAGAAACATGAGGAACTGACAGGAAGATCTATTTTTCATAAAGCATTTGATTGAATTATGAAATGCATAATGAGAATTAATAATTTAGTGAGGTTTAAAACAACTTTATATGAATAGAAAAGAGATAAAGGACTAGAAAAAATAAGAATGAAATGATTCCCAGAAGACGTACAAATCGTAAACTTTTGCCTTCAAATAAAATCTCCAATTATTATTGAGTAGGAAGAGTTTAACTTGTTTGGTAAACAAGTTATTTCATATTTAGTAATTGTAATTTTTCACACTGTTTTATAAAGCCATATTTGGAAGGACACCACACTAGATGGATACTTGTAGGATTTAGCCTGTCAGCTCTCCTAGGATTGTCATGGAACTATTTGAGGGAAACCATGGCAATAGCAGGGAACTTCTCTGGAAAGGGAACCAGCAAGAAGCTCTTGACATTCACCTCTGACAAGGACAAATGAATGCAGCCAAATATTCAGGGATCATGAAATAAGTTTGATGGCATTCCACTGCACCTTGGGAGTCCCAGAGTCAACTCTCTTCTGGAAAATTATTAAGGATGTACCAGACCTTAAAAATTTCCTTCCTCTATAGACAAAGTAACATTAACGATTCTTGAACAAACACATGAGAACATGTATCTGGCAAATGCACACTGGGAGAAAACAGTTTTTAATTTGTGGAAAGGCTATTGGAGTATAAGATTTATGGCTTCAAGAATTACTATTCTAATAAAATGCTGCTGATGCTATGACTGCAAAGATTTTGAAGATCATGTCAGAAGAAATCCCTCCAATCACGCTCTTAAAGGACTGGGATCAAACAGATCATTCTCTCCTGTAAAATGTGTATGAAATAGGAAAACTTGATAAATACATTGTCAGAGAAAAGATCCTGCCTATGCTTTTCCATTCATTGTCAAATGTCAGAAGACATTTCCCTGTCTTTGTCACTATGGGCATGTTTTGCCATGCAGAGATTCTTGAAGCATATATCACAGTTCTTGTTGTAGCACTCTGCAGGGTTGACGCTGGCTGGATGCCAGGCACCCACCAAAGCCAGTCTCTCACTCCCCTCTGCAACTGGGCAGGGGAGGGAAAATGCAATGAATTAATGGGTTGGGCTAGGGATTGCAAGAGATCACTCACCAAATGCCATCACGGGCAAAACATACTCAAATTTGGGATATTCACTGGATTTTTTACTAACAGAATCAGAGCAGGTAAGAAATAAAAAGAGAAGTAAAATAGATCTTAAAAACACCTTTCCCCCATGCCTCTCTCCTTCCCAGCTCTTCCTTCTCCCCTCAGTGTCACAGGGAGTGGGGGTTAGAGTCAGTTCATCACACATTATTCCTGACACCAATCAGCAAGAGGAGTCCTTCCCCTACTCCAGCATGGGGTGCCTTCTGCAGGAAAGAGTTCTCTGCAAAATTCTGGAATGGGGGTCACCTTTTCACAGTGTGCAGTCCTTCAGGCACAGCCTACTCCAGGGTGGCCTCCCCACAGGATCACTAGTCCTGCCAGGAATTCTGCTCCAGTGTGGGCTCCTCTCTCCACAGGTCACTGGCAAGGGCCTGTTCCAGTGTGGGCTTCCGATGGGTTCACAGCCTTGTCTTGGGCATCCACCTGTTCTGGTGTTGGCCTCCTCCATGGGCTGCAGGTGGATCTCAGCATCCCCATGGACCTCTGTGGGCTGCAGGAAGACAGCCTGCTTCACCATGGGCTGCAGGGGAATCTCTGACCTGGAGCACCTCCTTTTCCTCATTTTCCACTGACCTTGGTGTTAACCAAGAGTTGTTCCTCTGCCATATTCTCACTCTGCTCTTCTCTGGCTACAATTTCATCTGCACAATAACCTTTATTTTTCCTTCTTACATACATTATCACGGAGGTGTTGCCACCATTTCTGATTGGCCCAGCCATGACCAGTGGCACGTCCATCCCAGAGCTACCTGGCATTGGCTCTACTGGACATCGAGGAATCCTTGAGGGCTTCTTCTCACAGAAGCCACCCCTGTCATCCCCCTGCTACCAAAACCTGGCCATGCAAACTCAATATGAGCACACACAAAAGACCGTTGGTATTTAAAGAGCTTCTAGGTGAAGTATTTGCATTCTCAGCACCCATAATAAAACACTTGAGGAATCTGAGGAATCAAAACCATCCAGCAGTTGCTGGAAGAGGTCTTCATTAATGCTGAATTGTCATGCTTTGATTTCTTGTTTATACCTTTAAAATTCTGTATCTTTCAAGTTAATGGTTGTCCTCTTAAAATACCTAAACTTGTCTGGACTGTGCAGCCTGTCAGAACTGTTTTCCCTTTCTTGTCTTGTGTGACTCAACTCTGCAGCTTTCCTTACGACTTTGTTACAAGTGATGGCCTAATCCTTGGGAGGGGGGAAGAGGATGGTAAGTCACTCCCCAGCAGTAGTCAAGCAGACCCCGTTATGTGGTGTCCACTCTGCATTTCAAGTGTAATTTCCATTGCTAATCAAGGCCTTCCAGATAATTAGAACTAGTAACTTCAGATGCTCTTTTCCAGGCAGAATAGTGAATGTCTCTCAGTTGGGCGTACCAGTTGTCATGCATGACTGTGCTAGTGTTCAGTGTTTTCAGAAGGGCCACATGACTTCTACCAATACAAAGGCATTCACTATCCTGAATCCTTGAGGGGAAAATGAAATAAAATTACGTACATCTCACTTGTTTTAAAATACTTACACGTATTCCATCACCACCTGTCTTTCTTTCTGCTTTGGAGTTTTGCCAGACTGATACATGTTTCTTTAGAGGTGAAATTAGAGTAACAATTTTACACAGCTTTAAAATCTTTGCCTTGTGCAAAGCATTCTTAAGACTAAAATGCTTATCAGGTCACTGCCAATTAAAACTGTGGTCTCATGCATGAGGTGCTAGGGAAAACTACATACAGACCACACATCACAAAGGCTCCATTGTTATCATGAAGCTGTTGATAAGAACTTGTGTAATGGAGGGACAGTGCAGATAGTCATCCTGTAGACAGACGTGATCCTGTCTACCTGAGGCAAATACTGGGGCTGGTAGACATTTATGGGCTCATAAAAGGTCTGCTTTCCAGTGGGCAGTAGTGGACAACAGGGGTTGGCATCTGTCATGTCTAGGAAAATCTTGTAAACAGAACAAGTTCTACCAAAAAGAAAAAAAAAAAAACCCAAAAACCCCAAAAGCTGCAAAATTAAGAGTTTCCTCAGTGCACATTCCTCAGGTATGACATTGGCTAAGGCATTGATAATCAATCCCTCATCCAGTGGGAGACACTGAGGCCTTTGTGACTTCTGTGCTTCTTCAATTTCTGGAAAAGGAATGAATACCATCAAAACTTCCAACAAGTGCCTAAAATGTGAAATCCCAATGAAGATTCAATGGCCCTATATGGTGGAAAGCTTTACTAGCAAAAAAGACTCAGCAAAACAGGATTTCATCATACCAGGACCTTTTCACAGCCAAAGGTCTGTAGACAGGAAGTACTGAAAAAACAAGTAGATTTCCTGTTCTGTACTAGTGCTAAGAGGAAGGTTAACTGGCTCTAAAGGACACATTAAGGTTTCCGGGATTAAAGCAAACAAGTGCACCCCAAAGAAGAGTGGAAAGATTACATATATCTGAGGCTCTTCAGATTGTTTGCAGTGCTCAAAATACTCGCATACCAAATAACCTGTAGATTAGTAATGAATAGGCAATACCCTTCTTCACAAAATCTCCATTACTTTGAAGTCACTTAGCATGAGAGACCACAGTCTTCCTTTTTTTACTACAGTATTGCTCTCAGGGGGCTGCCCTGTCAGTGAAAAGGGAATGGCTTCAGCTATTGGCTTTTTCTTTTCTTACTCTTTCAAAAAAGAAGATAAAAATAGATAGGATTTATTTTCTGGAAAAAGAAATTTATATTCATCTACTGGATTGTGTTACACACAAGTTGGAACAGGGATGAGAACTCCCATAAAAAAGCCAGAGCAGGCAAACTACTGGAAGTACTACAAAACCAGAGCACAAATTGTTACCCAGCTCAGAACGGAAGGCATGCCATGCTTTATGTTGGCAGAACCAAGGAAGAGCATTGCAGAAGCCTCAGACAAGTGAGCTGAACAGGCACTGGAAAGTTAAAGCCTTAGCAGGCACAGGTTGCAGCAGGGGAGGTTTAAAGTGGCTATTAGGAAAAAAATTTCTTCAGAGCAGGAGCTGTCAAGCTTTGGAACAGGCTGCTCAAGGAAGTGGCTGAATCACCAGCCCTGGAGGCATTTACAAGTCATGAGGATGTGGACTCAGGACATGGTTGGGTGCTGGGCTGGGCAGTGTTGGGTTAACAGTTGGACTCAATGAAATTAGAAGCCCTTTCCAACCTGAATCAATCTACACGATGCACTCAAGAAATGTTCCAAAGAAAGAACTACCACGTTCTTGATCCTGATGAGAGCTTCTGACAACAAAATATGAAAAAAAAAATAGGGAAAAAACCCCAAAAACCCTAGGGAAAAGAAGAAAGCTACAGAGTTCCAGCATACTTCTACAGCATCAAGTGCTATTTTTTATAGCTAAATAATAAAAAAGCAGAGGCAAGAGTGGCCACGCAAAGGAAATATTTTGCAATATTAAGACAGCAAAGTGTTGCTTGGTAAGATTAATGGCAAAAGGACATCACATAAGTCATTGTCAAAGCAGCTTGATCCTATGTTCCTAAGAATTAAAGAAAAGCCATCTATTTTTAAAAAGGTTAAAGCCATTTTTATTCCTCTAAAATTTATATGAAGAAGATGTTTCTGTATTTTATTTTTCCTCTACACAATGCACATTCAACAGGAAAGAGAGCCAGGGAATTAGCATCTGCTGCTAAAGTAATTACTTAATTTCTTGAAAAAAGTCAGATTAATTTGGATTTTATTATATATTTCTACACTTGCAGTAAGAATCAGTCCTTTGTAGAAACAGGCATAAACGATTTTATTGAGTATAAGAATACAGAAACTCGACACATTAAACTGTACAAAAGGTACACTAGCACTAAATAAGGCTACTGTATCCAAACAAAAGCCAAAATTTACAAATGACTCATACTACTGAAATGTACAGGTGCTGTGACTTTCTCATTAAGATTTTATATTCCAATAAAAAAACAAAACCAAAGCCAAGACCAGTAATTATGTTCTAGTGCCTACTGCCTAAATTTAAAAGCTATATTCCAGAACACAAATCAAAAATAACTACCTGACTTCCAGTATCACAGAGAAGACATGTTCAACAAGGATTAAAAAATTCCCTCAGTTTTTAAATTGTGAAGACATAGTTTCTAGTAAACATTGGCTGATGTTGATCTGTTAGATTACAACAAACAGCCCCACAGAATTTTATAGAACCTAGATCCAAAATTAAGGTGGTTCTAAAGGCAGTTTAGCTTAACTGACACACAGACCAATAACAAAAAATGTTGCCAATGTTACTAACATGGATTTAGAAAAATTATTTGGAATATTTTAATTCAAAATATTATGTTGGCCACTGCGTTAAGCAAAGGCATTGTGATTTTGATTCTTTGACTCATGTTCATTAGGGTTAATATAAAGTCCTTGGAAATGCCATTTAATTCGCTTTCAAATAATTTAATCAACTGACTACTGCACATAGCAAGGAATCTACAGCTGCTGAGAAACACAAGCTCATTTAAAGAAGCAGAGATAAACAGGTATGGGGGACTCAAGAGAAAGCATAGCCCCTAAATAAGCACATACTTTATTGGAATGTGGCTCTCATATACAGCTCATAGTTTTTCTACATTAGATTGCTACACTGCTTTAGATAACAAAAATGTTAAAGAGATCACTAAAGGAAAAAACTTCTAAAGAGAAGGAACGGGCATGTAGTAAAGATTAGTTTGTTACAGGAAACAAAGTAAGAGTCTGTAAAGATAAAAATCTTCCCATATGCCAGAAGACTTTTCTAGCTATTAAATTAAAATTCTGGAGTGTAAACAAGGAACAGAAAATTAGAAGCTTAAATAATGTCATCATTATCATATCAGAAACAAAATACTCATACCAGGTCCAGAATATTTATGCATGTTAAAGACCCCAGACTTTTAAACTCCTTCTGCAAAACAGCCTAAAATTAGACAATTCAGTTTTTATTTGCAGTCTTTGTTTAAATGGTCTATCTCAAGTTTTGTTGTATATCCTAGGGATCCATGTTTCATTCAAATATTGTAAAAATTAGGAGCAGCTTACGTTATCTGTCAGCTGCTAAAAGCCTTTAAATAACTGCAAAATTGTTTTTATCTTTGTATATTTGAATGTCTGACCTCTAAAAACAACACTCAAATACTTCAGTGCTTTCATTAGGAAATACCATAATAAACTATCCAAGATACGAATGCTGGGTTTTATTTATTTATTTTTAACACAAAATTATACACAGAATAGACAAAAAGATACTACTTTCTCGTAGCATCAATCTGCTTTCTTCCAAGTATTTGGACCAGTGCTGCCCATAGAGCAATTTTACTGTTAACTTTCCTGAGGAAGAAAAGTAAAATAGGCTGTCCAACTGGCCTAACAAGAAGAATACAGACATCTTAGACCATTTTGATGTATCTAACATGAATCAAACCTACAACTGATTAGATATACAGCCAGAATTCACATGATGTCCTACTTAGATCTTCCTCTGGTACACATAGTCAAGAAGTTCAGTGAAATTTCATCTAGCAGTACGAGCATCTAAAGACAAAACTTGCTTTTCAAACTACTATGTTTTCCAGACTATTTACAAAACTATCATCATGAGGACTACCCATATTTTCAAAAGCGGTTTTAATTCTTTAGTCATGCAAGAGGTGTCTCTGTGCAGTTTCATAGGTAACTGAGCAAGCAGGAGACAGACATTTACATTTAGTCTTGCTAGTAAAATAAGACTTGGGGAAGAATGAAAACTGTCTATCATGCATGTGCCCTAAATGCATACATCAGCTATTTTAAGTCAGAGCAAAGCATTTTTTAAGAAAATAAAAATATATTGTTCAATACTTTAATGTATTTGTATCAATAAAACAAAGAATGTTTATAACTACTTTCTTCCACTTAAAACTGGTTTCAGTGCTAAACACATGTAATACCCATCCTTCTAGAAGGCACCATACCAGAGCTCAGAAATGCAACAATTTTATCTCTACTTTTCTAGTAATTAGACACTTTCAGCCTTCTTTTTATAACTGTCCAGGATGCTGGTCAAGTCTGACAATAGATCTTCAGACATGAATTCTTCATAGTCTTTGTAAATTTTCACATTCTGTTCATCAAGGTATTTCTAGAAAAGAGGTACAGAAAACTTTATTAGCTCTGGTCTGTATTGTACTGATCCTGCCAAAGCATTTTAAGCAGTTAAATTTAAGCAGTTAAAAACCAAAGGTTTTGTCAGAAAATTTAACTAGAATTCATAGACTTAGTACAGCAGCTAAATAACTGATACTTCCTTAGAAAGAGTAATTTCTGATTTCCAAGTGTTTAACTTCAAATGTCTGTAGAGAGATTTAATTCTGAATATCAAGTTTTAGCTTACCACGATGGATGCTATATGAGTAGCAACTGTTTCTATAAGACGACTCAAGTTAGTACCAAACTTTCTCTTCTCTTCTGTTGTTGTTTGCAAAACAACTTGATATCTAAAAGGTAAAGATACTCAGAAGGTCATGTCTGTAATTAGAGAATTCCTCACATTTAAAACAATTACTTTAAGTCTGATTTATCATCATGTTTAGCCACACTTTTTTTTTCTATTAGTATTAATTTGAACCAGATTAGAATATATTAATACTCAACTTAAACTTATAAAAGAGGACTGTATTGTGATAACTGATAACAAACAACATACCTCAGAGTCTGAATATTCTTTCCAGACTTTGAAGTACAAAATGCAGTTGTCCAAACACATTTCTTTGTTACAACCATATATATATATTTTTTCTTTTATCTTTTTTTTTTTTTTTTTTTTAAATACATAGAAAACAAGAGTTCTGATACAGCAGACAAATATTCAGGCAAAAGACTGATGAGGAGAAACATCTTTCAGTTGGTAACTTGTGAAATTATTCACAATTATTCACAATTCACTAAGATGAATACTTGCTAAAACAACTTTATGCTACATTCAAGAGAGTATCTTTATCCTTACAAACCAAAATAAACAAGGCAAACATTGAAGTTATGGGTCTTACTGTCGTTGGAGATCATGCAGTTCATTTGTGGCTTCACTGAGACCTTCATAGACGCCACTCTCGAGTAACTGTTTATGCTTTTTTAATGATTCCAGTTCATTTGCACATTTTTGCTTTTCCTCTTCTATCTCCTACAGTCATAAAGAGGAGAAAAAAATTGCATTACTCAGGAAAAATTTGGATTTTTTTTCCTTCTATTACCTGATTACATCTTAATGCTTGAATTCAAAATTCACACAAGTAACTCAAAGTTCACAACTGAAAAAAAAATCCCCAAGGACATTCCTCCCAAACTCGAAGTTTCAGCTTTTTTCTGTATCATCCCTATCCCAGAATAAGCCTAACCACCTCTTTATTCCTCTAACAATATTTAAAGTCCTGTGTTGCACCTATTCTCCCTTCAGAGTTAAACTAAAAAAGTGTTGTTTAGATAGTCCAAATAGCTTAGAAATTGCACATCATGAACAACTGTTTCTAGGTTAAAAAATATTACCCCCATTTGAGTAAGAAAATAGCTTTTCCTTTTTGTCTGAAAGAGTAAAATTCCAAGTAATCATCTCTTCAAGGAGAATGACACTGTTGACACTACACAATCTACAAAACCAAACAAAATTCTGCCATTGACTCAACATGCAATTCTGGTAGATTACTGAAACATTATCCTTCAAAAATAATTTTAATACTTAAGACTTGCAAACTGCATTTTAAAAATTACTAGAGGAATGAGATATGACTATGTTTCATCATAAACATCCAGTGGCAACTGTGTATTTTATAAGCTGAACTCTAGAGAAAAGTACATGCAAGAGCACAGATCAAAAGCTAAATTTCATACGATTTTGCAAAATATAAACTAAATTAATTTTGCCTTTAGCCAACTCAGCAGATATTAGCAGTGAAATAACCCTGTTTCATGGCTATAGCACAGGAGTTTGGATTTACAAGAGCATACATGGTAAACACTGGCTTAGTTCAAAGAAAACTTTTCTGCAGGGCACCACAACCCCACCAAAGCAGTGTGGTCAGAGAAACTGGGAGGAACCAAAACAGCCACTCAGTTGTTAACAGAGAGGGCTACGTTTTGTTGCTGAACTCTCAGTGGGGAAAAGGATAGGGAGCGCTGGGAAAAGAAGCTAAAGCAAGCAACAATTTTAGATCATTGAAACAATTTAACATACTTTTGGTCTTTTTTTTATTTCCTTAGTTTTACACAAGCTGATTAAACATGTTTACTAAAACCTGTAAACGTATTTTATTATATACAAATTGATTAGACAAGGCAGATTCTGTAAATCCTAAAATCTCCTTCAAGCATGTGCTTGGAGACCTCCTGAGGTCAGATGATTGCTGCTACTTTTATTACTGGATGCAGTAATTTAGGATTTACCAGATCTGCTACAGCATGATGCCAGATTCTCTTACACCAAAGTGAAAACTGATTAGGTTAAATTAGCAGTCAAGTCACTTTTCTGAAAAGAATTAAAAGATCCTGTAAGAGGAAGGGAAGAAGGCAAAGGCAGAAGCCCAAACAGAAATGCAACCCAAAAACTTATCTATAAATACAAAGATTAAGGATAAGAGTATTATCAAGGATAAGTTGTCATCAAGCTGTAAGAAGTTCTACCTTAAGCTTCTGCTGGTAAAGATCATCCAGCTTTTCTGCTTCTTCTGTCAGCATTTTCACGCTGCGTTTCTTGTCCTCTAGCATTACATTCACCTAGGATGAAAACACAACCAAGGAAATATGATTCAAAAAGATTATATTATATTATATTCCAACATATAGATCCCTGCCATCACAAAATACAGCTGGTAGCTCTGAAGAAACCAATTAAACAAGGCTAGGCTGGGATGGCATTATCTTTCTTCATGGCAGTCTGTGTTATGCTTTGTCTTGGATAAGGGGCTAAAACAGCGTTGGTACCACACCAATGTTTTGGCTGCTGCTGAATCGTGCAAGCACAGCATTCCAAGGCTTTCTATCCCTGCCAGGGCCCCTCACTGAGTAGGGCAGGGATAGGCAAGAGACTGGAAAGGTGCATAGCCAGGCCAGCTGACCAAGAGGACATTCCATACCACATAACATCATGCTCAGCAATAAAAACTGAGGTAAAGGAAGAAGAATGAGGAAATAAAAATCTCCTTTCACTCCTTCCCAAGCCCAATATTGCTAAAAATCTTCCTGATGATAGTTTTTCAGTGATGGTAAGCCACACAATCAACTGGAATGGTCAGCTTATTAAAAACAAGTATTTCCAATGTTTATGGTCAAATATATGTAAGGTACATAAATTTTAATTCAGGGAATACACAGTATTTTAACCAACAAAACCCCAGTTCTTAGAAAAACTTTTAGGTTCCGTTACAATTAAAGCAGTTTTCTCACTGCTTCTCCCTATCTACTTGTCCTCAGAAAAACCCCAACCAATCCAAAAAACCAACCCACCACACCACACTTCACCCATGCAAAAGGGTTGAATGAAAGCAGCAGATAAGGTTTTAGGGTTGGTATCTTAGTCCTAATCTTCATTAACCAACACACCTGTTCCAAAGTATCTTCCAAAGACATTTTCCGTTGAGTAGCTTTACTAATTTCTTCCTCAGTCTCGTTAATGATCTCCATGAGGGGCGCCTGCAACATGCATACAAGAACATCTGACAAATGCAATTTGCTTATTTGAACCAAGATGCATCCCAGTACATCTCTTCCTTCTGTTTCTTTTAGGCTACGGTGTTCTCCAGTACTTTTTGGTAGGAAATACCAAATTTCTTTAATATACTACAATGTCATTATGGTGACTCATCACACAAATGTCATCTTTTCAGTGACATTTCAATGTGAGATTAAGAGACCCTTCCAACATTTACAAAGAAACACATTTTTTGTGAATGGTAACTAAAGCCTTCAGTGTTGACTCTACTTACCTTGATCTGAGTTCTGTATTTGACTAGGCAATTTGGTCCTGCCTCAGGATTAAACTGAATCTCAAAGTCGCGGCCTTTGGAATTCTCAGCACTTACTGGAATTAATTTCAGCTTTCGAGCCAGTTTATGATACTCTGCCAGTTGCTTTTCGATCTGCTCAGAGGAGGAAAGGGCAGAAATCATAGATAGAAGAGACACAAGTGAAAAGCTTTGGACGAAATATTCATATAGTACTTTAAACAAATTCCTGAGCTGCTCTCTGTAGACGTGATTCCTTGTTACACCACAGTATTCAAGAGCTTTATGTAATGCCAGGTACTGTTTTATGATTCTTGCCGAGGTTGCTTAGTGAGGTTTCTCGGTGCATGTGGCTGGCACTGAAAGGTTTCACCTGTAGTTTTCCATATTCATCTGCCATAAGTTTTCCTGGCTCAACTTTCTGAGAATTAGCTGTTAGGGAACTAAAAGCATGCTGGAAAATAATACTAAACCAATGAACAGTCATCATGTCAATATGCCTTCTGTCATTAGTTTTGACAGGAAAATAAACACATCCTTATAACAACCTAACTTAAGCATGCCTCTAAACAAAGCTTATTAAATGCTGTAATTTCTAGCTAATAAGTGCTCTTTATATGCAAACATGGAAGAACCCAGGGTTTTTTCAGTTTTATGTGCTTCATACTTGCACATGAGTATTTAAGTTAATACAAGTGCTTGATAAAGGGTAACTCTACCAAATACATTTGAAACCTTTTTCTTTAGTTCTCAAATTGGCATGGCAGAAGCTTTTAAATCCCATCACTTAGAGGACTATATATTTTTATTCTGTTTGAAGGGATTGAATTTGGCCCTTGGAAGATGTTACAATTTCTAGGCAAAGAACTAATCAGGCCCTAAATGCATGCAAAGCTATTGATTCAAATTCCCTAGTTTTGCCTTACTTCCTTGCTCTGAAATTAACCTGAAATTTCTTGTGTTATCAAAGCAATACCATGTTAGTGTTATCAAAGCTCTTAATGCTATAGCAGTGAGAGCTGACAGTGCTTCATATTCTAGCTACATCTCCTATGATGCAGAAAAAAAAGAACGCATTTCCTTTAAGTGCAACACAGAAAAAGGGGAGAAAATAAAAGAAACATTTTTTAGAGTTATTGTAAACAGAGGCCATTCTTGTCAGTTTTGCCTGGCTAAATACATATATGGTGTTAGATTATTTAGGAAAGAAATTATCAAGACTCCAGTTTTAAGCTTGCATGATGAAAACTGACTGCCACCTCTGAGTGTAGTGGGGTTTTCACTTACCGCCTCTTTATTCCTAGCATACTTTAACTCTTCATTCCACAGCTGACGCTCTTCTGCTTCCAGTTCCTTAGTCAGCTTGTTAATGGTTTGCTGCAGCTCATTTCTTTCGTGATTTACTCTCTCAATGTCCGCAGCTGAGTACTTTTGGTTATCTAAGATGTGCCGGAGCCGGGCATTCTCCTGCTTCGTTGCTTCCACTTCCATTTCTAAGTTCACAAAACATTTGTGGAAGGGACAGAAAATACCAGCCTATATACATAAATCTCACCTCTATAATTATAATATATCATTACCGTATCATTACTCTGGTGTATAAAGAGCTATTAGCCAAAAAAAAAAAAAAAAAAGCAATTAAACAAAAAAAAAAAAAAAAAAAAAGAAAAAAAAAGTCTTTATTAGCAATCCATTCTGGAAAGTTTATTTGTATTTGTACTCCAGGTATCTCACTCTGTCCTCAAGCTAAGAACTACAATTATCTGAAGACTATTTATAGCTTCACTGTCCTGACTGAGATCAAGGCCTCCTTACCTGCTGTCTCAACTTCATCATTAACACTTTCCAGTTTTTGATCAAGGATGGCTATATGAGACTCCAGATTAGCCAAATAAGCCTGGTATTTCTGGATGTCTGCTTGAAGAGATGATTTCACGTTTCGTAGCGTTACTCTACGATCCTAGGAGATGGGTGAAAAGAACAACCACTCTTAGATGATAATGATAAAATAATGAATTCACTTTTCAGACAAGACACTAATTGGTCAGTATCAATAGCACAAATAAAAAACTAAAGAATTTTAATAATTTCTTATCTCTGTGACAGCTGAGTCAAGTCAAGCACCTTTGAAATGACAGCAAAGAAGGCTGAAAAGATTCTTGCATTTGAGCATTAAGTCTCTCATTTGCATCAAATGCTGTCTTTAGACAACCCTCACTACAGGTAGTTCACAACTCAACTGTAGTAATATACAGAGGGCAGATATAACTAGGGCATAGAAAGCTGGGAATAAACCCAGTATGTTTTGTACAGTTGGCAGGAGTCTCAATTTGCCACCTGCACAGCCACTAACCCATTTTTAAACTCATGATGCCTTAAAAGCAGAGTGTAACTTTTCAAGAAAAATATTTTCCATAAAAGATACTGTTACCAATGAGTCCCTCACCTCATACCAACACATTTAGAAAAAAATAATGTTGAAATTTATATTAAAAAAAAGTGGTTCAGGTATGTATATTACTATTTTAGTCAATACAAGACCTTATTACCTGGAAATATCTGCACATTATCAAATAGTGACTGAAGATTCCAGAGAAAAAGCCTTGTTCTATATTAGTATAGATTCTATAAAAATCTGGCCCAATCAAAATCTCAAAGCACCGAAAAGCTTCCATTTGTCATGTATCATAGGTATATTAATTAAAAAATGGTCAATAACAAAAAATTCAACTCCACCATAAAAACAGAGACACAATTCACCAACCGGCTCGCTTTCCTTTTCTTTTTCTAGTCTTGCAATCTCTTCTTGAAGTCTTTTGTTTTCAGCTGCTAAACTTTCCATCTGGAATTGATCTATATTAAATAAATCCTCTGTGGGAGAGCAGAAGAGAGAGTGGGGTTACAAACTGATCTCACCTAATCTCCACCTATTTTAAGTATCTGAACTTTAGGTTCAGCACAGTAAATACCCATTATCTGGACAATTATTTTACACTAAAGAAATAACTAAAAGCAACTAAGAAACTCACCAGAAAGCTTTTAATTGAAATGCAATCAGGCAAAATCCCCAAAACAAGGAAAAGAAATGGGTTTCTCAGTCCTCATGTCAAAAAGAGTCCTCATGTCAAAGGCACTCCCAAAGAGGTAAGGGCTTCCAAACTCTCATACAGCCCACACCACAGGAGAGTATACAAGTCAGCACTATGTTGTGATGCTAGACCAGACCAAACTTATTCAACAACCTCTTTCTTATCCATATACTGCCTTGCTTCTTGAGGAATCTTTTTCCTAACTTCATTTAACCTCTGCCAAACAATGGGATGATTATTCTTTCCTAATATCCAGTAACAGTGTGGTAGCCTCTTTCCAACTGATGGCTCCAGTTTGCAAACAAAGGGCTCTTAGTCTGGCTTTTCATAGGAGAGCAAAGAAAGTAAGAAATGCTTTTCTTCCTCATTCTCACATTGTCTGTATTTCCGTAGGTGGTGAAATGAGTCAGTCAGAAAAATCTAAGGATTTTCCACTGCCCTGAAGAGAAACACAGGTGTTGAATCACATACAGAAACCCTCGCAATAGAGTTTCGAACTCTTGCAGACTGTTTTCAGAGCTCTCAAGTGCTCTTACTCATCAGGTGTGCATTCTCTGAAAATATTTGTCTTTTTAAAAAAAATTATTAACTTTTATTTAATTATTAACTATTATAAGACAGAAACAAGAGTCATTGGCATAGATGGAGTTTGCATCTGAAGAATTGCACGCTGGTTTTCTGTGACAAAGCCATTTAAAAAAAGAGGTGACACATCTAGAGCTGATAGATCATGACCTATCCATCTGTACTGCTAAAAATATATAAGAGAGCATTAAGTTGAAGTAACTGAAAGGTACTTAGGAATTTCAGCTTCCCTTAGATCACTTTCACTTTTAAACTGAACAAACTGACACTAGGAGAAAAGAAGCCAGTAACACAATGGAATACTTAATTGAAACTTGAAAACTTACTTAATTTTGACTGCACTTCAGCATCCAACTCTTCAAAGGTATCTCTCCCTTTCATGAAAAGTTCATAGCACTTCACACAGTAGTCCATGAAAAGCTGAAAACAATTTAAAAATGAAATGTATTTCAATGCTTTGATAGTACTTTTGTAAAATTAAACTTTTTTCCTCCCTTTGAATATAGAATGTCAACATTATATTCAGGCAGAAGGAGGCAGCTATAATTTACATTACAAAAGGTCTGGAAATGCTGTATTTTTCTGGGATATTTAACAAGGATTGTAGGAACAATATTTACAAATTTTTCATCTTGACGCATACGGTTCTTTCAAGCTAGCTTATGGAAACTGGAGATCTGTTTAACAGACCTCTTCAGTAAATATGAAAATGAAAATTCAGATCTGCAGATCTCAAAGATCTAATCTAGAATTAAAGAAAGGTTGCTCAAAAAGAATTTGCTAGACACTAAGTCACAGATGTTTCAGAAGCAATTAGACTAGTATTGTGAATTTTGTATCAACATATATGCATAAGTGTCAGTGCAGAACATATTTAGTTTAAAAGAATTTTTACTTGCCAACCATCAGGGTGTAACCCTAGTTTAAAATTATGATTTGACTTGATTTTTGCACCTTTGTAATTAAATGTTTTAGCTTATAATGTGACCCCTTCTGAACACCTGTTTTGAGTTAACACTGAGTTAAATCTGACTAGTACTAATAATCTATGATGAATTAAAAAGAAAGGAATCTGTTTGATTTTTAAGAGCCTGAATCACACTGCCACCCTATTTTGTGGCTCAGAAATAAAATATTACAAACCATTTTTATATAGTAAACTGAGTAGATATTGGCAGAGGCCACGATATTTAGAATTAAGTCATTATCTTTACAATGCACTGCTGTTAACCTCGGAAGTCTTGAATGCTAAAGCAAAATATACCAGAAACTCTATTAAAACAATAAACAGCATAATGATTCCCTTTTTCCACAAACAGTGGATATCTGGAGAATAAGGCACTTCTGTCTTCACCAAGAGACTGGCCATGATGCCTGCTCAGGAAACAGTTAATCAGGCTTTTTATACAGTGCTATTCTACTTCCTAAGAAAGCATTGTGAATATAAAAGGGAACATGAAAATTAAACACATGACACAACGATTGAAACCATATTTAAATTGTGTTGTTACAACACGTGGCAAAATTCAGTTGAGCAATTCTGAGTCTAATTTCCTTTTTAGGATCTACCTTATTATGTACAATTCCATCATCCGTCTCTCCGCCCCAGCTCTGCCTGTCATCGAACGACGGTGCATTTTCCCTGATTGCATTGTACAGCTGAAAAGCAGAGGTGCACACACAAGGAGCAAATGTGAAGACAATCCACTAGTTTTCATAATGGTTTCGCCATTAAAAAGCAGAGTAACACTGGATTAGGATTTCAGCGAGCAGGTTGGAATGAGCCTGTGCTCGGCTGACTAAACACACAGGTAAAGAGGCAGGAACTGGACACTCAACACTGCCAAATTGTCTCGTGTCCTTGGAGCAAAAACGGACAGGGTTTTTGTGGGTGCTCAATTCAGCACTGGTGAACTCCTGTCAGACATTCCAAATTTTGCTCAGACCTGAGCTGGCAGCAGCAACAGTTACCACTACTAAAAAACCCAAACAGAACCAAAATTAAATAAAAAGACCCAACCCCAAGACAAGACTTGACACTCTATATGAGAATCATATGACATTTGAATAACTTCAATTGAGAATTCCATCCTTAAATTTCAAATTTAGGAGAGAATGGCAGATGTTACAACATTTGCACTGACGATACATGTTCTATTCAGTAATTATATCCATTAACTTCTCACATTTAATGTAAGTATTAATCAGCATTTCCCCACCTATTTTATACATTAATTTATCCAGTATATACATTTAAAGAGAAAAATTATCATACTGCAACATGAAAAGCTCACTTTAAAAGTTACTAAAACATCAGGCTAAGGGTCAGCTCCCAGGCTAAGAACACCCACTTTTTTCTTTACATATATACCAAACAAGGAGATTTGTCGAAAATATTTACTATATTGAAACTAACGTTCCAGCCTGGAAAGTGGAAATATTTATTTTAAGACAAATGTTACCTTGACACAGTCAATTAACCAAACCAAAGCTGCCACAATCTGAGGCCAGGTGTGTGGTGCACCCACAGTGTACATGGAGCTTTTTGACAGAGCAAAGGGGTACCTACAGGGCCAGAAGAAGATGCATTTTTAATAGCTGTGGCAGACAGTGATGAAAACAAACCAGCACATTTTGAAAATAAAGCAGCACATTTTTTATCTATAGATGAAGGCACAGAAGGAAGAGTAAACTCAATTGTACTTTATACTGCACTTCAAAGGAAGAAAGTTGAATTCTTACAGCATTACTTTGTTATTTTATTACACTAATTATCATGAGTTTCTCATTTTGTGATTCATAAAATATCTTGGTTTGAAAGGGACCCCTAAGGATCAACAAAACCAACTCCCTGCTCCTCATAGGACTGCCTACAACTAAACCCATATGATCAAGAGTGTCATATGATCAGATGCACCCTGAAGGCCCAAAACTTCAAGTGAGTTGTCAGAATTAGTAATTTTATCCAGAATTACACTCTTGGTGCAGCAGAGTGCAATCCATTTCAACATTTCAAGCTAGGTCAGCAGTTTCAAATGTCAGAGATTAAAACATAATCTTATTAAAATGCTGAGAAATTAGCAAAACAGACTTACACCAACATCTACTGAGCCCTGGCATATTCACAGCATCACAGGTTGAAATCTACAGGAGTAAAACACACTCCTTTTTTAACAAGACTGAAAATTCAAAATTATCAACAGGCAGAGAATTTTCTTTCTTAGAAAGCATTAGGGCATTAATGATTTCAAACACTGAACAAATTCAGCAATAAACCACTCAGCTGCTTAGTGATTTTTTTTTTTTTACCTCAAAAATAATTTTTGTTATTTCCACATTCTGCTTTGAAAGCAGAATGAGAAAAATCGCAGGAAAATATATTTTAAACTAAATTAACTTGATCAAAAATTCTGGAAATTTTAGTTCTTGGATTCTAACAGAATGAACAGAAAGGTCTGTAAAAGAAAATAGTGTCTTGTCTTTCAAAGTGTTTTACAAATAAACAATTAAATTTTACATTACAAAGCAAGATTCCAAGAGCTTATAATTCTGCAAGTTCAAATATAGAATATATAGTAGACACTGCAAATCAGAGTGCAAACCTAGAACTAAACAAAAGGGAAACAAAACTATCACAACATTGTACTTTTAGAGCCTCATGTGAAAAAAGAAACCTATCCATTGTCCCCAGCTATCAATGCAGAATTCTTAGCTTTTAAATTTCTAGCCATAGCATATCTATTCAGCTCAGGAGACTAACAACAGACATCTTACCCAAGGTCTTTAAAAGCTTTGGGAATTTCCTCTTCAAATTTTAAGTCAGGCAGGTCATAAGAAGGGCAGAGGAATCTATAGATAAAGGTGAAGATCTTTAAAAAGTCCTTAACTGAAGGAGACTGCAGCGATTTCATGGAAACATTGTGGGCATAAGCATTCTCAGTCAGGAACTGTGCAAAAAGAAACAGGGAACGTCAGTCCCTGAATAAAACTGAGTTGAAACCAAGAGAAATAACCATATTGATTGGTACATTTTACACTTCATGACACGCATGCAGAAGGAGTTGATATGTTACCTCACAGAGCTTCTTGATACATTGTTGGACGAATGCCTTGTCGTGAAGGGGCCTGGGGTCCTTTATTTTTTCTGTCCCGAACACGCCGTACTGGCTGCTGCGTGACCCTCCGGCCCCACTCGCTCTGAGGACAGACAGTAAGCACAGGTCTTGTGACAATACACAGACAGAAGAACTCCCTCCATGCCTAAGTCACAACAATGGCTACTTCATCTTTCCTTTGCATTTTTTATACAAAGTGATACTTGAAGATTTTTCTTCATTTAAGGCGATTGGAAAAACATCATCAACCTGGAAGCCACAATGCCACATGTACAACAATGGGATTACTGCATCCCAGATGAATATTTCTGTTATTTTACTGGAAGAAATAAACTTCTAGAGAGCAGAAAAATACCCTAAAGATGAAGCAAAAAATAATGTTGGTGACTAAATAAACACTAAAATATTTAAGGACTATTTAAATGGAACAGAGACCTGCATCATCAGGGTCCTATGAAAGAAGAAACCCACTACACAGGAAGTCATGAGCTAAGCAGAAAGATGATAGATTTTTGGAAGGTTTGTATCTTAGAGAGAAGAAACTAGCGCAGGGTATACTTCAGATGTCATTCTTCCTTAACCAAGAAAATGTATTGAGATACTCCTAAGGTCTGCAGTGCACATCATTCCCAAAAGAAAAATTCCTGCTCCACAGCATTATTGTTTAGTGATCACGGACTGGAGGAAGGCAGACCTAAAAGTCTGCCTGCCTCATATCCATCATTCCCTGTAACAAAAGCCTATCAAGAAAGAAAAGTTCCAAAATTACGTAGGACCATTTTTGTTTTAATTGATAGCGCAGAGAACAAAAGCTATCCATACCTGTTCCCAAAACAGCTGACTTTTCTTTCTGAGGCTCCAGATGTAGGTTTGGTCATGCTCAGCTTCCCAAAGGTGCTTCTGTCCTTCCTGAGGAAGAGCGAGAAGGATTTAAGTGACTATTTCTATCAATTCATCTTTTGCTCATACAAGACCTATACGAGCACACAAGTATTCCTAAGCACATTCATCACAGCAACATCTTAGAAAGGTCAACTGATGCACCCAGCCACCTCCTAAGAAACACTTAACAAAGTGTCACCATTTGAAACGTGACACAGGTACACAACCAGGTTAAAGCAATTATTTTTGCAAAACTGGAGCACTTGTGCAAACATCCTTGGCCGTAAGGAGTCTTCTCACAGGTTCAATTTTTTTCCTCAATTGCTACTCACACGCTAGAACACATGATAAATCTCTTCAGAACTAATTTTACATATTTATTTTTAGCAACATGACCGGCAAGACTTACATCTGAGGTGTCTGTAGGCCCATCTTGTTGGTGTCTTGCACTCTCAGTGCCATCATAGATTGTCGACTGCTGCTTCCAGTACTACTTGAGCTTCGCCTCATTGTGACTGCTGTAAACCACAATCCCTCAGTATTCCAGCAGGACCAGAAAATCCAGGACCTAAGAGTGTTTTCTAAATGCCACAACGATTTTCCAAAGGCTCAGAATAAACAAGTAGACCTGTACATTGGGGGGAAAAAAAAAAAAGAAGACTGATTATGTTAGAAAGAAATAGATAAGAGCAGCCACAGTCTTCTAAATCAACTGTGCTCCTGAGCTGCTCATTCTGAGCCTACCCATTCATTTGCAGCTGATCTCCCAGTATTATAGCACAGAAACTGGAAAACCTATTATAATATTATGGCTCTCTTCAGATTATGCATGCAGAATATAAATCAAACTGGAATATTAATACCATTATCCCCACTGTGGCATTAAGGGGAAATTGGAAATAAACATAATTAACTCACAAAAAAGGATGCCAGCTGCTGCCCTCTGCAGAGGTTCTATTTTATTTGTGCAATGGGCTTAAATGACTGACTTATAGAAAAAAAACCAAACAAACCTCCATTACAGATATTACCAAAACTCATTGTTAATATAAACTGTTGCTTCTTTTTGCTTCCAGTTCCACTGTTCACAGAAACCATAACACAAATTTAGCTCAAGCTCAGGTCACAGGGCAGCATATTCATGACCTCACTGTGCCTAGGGAAGAATCTACATTACTTTAACTGGGATCCAACCACAGAGAGATTGAATTTGCACAGACATAGCAAGCGATTAGCTTACAGAATAACAGAATCTGTTAGGTTGGAAAAGACTTGCGAGATCATCAGCCCTAACTGATAAGCAATCACCACCTTGTAAGCTAGACCATGGCACTAAGTGCTACATCGAGCTTTTCCTTAAGAACCTCCAGGGACACTGACTCCACCACCATGCTGGGCAGGTGTGGTGGCTGTTTCAGTAAGCTTAACACACTCATTCACGGCAGCAGTCCACTCCAGTGTTTAATCGCCTCTTCTGCAGAGGAATTCCTCCAACAGGCTCACCAAAGCCTGGCGCAGTTTTTGTCCTCTGGCTTGTTGCCTGGGACAAGAGATCGACCCCCACCTGGCTACACCCTCCCTTCAGATGGGTCCCGAGTGATAAGGTTCCCCACAGCCTCCCTTTCTCTAGGCTAAACACCCCCAGCCCTCTCAGCCACTCCTCACAAGACTTGTGCCCCAGCCCCTTGCCCAGCTCAGTTTCCCTTCTCCGGACACGCTCCAGCCCCTCAATGTCCTTCCTGAAAGGAGGGGCCCGGAGCGGGACACAGCACTGAAGGAAGGGCCGCGCCAGAGCCGAGCACAGGGGGACTGCTCTGGTCGTGCCAGCCACACTGCTGCTGACATAAGCCAGGACACTCCAAGAGCAGAACTCGAGCAGACTTAAGAGCAGTTTACCAGAGCCAACACTCCAGCAGGGAAAAAAAAAAAAAAAGGCAAAAACGAAAAAAACCAAAACGTAGGAGCGCGGCAAAGCCGGGCGAAGCTCCACCCGCTCGCCCGGAGAGCGCCTCTAAACCGAAGGCGAGCGGGGCATTCAGCAGCGAGGCCAGCCCGGGACTCACCGCCGCCGCACGGACACTTGTGCCGGTGGGCTGAGGGTGCCGAGGGGACTGAGGGGGCTGAGGGGGCTGAGGGTGCCGCGGGTGCCGAGGGTGCCGCCCTCCCGCTCCCCGTCCTACCGTTACCGCCAGCGCCGCCGCCTCCTGGCGATTTCAAATCGGCCCGCCCGGACGCCCCGCGGAGCGCCAGGCGGAACTGCGTCACGGCAGAGACTGGCCCGGGCTGAGCGGGCCGAGGCGGGGAGGAGGAGCA
>VWZN01020354.1:60887-91325 GCA_013396955.1 Regulus satrapa | reverse complement strand
TTTTTTTTTTTTTTTTTTTTGTGACCAGGTCAGGAAGCTCATTTGGGAAGGCACTTTGCATTTAGTCCAAGAGGGACTCAAAAGTGGTTTTCTTCATCATTCTACTGCAAAACTCAGTTGCAGGAAGAATAATGTTCCTCAACACATTGTCTGTGGGTTGGCTGAATTATGTGAAATGGCAAAGCAGTTTCCATCTGTGAATGAAAGTGACCATCAAGCTGTATATGTGCTAGAGGAGGAAACCTCCAGTGCGGAGCAGGACCTGCTTTCGTGTGTTACGGAAAACAGCTCAAACTGTGCAAAGATAATTGTGTTAATGGGGCAGAAATACTTGGTACCACCAAAAAGCAGTTTCCTCTTATCTGATATTTCATGTTTACAGCCCCTGCTGAACTGTAAGTATCTCTAGGTGTTAGAATTTACCCCTTTTCTCCTGCCAAGAAGGGCAGTTAATGTCAAGATGACTCAATGAACAGATATTAACATACAGCATGGCACTAATAGCAAATGTTTCTGCAGACTTTCAGGGTGATATTTCTAACTTTGTACAAATAGACTTTCAAAGGAATCTTGAGTGGTTAAGAAATCATGTCATGAGGGGATTATTTGTCTCCAGGCTCCTTTAAAAATCTCAGCCAAAATACAACCATTTGTGAGTGTGTTTTGAGCTGCTGTCAGCATCGAAGTTACGTAAACACGTTGAATTGGGACTAGCTGTGCTGCTGGATCCCTGTCCCACAGGATAAATCTTTAGCATAGGTAGGTCCATGCTGCTGCTGAAGTGGTGGTCTTGCTGTCTTGATTTTTAGCTGGATTAGACCATGGGGGAGGTATGAGATAATGCACGTTAAAGCAAATGTTCCTTTACAGACTCATCCTGTTCAGTGGCAGGGTCTTTTTAGATTGGAATAAACTGGTCATGGAACAGAGCTCATTTTCCCCCAGGAAAGGTAGCAGTTTGAGAGACTGTTGCACCCAGCTGGAGGGCAGCACGAGGTTAGCAAGACCACCAGTAGGAAGCATGACTTTACTTTTCAGCTGCTGTTTCACAGCTGTATTAGCCTACACAAAAATCAGTGACAGGGAAATGGGGGGATTTTAGAATAAACAAGTCCTCTATAAAAAAAGATCTAAAGGTATGCAAGCCACTATCCCCAGCCTGAGCTGACAGCATGCGTCAGTATTCAGTGCCACTCCATTAGCTTTCAAATTGACCTTCATTATTATTATTATTACTATTATTTTCATTACTGTCAGTCACAGCTGGGCTTTAGCAGTCTTACAGGGAAGATGTTTGTGAGCAAGAGCTGGGCATTACTGCTCTATCCTCTAATCAGTAATTTTTGATTTTTTTAATTGCACATGAGAAGAGAGAAAGCATATGTAACTTAGATGTTATATTTTAATTTTTTTTTAAACTGAGAAGATATTCAGGAAGTAGAATCTTACTATCTAAATAATTATTTTGCATTTAAAGTATAGAATTAGCTAGTTAGCTGTTTTCATCTGTAGAAAAGAAAGATTATTATCACTCTGCTACTAGTCTGCACAGTTGAGCATATAAGATTCTCCAAGGAATTACAGAGCAGCCTAAGAAATCTGAGCAAATGCTTTTGAAATAAACAACAGTGAATGTTAACATAATGCCCTGACTAGAGATTTTTTTCTGAATAAGTCTGTTATCCATTTTAATTATTATTTTTCTTCTTCCCTTTCACCTACCGAAAAGAGAAGTAATTCTTGCTGATCAGTCTACTGTAAGGATAACACCTCAAATGTTAAATGAGTAAGATGTAGTAATAACATTTCATGAACATCAAATACTAACCTCTTCTTACCTTCAGACTCAGTGAAAGAACAAATGCATTATCTGGAGAAAAAAAATAAATTGGGAGTTCTGTTTTGTCATGGATGTGTTCTGGGTCTTGTATCTGCCAGCTAAAGTAAACTCAGCTTCTCCCATAAAAACTCTTTCATTTTTTTTACGCTTGTTCATTGATTCCCATTTCATATACTTTGTCATGCTATCTGTCTCTCTTTACCTCCAGTAGTGGAAAACAGTGTTCTAGGGTTTGCTTGAAGCTCTGCATATCCCTGTTGGCCTGTAAAAAGATCAAACAGGACAGGAATCTTGCATTCAGGGCTGTAGCTTTTCACTCAGCTGGGTGCCTCATTACATAGTTTCTCTTGGGAAACTTGGCAAAAATTAAATTTTTGAGACTTGCACTCTGCTATCCTTTTTTTTCCCCTTGAAAGTCCTAAAGATACTCAAAATTTCTTGGAGGGCCTGACAAAGATCACTTAAAAATATTGAATTTTTTGGATATGATTATCTGAATTAAAACAAGCATGTCAAAAGTCTTTTAACTTCTTATATAGAAAGAACAGAAGCAATTTGCAGTTTTGCTGTTTATCTGTTTTAGCTCATAGATTTTTTTAAAGCTTATTTATTGGCTTTTTTTTTTCCTTTAATTCACTTGCCAGACAAGAAAAAATATGATGTAATTGTGATTGATCCACCATGGGAGAACAAGTCTGTTAAAAGGAGTAACAGGTATGTTTTACAGTGAAACCAAACAAACTTTGTTGTCATAGCTTACAAAGGGTAATTAATGTTTTAATTATCGATACAATCCAGGACCAGTATAACTGTGAGACTGTAGCTTAAACTTGTAAATATTTTGACACATACTTACCTTCAAATCTATGGACTGTCTTAGATATTTCACTGAAATTTGTTATACTCGGGCTACAAAATATTTGCAAGAGTAGATCTGAAATGATCTAGCTGGTGAGAGAATGTTAGTCTTTTACAAAAAAAAAAGGATTCTGCTGTTTTGTAGGGCCCAGATGATCCAGATATTAGTTTGTAATTAATAGGGTTGCTTCAGTGGGCATAAAGGTAGATAAATGTGTGTGTTTCCAGAACTGAAATCTTGCTTAGATGTTTGAGTGGGTTTTTATTTAATTTGAGGTGTAGTTTAAGCTTCAGTCTAATGTTTAGAAGAACATGGTAATGCAGCATTAAAATCCTCTAGTGCAATAGGAGCTCTGAGTACAGTAGTTTATGAAGTCATTAACTTAAATTTTTATGGGCTTCCTTCACTGGGGAGTAACATCATGCTTATGCCAGTGGAGTCTTCTTGATTACCACAGAACAGAAAAGTATTTGTTTGAAAGAAAAGTATACAGGAAATACAGCCTTGCAACTTTCTAGAATAAAGTTCTCTGTAGCTTTTGAAGCTTGTAATGGAGATATAATTTGAAGATGTAGAGACTGGTGAGTAGGGTTTCCTTTGAAAGCATTTCAAAGCCTCAAGAAACTCTCTTTCAAATGTCTTTCTTGAGTATATAAGGTACTCAGAGAAGAATTATAGTTACTAGCATAAGTTAGTCACCAAGATTATCTCTACCTTATAAAAGAAAGGCAAGAAAAGGAGGAGCTCTGACTTGTCATAATTATCTTGTTGGCAGCTAATCATTGTGAAGCATTTCTCATCTGGGTGAATCTTTTTTCCTCTGGACAGTCTAGTCCAGAAGTATTTTGGATTTTATCCTTGGTTACTGTTTCCCACTGTAGTATTGTGTAGGGTTCTTGCTACACACATGGTGGCTGCTGATTTTCATTAGGCTGTGTGCCAACATTTTTGGTGCTGTAAATGTGTAGGTTCCAAGAACAGCAGTTTATTAATGGTGTAGAATTGCATCATGAAAAAAAGAAAGGTAGAACAGGACAGGATCTGGAAAGCATCCTGGATTCACTGGTGTGACATTCAGTTAGCTCAGAAAAGTGCAGAATGGTTTTGAGTAACCTAGAGAATTTCTGCTGTGCCTGATAATTAAAAAAAATGAACAACTTCTGAAAATAATTGGAGAAGTTATTATCTTTTATGACCTCTTAACATGCCGTTCAAATTAGTGTGATTCACTTGTCATTTTCATTCAGGAGAGTTTATTATGAGAAGTGAATAGTACTGCATTGCCTAAGAAGCCACTGTTCACTAAATAGCTTTGTTCTGGCACAAATATAAGAATATTGAATTACATCTGATCATTCTTAAATGAAACATGGGCTTCTAAACTTCTTCAGAGTCACAACTCATAATGCTTTATTTTGAGGGATAATGGAAATATCTACTTGTAAAATAAAATTTATCTACATAACACTAATGATTTTATATAAAATCGCTCAGAACTGTCCACTGGGTGTCAGTCTTGAACTATTTTTATGACTTATGTTTTCAGGAGATAATTCTTGAAGCGACTCGTCTGTGTAATTTTTTTTATCCATTCGTGTTGCTGTGCAATTTTTATGGTTGGTATATGCTAATTTGCTTTCTTACTCTATTGGCATAGGTACAGCCACTTGTCTTCATGGCAAATCAAGCAGATTCCTGTACCAGCACTAGCTGCTCCAAATTGTCTTGTAGTCACGTGGGTGACTAATAGACAGAAGCACTTGCGTTTTGTTAAGGATGAACTTTATCCTCACTGGTCGGTGAAAACACTTGCTGAGTGGCACTGGGTAAAAGTAAGTTCTTAAATTGTTTTGTTGCTTTCTTGGAGACTGAGGAGACTTGCACTATGACACTATGTTCTTCTAATTGGTCTATTTACTACCGTGTGCTTCTGTATTTGAAAGCTATGATATCATCAGTATCTTCCTTTTTATAAAGGAAAAGGTCTTGGAAAAATATGGGATATTAAAATTTTCTACTGTATATTTTTAACTCTCTTGTGTCAGATTACTACAGCTGGAGAATTTGTATTGCCTTTGGATTCTTTGCACAAAAAGCCCTATGAAGTTCTTGTATTGGGGAGAGTTCAAGGAGATGTAAAGGAAGCCTTAAGGTATGTCACGATAGTTATGGTAAATGTCTTTTTTTGCAGTTGCTAGGATTCCCTTTGTATCACTTACTCACAATGCAATATAATGTCCCAAAATCTCCTGGCTGATTGTGGACCTAAAGATAGCCTGATTAGCTTTGCAGTAAGAGAGTGCCTTAGTGAGATTAAAGAATGGAGCTCCCTGTCTGTTCCTTGCATTTGCTGTCTTGGGGAGCTGTCTCGAACAAAAGCCTTGTGGACAGGCCTTCCTGTGCTGGCAGGTTCTCTTGGATCACATTTATCCTTGGCAAAGGCTTATGCCATTTTGGGGATGCTGCTGTTGTTCCACACATGAGGACATACAGGGCTACACTGTTTGTTCTCAGTGGCTTTGCATGGCTATTGTAAACCATGTTTTGTGTAAAGCCTCAATAATTTAATGAACTGTCATTTTATGTGTTATGTCTGATTAGCATTTAACTTCCCTTGGACTTCCCTGAAGTTTGTGCATAAACATTCTGTGTGTTATCTCCCACCTGAAATAACTCTGCAAGAGCTGTAGCATCACACTGGGTAACACTCATTCTCATGTTTCTTTTCTTTTCTGATTCATATGACAGGAAATCTGAAGGTGTTCTTCCAATTCCAGAGCATCAGTTAATTGTCAGCATACCCTGCAATCTGCATTCACATAAACCTCCTCTTGCTGGTATGTTTTGGGTTTTTTGCCTGTAGCACAGTGGTCTTGAATGCCTCATTCTGGCATGTACCTGGAAATGCCTTAATTTCCCATCTGCCAAGCAATTTTACTCACCAGAACTTATGGTTACTCTAAAAGTGTTCTGAAGCACCTCAGTCTTGGTCTCTAAAAATTAATGTGAAAACTAGAACTTCAAGTAGTATCGTGTGAACATTTTGGATAGACATGTAGAAAAAATTGCCTTTTTCAAAATTCAAGTACTGCAAAAATAGTTTTACAGATATTTCATATATGAAGTTGTGACAAATTACCTGATGTACCTTGCGAGGGAGAGAACTTGGGGAATACATAAAATTGGATATGAACAAGAAACTTGGGAGGCATCCAAGGGTGTAAACCAGCAGTTTGGATGTATTATAAAAAATTTTAGTGCAACAATGGTCCTTGGAACAATTCTTTTGTAGGGCAGAATCTAGAAACCATATTGGAGAATTCTTTATAAATTATAACCTTGAGTGGACTGTAAAAGAAACTATCCTTTCTATTTTCTTGTGTGTATTTCTTGAGTCTTCTCTTGAGTGCTAGGATTGGATACCATTGTGCAGCATTTCTGTTTCTCTTTAAAAAATGAACTTGCTGTGGAGCAATGTGAGTGATTTAACAGGTTCCTTTGAAAAGCCATGTATATCCTACAGTTTTTTGGCAGGTCTGTGCAGAATATGGTTACGTAATGTAAAGGTAGACCATAAAGCAAGAGCTGATGGCTGATGCTTTGACTTCTGTGCTGTACAGGGTGTTGCTTTCATGACCAGGCAATATTCTCAAGCAGCCAGTAGAGAGCAGCTGAGCTACATCCTAGAGGGGTTCAGAAGAAATCTGAACAGAAGCAGAGATTTGGCGAGGGGGAAGAAGGACACTTGATGAGTCACACACGTTCTTCTTTATGCTTTGTTTAAGTAGTAACAAAGCCAAAAGTATTAGTATTTACTGATGCTGTCTGGCACTTTGTTTCTTATTACAGCAATAGAGGTTGTATGTTGGTACATATGTTGCCACTTAATGACTGATTATAAGAGTTTGTCTCTCTGGGGAAAGAGAAAGATGTAAATTAAAGTAAGCCATCAAAAAGAGATGTTAGTGTTCCTACAGTGCATTTAACCATGAAATTGCAACTGTAGGGGTTTTTGGTGATGCATGTGCTGTGTTCAATGCTTAGAGCTCTAATATGTCATTGTAAATGTACTTAAGCTGCTTTATGCAAATGTGTTAAAATAAAATTTTATTACTTCAGGTTTTGATTAAAATAACAGCAGGTTTTCCTCCTAATTCAATTCAATGTTGCTCTTAGAGAGAAAAGATACTCTGTTACAGATATGTATGAGGTTCTACATCACCTTTTTTCCTTTTCCTGTATTATAGATTGTTATTTTTATTGCCATTGCTCTTCCAGTTTTTAAGTATATGCATTTATTGTTACAAAATAATGCTGTTGTGTAGGAGTTTGCCTAAAAGCACTGGAATTCATTATTGGCTATGTTCTAAGCAATTTGCATATTTTCAGCAGAACTATGGAATGAGAAGTCATGGGAACTCCCTCTTCCTCTAGCAATGATGGCTTATTAAGCCACGTTACAGAGATTTTCTTGGAACTAAAAAAGTTAAGTGCCTTTTGATTCCTTACGTGCCTTGCGAGCCCTTGCTGTAAGGCTAATTGATAGGTACATCAGCATCTCGGTTTAACTCGAAGTTCGGGAAAGATGCAGTGCTGTAAAGCCATCTTTGAGCTGGATTTCAGATAATTTTCTGGACTTGCTCTGTTCAGGGTTTAGACAAATTGGGCAATAAGGACCTCTATGCTGCAAACTCTTTTGAAGGCTTATTTTAAACGGAGATAACTCTGTGTGCTTTGTGCCTTGCATGGCTCACCAGTCAGGCAGTGAAAAAGCAGACAGTTATTTTCGCTTTATGTATCCAATTTGTGAATGCAGAACCTGCTTTTTAGGCAGTGGAAGTTCAAAAAATAAGGAGAAACTGCTGCTTGTTTCAAAGATAATTCTTTCTTCTGCTCATTTAAACATTTTTAGGAGCATACATCTTCAATATATGTTTGGGATTAGGAGCATGCAGGTGTGGCAAGTCTCCTGCCTGACCACTGGATCGTGCTTCAGAATGAAATGACTTTTCTGGAGCAGTTGTGTCTGCCAGCTGGCTTTGTGCTCGCATCACGTGTCCTAGGGCATTAGGTGCTCAAATATAAGTACCCGAGTTGCTGTCATAGTGTTTGGGACACCTGCAAGTGATAAAGAATAGACTGTTTATCATCTATTTAACCTGTTTCCTGTCAGCGATGTCTGTAAGTTGATAGAAGTAATCGTGTGTTTGGTTTCGTTTTTCAATCTATTCCTATGGTAGAAAAACTCAATACTTAATTTTTCTACTGTTGGAATTCCTCTGACCTGTTTTCAGAGAAAAAAAAGCCCCAAGGGTTTGCTTGAGGGCTGCAGATCAGATTCATGTGTGTTAAGATAGCCTACTGGTGATGTAAAGATCTAACAAAGGAAGCATAATTTGTAACTTGAACACTGGTTTTTCCTATTTTAAAGAAACCAATGTAATGAGATTTTAAGCCAACAAAATTCAGCTCTTTTGATATGGTAATTTAGTTGCAGTGCAAGTTACTGCCTGATGTGATTATGCAAATGCCCATAACCTAGCAATGAAGAATCATACTATAATGTGATCTCAAACTCTCTTTAATAGGTCTCTTTTTTTAAAAAAAGCCCTCTAAGTTAAAAAAAGATGCTGTCTCTCCCAGGAGAGGGGGAGATTCCTGCGAGTTCCTTTTTTAATTCTATAACCAAATTGATAGAAAGACTGGCACATTTCCTGTTTCTGCTGAACTGATTGGTTTCTTGGTTACTCCTGTTTTGCTTTCTGGTGGACCAGTCTTTGAGGTTAGTTGAATCTTTGAAGTGTGATTTCCAAATTTGTTTTTTTAGGCATGAAAGTTTTTGGTGCCTATTAAAAATGCTTTGGATTTACTGAATGTAGTGCTATGATGATATTTTTAACTTAAGAATTTTAAGATCTACCACCTCTCTGGGCAATCTGTTCAGTGTTTCATCATCCTCATTGTAAACAATTGTTTCCTTATATCTAGTCTGAATTGATCCTGTTTTAGTTTAAAATCTTTATCCCTTGTCCTGTTGCTGCAGGCCCTGCTAAAATAAGCTTGTTGCCCCATTTAAGCATTGAAAAGCCACAGTAAGGTCTCCCTGGAGTTTTCTCATCTCCAAGATGAACAACCCAAACTCTCAGCTTTCCTCCTAGGGAGAGGTACTTCAGCCCTCTGATCAAATTGTCAGCAAATTATGCACAAGAAATTCTTATCTTAATGGAGCTGTGAAAAGAACAATAAATTTTACCACTCTTTTTTTATTATGATGGGTTTGCAAAATGGTATTAAGCAGCTTCTCATAAGTGGTGTCTAATTAGATGAACTCCCATGGCACCAAACAGTGCGTGAGTTTTCGTCAGAATCTACATTTTCCTCTAAATTTCCCAGACTCTTCTCTGCAAATGCTAGATTTGTTTAAACATTTTATCTTGCCTCTAAAAGGAGCAGGTTTTTGCAATAAGATTACGTCTGGTATAGCAGTATTTTTTAGATTAAAAGCTGCCTTGATGATAACACATCTGAGACATTCATGTGACGTTTGTTAAAGACTGGGAGAAGGTGAATAGATTTTTATGCCATGCCAAAATACAATAAAGCCTGGAAACACCCATTAAAAATATTTACAGAAAAGTTTTTAATATATTGGAGCTTTGGAAGAGGTCATCATGTAGGTTGGAAATGTCTCTGGGCTTGGCTAACACTAGAAAGTAAAATGGGTGCTCATCTTTCTGCAACAGGAGCAATCCATGACCTGATCAGCTGGAGTCTAACTGGGGCATCTGTGACTGGCAGACTTGATGCAAAAAGTTAGTACTTGGATTGCACACACAAAAAAAAAAAAAGTTTCCTCTCATGCTTTGGTGTATGCCAAGTGTATGTGTGTTTTACTTTCTGCAATGGTCATGTCTGAGTGAAGCAGCAAATTGTTGGATTTATGAGCTGTATTTTTAATTTACGGGGATTTAGAAATCACTGTCAGGTCTGATCTAAAGACGACCAAGGTATCTTTTGGAAAGGGATATATTTCCATATTTCTTCTTTTATCTTCAGCAGCAAAACAAAAACCTTAACATGCAATTTTTAGTATAGATAAGTTTTTTAGTCTTTCTGCCTTCTCTGTGTTGGGTGCTCCTTAAACATTTGCTTTTCTCATGCATGTTTTTGTACACAATACTGATTTTGTAGCCATTTAATAAAATCTAGTTAAGGAGTTACTTGAACCAGCCACAGACTAAGTGGCTCTGTATGACAAGTAACACATTTAACAATAAACTCTTTGCAATAATACTTTTCAAGCAAAATGCAAGATCTTTTTCTGTTGCTCCAAGAATACCAGTCATGATCAGTGATACAGTTGATGTTAATGACAGGCATCTTTATATTTGGATTTAGGCAGTAAAAATGCCTAACTGTAAAAGAAATTTGAGATTTATGTTACTGAATAGCAGTAACAGTTATATAAATATCTCTTCAGCTGCCAGGTTGATATTGGGGCAAAAAATAGTTCCTGCATTTTTATAGCCCTTTTAATGCTATACTTTTAAAACTGGTATTTATTCTTTTATCTTTTTACAGTCGTCATTGCAAAAATACTTTTATCCCCATTAAGGTGCAGAGGGAAAGAGTGTGGTCCTGATTAAGAAAGGGTTTATTTATTTATTTTTAGAAGTTGCCCCTATATTATTGGAGCTAAGTGCAGCTTTAGGAGTTGTTTGGTTGATATTAGTAAAAAAATTTAGAACTCATCTATGTAGAGGCTGAAATAAATCCTCCTTCCCTTTCTCTAAATGAAAACCAATAAATCAAGGCTATTGAAGGCCTTGACAGTATTGTTCAGAATCTCAAGGGCACTTATTTAAAATTACTTTCTCACTATAAATAGTCCAGCTGTTTGATGAAACCTCTGAAATTAATTTGCTGTCCTTCCCTTTTTTAATGAAACATAAATTTTTTCATCTGCTAGCGTCACAGGGGAGGTTTTACTTGTTTACTATTGTTATTTGTACCATTGTCATTGTTGTTGTCTTTTTTTTTTTTCTTTTGCACAGCAGTCCTGGCAGAGTTTATCAAACCAGATGTGGAATGCTTGGAGTTGTTTGCTCGCAACCTACAGCCTGGCTGGACCAGCTGGGGAAATGAGGTCTTGAAGTTTCAGCACATTGATTATTTCACTCTTGTGCAGAATGAAAACTGAGCTCAGTCTTATGTAGCTGTACCTTCTGACATTCCACATCTTCCCAGGAGGCTCTTGAACTTTGCTTTATTACTGATAGTGCACCTAAAGGTAACAGAAATAAAACCAAATGCATTTTAGCTAGAATTTTTTAAGTGGCAGGATATCTGTTTAGTGCTATCTCCCTTTTGTGCAAGGTGGTCCCTTATTTTAATGACCTGAACATACTTAAAATACTGATGTTGTTACCAAAAATCAGTTAAGATAAAACTCCTTAACAGCAGCGTAGCATTAAGAAGCAGGCCTTCTTTATTTGGCCAGATGCATGAGGGGGTATGTCCTCTGAAATATTGTGTATGCTGATTACACAGAAACCTCTTACTTATATATTGCTTTTTACATACATATTCATTGACCTTTCTGAATACATACAAATGATAATAATTTCCCCCAAATCATTAACATATGTTCCCTCCACTTTGCACCCATGTTCTTTTGTCCCAGGGGTTTCTTTGGTATTCCTGGTGGTCAGCCACCCCAAAATTATATTTGACCATCCAGTGAACTGGTAAAAAGTTGGCATAACTGGGCTGGTTACTCTGCAGTTTTCTCTCTTGGTAAATGTTTAACATGACTCTAGAGAAAAAGCATTTTGTGGTTCTGTAGGCTTGTGGTTTTTGAAGAATAATCATAATAACCCACCAGGTGCAAACAATTCTTCATCTGCCAACAGTGTTAGAGTGTAAGTTCATCCTTGTTCTTTTTCCAACCTCAAGAAAAGAAAGATATTTTAAAGTATTCTCACTGTAGCTATCAAATCTGAGCTGATAGCACATTGCTACTGCTTTACTGTAGCTCTTGTGTTATTTTTAAAGAATTTTAATGTATTATTTTTAAAGTAAACAGTTCTGAATGATACATGTTTTCTTAAAGATTATTTTCCAAAACAATGGATTTTGAATGAAAATAGCTATGAAGGCCTTATATCTTCCTACATGTTTGTATGTGTCCATCTGCCTCAGAGAAAATAAAAGGAGCAGTGTTTATGTTTATTGGCACATGAGTTCTTGACTGACCATATTCTATGTAAAATTATACTTCTAAAACAATTGGCAATTCTCTCTTGGTGTATATGGTGTTAATTTTTTTGAATAAATTTTAAATAATCTCAACATGGTGTCTCAACCTCTTAAAAATTCTGAAATTTTAACAGATTATTATATGTATTTAAAAAAAAAAAGTATTTCCTTATGTTTTGGAACATTATAAAACCATGCCAGTGAGCTGTATTTTTCAGCTAACATAAAAATGATCCCTTTAAAAAAAATTAAAGAATGGTACACTTTGTGTGTCCCTTGCTATGCTTAAATTTACTTTGAAAAATACAAAGAAAATATGTTGAGGCCTCTGCCACTTACTCATTTGCAGCAGTAGAGGCAGAGGTGCTGGACAAACTGATTTTCATGATGGCAGGCTCCTGAGTTCTGTTTATTATGTAGAACAAAATACATTGCCTAACTTCTTTACCTTCATTTCCATTTTGGTAGCCTGGTGATCTGTGAAGATTTTTTTAAAGTTAAACTTCAAATGTTAGCAGAGAATTTTTTTATAATTTTGTAATAAAAACGAAAATAAAAACTTGTCTCTTATTTGCAGACCCAGTTTCTGTATTACAGTTCAGTTTCATGTTTTGCTTGCTGGAGTAGTGGAATTAATAAGACAAGGAAAATGCTTTTTTCTCCCTCCCCCAACAGTTAAACATATACTCAAAATAAGTAAATAATGTAACAGTGGAAGTAGTTACCTAGGAAAACATTTCTTGCTGCATAATTTTATTTAGTCTGAGTTTTAAACCATCAGCATATCAGCAATCTTGCATACAGCTACAAGAAATAGAAGGTTCTTTATTTGCTTTTAGTTTTATAAGACATTCCCTACCTGTAGCTTCTGCTTTCCCAGTCAGAATACCCCTGCCTCTCCAAGATGCTCTCCTCTAGTATCGAATGATGTATGGGACTCAAGTTTGGAATAAATGATAACTGCTGCACTTATCTTGCTTTCCCATTTCTACAAATAAATGACAATATTGTCTGTTCCACATCCGTGGCTATGAACAACTCCAGATTATCTTTTTAATTACAACTAAAAGAAGGATGAACATTCTTGGAGATCAGGAAACCACCTTTCTCCTTTGAGCTAAGCAGCAGAACCCTTCCAAGGGAATAGCCTTTAGGCTGCCTAAGAATTGGTGACCTTATTAATTTGTCTTTTACGTGGAGTCCCTTTGCAAATAGTGCCTTTCTAGAATCCTAGAATAATTAGGATTGGAAAATACCTCTTAAGATCAAATCCAGGTGCTAACCTACCATCACTGTGTTTGCCACTAAACTGAAGCAGCTGGGCAGCTACTTCCAGTACCTGGGAATCCAGATTCCTAAGTATGGCTTGTGCAGGCAGACTCTAAGCTTCTCAGGCTAACTCAAAAGGTGAAGATTGGAACTTGTGTCATACCTGATCCTATCCTAAATAGTTACAAAATTGTGCCTTGGACACCTGTTTGCTGCTTTTCCACTGCTCTGGCCATGAAGAAAACCTTGTGAATATGACAGAAGTGTTGTTCTACATTTGCAGCCAACCAGAAACCATTGCATTTTCTCAGGAGGAGAAAGCCTGTTGCTAACTTGGAAATCTCATGGTGGTATTAGCAGTCGATAGTTTCAGTTGATAGGGTCGTCTTCTAAATATAATTACTTGCCTGTTATAATTTATAATTTAAATAGTCCCTTACACTTTCGCAGCTGTCCAAGACTCCAGCTTTTCCTAACCAGCCATCAGACCATTCAGTGACAGTGTCTGTCAAAAGATTTTTCTGAGGCAGAATCTGCAGCATACTGAAAGATCAGTGATGAGTGAAACCAGCTAATATAACAGGACAATTTGATCCAGTTTCCTTTTATCTTATATATGTCAATTGCTTAGAGGGAAACATGCCCTCTGTTTTGTCAAGCCTTGTATAAAAAAGAAAACTTGCTTTGAAGAGTTTACAAAGTTGGTAAGAAATAAAAGGAAAAGGGAGAATGTAAGGATGGGGGAATACAAGAGAATAATAAGATGTTAAAGGTGTATTTATTAAGTATGAGCATAGGTATTATGCTCATCTTCAGTGTTCCTAAGGAATTGTAAGGTTGTTTTCCCTCTTTTAAATAGTATTTTCTTCTTTTGTGTTCACACATTCAAATAAAAAATAGGTGGAATGTGACTTTTAAAGCTGTAAATTCTTCTTGTGGCAGCTTGGAGAAGTGACGACTGTGATTACTCAAGAATTTTCAGCAAGTATGTTATTTGGTACATCTGTTGTAATTTTAGCAGGACAATGGTAAAAATTCCTTTAGCTAGGTATTCTCTACTACTTAATGCCTTTTAAAATTATGTCTTATTT
The DNA here is from genome assembly GCA_013396955.1 of Regulus satrapa. Lineage (NCBI taxonomy): Eukaryota > Metazoa > Chordata > Aves > Passeriformes > Regulidae > Regulus > Regulus satrapa. The sequence continues at coordinate 77,008 of VWZN01020354.1, read as the reverse complement.
TAAAAAATCTCAGTTATATTACAAAAATAAGTAATTTAAAGCTTTTTCTATACGCAGAACACATCAAGTGTCATAATCAAACTTACTTTTATGAATCTTCAGGTTTGAGTATGATTTTGAAATGTCAAATTAGCATATGACCTTTACTCGTATTTTTAAACTTCTGTGAAGTAAAAAGAACTATACCAGTAAGATATGTTTTTGTAATAATGATTGCTAAGCATGTACTCCAGTGAAAACAGCAAAACTTCTTTTGGAAGATTAGACATTATTAAAGAAGTGAGGTAAGTGAGGAGGTCGTACCTCTTCATAGCATTCATCTTGGATAGGTGTCAGCAGCAGCAAAGGGTTGACTTTTAGAAATAGATTTCCAAAGTACATAAACAATTATAAATCACAGGAGATAAATGCTACTCTGCCTTGATAATTGTGTTAATTAGCCTAAACATACCATTAAAGGCTTGCCTACTGCTTATTTTGGGTTGGATGTAACAGGAAGAGAACGGAAGGTGGCCAGAGAATAGCCAAGGCATATGAGGTATGTACCTGTTGTGAAAGAAGTCTTGTGGTGTCCCAGCTGGCAGGTTTTCTCATAGAATCATAGAATATTTGATGATGAAGGGACCCTTGCAGGTCATCTAGTCCAACCTCCCCACAATGAGCCAGGACATCTTCATCTGGATCAGGTTGCCAAGAGCCCTCTTCTACCTGACTTTGAATGTTTCCAGGCCTGGGTCTGCTGGTTTTTTTGTAGAGAATTGTGTATGTGCATGCGTGTGTGCAGGCAAAGCCGACCTATTGGAGTAGTGTGAATATACAGTGCTTTGAGTAACAATGATATGTGCATTGCTAGAAACTTAATATCACCGTCAGTGTCCTAATGTTAGTTTAGGACACATTGTCAGTGTCCTAATGTTACAAATTTGTGGGGAAAAGGTGCTCTTTTATTTGGTTAGAGATGCCCCAATGCCATACATGGATTGAAAGCTTGCCTGGGGACTGTGTCATAGATACATTTTTGCTTGGTAATCTTCTGGAAACGTAACCTTGACGTTGATAAGTGAACAGCATAGCAGCTGCCAAGGTGTGTTCCCATGACCCTTTCCACATCTCAAAAGCATGGGAAGCCTGCAGGGGGTTAGCCAGGTGTGTGGTTCCTTGGATTCTTTGGCAGCTTCAAGGGCAGCCTTGACATCACCAAAGTGACATCAGAGCTGCTCTAATGAGGCTGGGTCACTTTGCTGGGCGTAGCTATGAGGAATTTCATTGCTGGCATCAAGGAGTTGAGGTTATCACCTTGTCAATGTTCATGAAGTAGGCTGAAAATTTTCTAAAGAAGGTTTCTTTTTACTTGCAAACATTTTTTATTCAGCTTGCTGAACTCTTGGTATGCTGCAGAGCATGGTTTGAATTTGTTTGTTGCCTGTTCCCACAAACTGTAGATAACAGTGTGGCATGGGATTAGAAACATGAATCTGGTGGTTAGGGAAGAATGAGGGGCTGCATAGTAAATGTAAGCAGGAATATAAGCCAAATGAGAGAAAGGTGTGATATCTCTGCTGTGTTACCTGATTTGTAAGTAAAAAAGTTAAATAGGACAACAGTATCATAGCAGGGCTACTGTCTACAAGGGAATTTTTATTTTTCAATTCTCTGGTGCTACCTGTTTGATAACAAAACAACAAAGTAAGGCCTCATTTGATGATCTTTATGGAAATGATAGCCCTGATGGAATACAGGAGACTTTTTTTACGTCAGCTAGGATGATAGTATTCATGGTTAAAATATTACTACCAAGATGCTGTGAAGGCAAATATTTGAATAAGGTTTTTCCCCTCTATTGTTCAAAGTACAGTAGCACGCCATCTTTTTTCCCATGTCAGTAAGTAAACTGTCTTAAAATAAACTAGCAGTATTACTTATTACTATTTGAAATGTCGGGCACCTGTGTTCAATTTTCCTTTTCTTGTGTAAAACCCAAACATCTTCTGCTGAGGGAGACTGAGATCAGAAATTCTCATTTTGTCTGTATCATTGCTTCCATTTGCCTCAGATTGTGGAGTCTACAGTCCTTTAAGCATCTGGGATCGGTGGAATACTCACTTTGGCCTGTCTTAGACCTCCTCTTTTTCCCCTTCTCTGTCCTTCCTTAGAGAGTATTTCTGTAACATATAGTTATGAGATGAGAAAATGAGTTATGTATGAGAAAGTGAGGGTCTGTGAAGAGGACAAAACAGAAAAAGTGGAAAACAGTGCCCTGAATGCAGTGGAATAATGAGCATTGTACACTTCACAGCTTCACAATGTCACTGCATTGCTCATGGTTCTCTAAACCATTACTGTGGATAAGCTCATACAGATGTTAGATACTTTATTACAAAGATCTGTAAAGATGCATCTGTTTGTCTTTTGGAGGTGGAGACATTTTTCAGCACAGAAGAGTGGGTGCAGTCCCCTGGCCAGCATTTTTAGCACAGCAGACATTGCACACTGCTGGTTACAGGTCAACCGCAGAATTGTACGAAGATCTGGATTTCATTTCTGGCCTTTTTTTCAGCACAAGTACAAAGCATGGCCACACATTGGCTACTATGTAGAAAATGAAATGCATCCAAGGTAAAACCAGCACAAAGGTAGAAATAAGTTAGAAATTTAAGAATAGTTAATAATGTAATAGGCTAAAAATATCAGCACCATGGGTCATGATTTTTCAGGACCACTAACTGAGGTTTGTAGCTAAATTTTACCTGTTTATTTAATAGCACTGTCTTGTAACAGCTATATGCTATTAATTCAGGAGACAGCTTACTGGAAATATTCCTGTGACTCTGTTGCTGCCCTCAAACTATTCCACGTGTTTTAAATGATTTGCATCTTTCATTATTCTGTGTGCTCCAAAGTTAGGCTGAGTTCAGAAAGAATGTGTCCTTTTCTGAGATTCATGGTTCATCTATTGGCTCATATAACTTCAAAAAGATAGTTATGACATAAAAATTATAGTTTTCTACATAAAAGTGACCCAGTCAAAACTTCCATTGAAAAAATCAGCAGGCCTACAGCCTGATTTTGTTAAGAAACCCAAGAGAGTTTAGATTACAAAGAGCTATTTTTGCCCAGTAAACTGGCCAGCAAAGTTATGAGGATTTCTAAATGTCTGATAAGGTCGAGAAAATACATAATATAAGAGGAGTCTAAATATTACTACAGTTTTCACTGCATGATGCAACTTCCACATATATATTATTTTTTTTGGTCCTGTGCGCTTCAAGGTTAATTGTGATAAACCTCAAAGTAAAAAATGCCACAGGAATCAGCAATGTTAAGATTACCTGTAGCATGATAGGAGGAAACTTTCTGGTTTTACAGTGCTGAAAATCCTCATTTGCAGAGACTGGGAACTGTCTTACACAACAATTTCATTTTCTTGATATAATCATGACTTTGTATAGCCATTTACATAATGACATTATAGGCCTGTAAGAGAAATAGGATTATATTATCCCATAACAAAGTTACTGAGGTTTTGGTTTAATATGGAGACTCTGCTTTTACATATGATTTTCATGAGAACACTCTTTAAAGGAAATTATTTACTCATAATCACGCTGCTCTTTTTGAGGTCTTAAGTAGACCTGCAAAGCCTAGGCCTTTCCCTGTGTGTCTGCTGGTGACAGGTAACAATTTCACTCCAAATCACTGTGGTGAACAAGCTCTTCTTGAATGTGATTGGTTTGTCTTTTATTTTTCTCTGTGTATATATAGGAGGTGAAGCACAACAAAATTGTGGCTTTGTCACACGTGTTTCTTTACAGGAGGATTTGTTTAATGTACACAGTGTGTGCAAAAGAGGAAGACCTTTTACAAATTCAGAAAGGAAGGATGGGCAGTGAATAGTAATTGGACAGTGGGATGATTCCTTTGCAAGGGGGATGCGCTTCCTTGTCGTTGACCTTTCTATAGTGGTGAGTACTCCAATTGGAAAGGTTGCATCAATAACAGGAGATTCACTTAAAATGAATATGGTGCCTCAGAGTTTTTAATTCTCAGTCATAAATCTTTGCCAGAAATCTAAATAGCTCTCTCAGTTTTCCAGATCTGTTCACTATGCAAAACCTCTTTGATGATAGTACTAGCAAAAGCAAGAGAAAATAAATCCAAATGCACTCGTATAGTTGACTCCCTTTGCAGCCTGAAGATGTGACATGATATCTATTATCTTCATCATTTTTTTCTGTGTAGCCATTTATGAAATGCTTACCCACTGAAGATGTAGTAGTTTTCATTTAAAATCTTGGTACTAGATATTTAGTTTGAAACCAGCTGTGACACTTAAGTATTTCCTGCTTTGATGAACCAGATGATGAAATTATCTAATTAGTCTCTTCATGAGAAGCAGTCAGAAGTATGATAGCTTTCCTATTTAAGAATCAATATAATGGCAAGATGGCAAAATCTGGTAGGGCATCTGTAACATGAACGCTTTATTATGAAAAAATGAAAGCTTCATACAGATTTGATTACAGAGGATTACTTACCTTCCTTTGCAATAACCAGGGATTAGCAAGCAGTCCTTGTCCTTCTGCATACTCTGCGTGTCTGTGTCTTTGTGAGAGAAGTATGTGAATGAGATTTAAGGGTACAGCTATTTAGTTTTCTTTTCTCTGAGTGGGTACTATAGGTTATAATTTCATATTTGCAATACCTTTATTCTTTCTTCCATTTCTTCATAGCAAGAGTACATGTGATGGTCCTCAGCTAGTATGAACTTGTGATTTTTCTTGGAAGCTGATGAAATGGTGCTAGATTACACAAACAAAGCCTTTGCCTGACAGCTTCTGGTGTCCACTTTTCTCATCACTGATCATCCCTTCTGTGAATTTCTCAGCTTATTCAGACTAGAAAACAACAGCTCCCTATAAGGCAGGCGTAGTATTTTCTAAACCATCTGTGACTATTTTTTGACTCATTTTTTCCATGTAATTCCAGAATTTTTACTCACTGCATCAGACATAGCTCCTTCCATGTCTTAGAGGGGTATCAAACCATAACTGCCAGCTACATGTGATTTCAATTAATGCTTTACCTTGAAGAAACTGAGCTGCTGGTAACAGCTGAGGGTATTTGAGCTCCCCATTCTTGTATTATAATTCACATCCATAATCTACCTCCTTTAGAAATGAACTACAGCTGCTCCTGATAGCTAACATTTTAAACTTTTTTTCTATCTTTTACTGGCCCTTAGAAACATCATGGACCACCATTTTATAAATATTGATCAAAGTATCTAACAGTTCTTGTTCCTAGGTCACATGGAGTGTTAGAGTTCAGTAACACTTTCACCTGTAGACATTCCCTTTTTGTCTGCTTCTCCTAGTATAGCCCGCTCGTGTTGAGATATAAATCTCCTTAGACTGAAAAAAGGCAAATAATTCAGGAGACTTTCTAAAAGCAGCCAGAGTGTTTATCTGTTTCAGTTACAAGTTTTCCATCTCTATGTAGCAGAGCTCTACATCTGGGGAGAGTTTAATATCAGATTCAGTTTTCCCACTGGATGGGGATCTTTAATGTATCACTTGTGAGTGGTAACTCTCTTTGCTGACATTTACAGTTGCTGTTGATATTTCTTACCTCCTAATGTTTCCAGACACTGAGCCTTCCAGGAGGGCCTAAGCCGACTCAGGCTGGGGCGCATTTGCCTCCTCTGGGAAGCTGTCTTGCAGTTTTGAATATCTCAGCTATTCATAAAAAGGCAATGTGACTTTGCTAGCCCTCACGAGTACATCTGTCTCACTGACTCACCACAGAGATGCTGAAAACAAATATACTTGCCAGTCCTAATAGCGGTGCTTGGCTTGTTGGCTGTTTCATGCAGTTGGAATAACACAGCCAGGCTTTCTCAGGAAGGAAGGGCTTTGGGCAGTCAGGTCAAGATGGCAGAGGCACCCAGCCAGGACAGTAGCTCAATGGGATTGAGAGCTGGGCTGCTGCGTCTGGTTCATTAGAGGATGAAGCCCTTAATTTTCACAGCTGGTGTCACAGTCGATCCTTGGCGCCTTGGAGAAGAGAGAGAATTATTGAGCACGACCAACATGGACCCTAGGAAGAGATGACTGCTAGCATGCAGTGAAGGAGCTTTTATGGGGATATGCAAGATAAGAGTGAGACTACTACATAAAGCTGAAATTCCAAAATGACGGGTCAGTATAAATCTTAGGATTCCTGGTGAAAACTTGTAATGCATGCCAAGCTTGTGTTAAAAAGGTAGCCTCCACTACTAACCTTTAAAATATTTCATGAGCTTTTCACTTGAAAATTTGACCTATGATGGAGATTTTCTTGAGTTTGAGAGGCCTGAGCTCATTTTGGAGTTATTTTCTCTTCCCAGTTTTTGTTTGCAGTATGCTTAGCCAAGCATGATGCAAAATACTTAGCCATGTATAATGTAAAAGAGAAGAAAGGCGACTCAGGCCTTCAGCTCTTGTTTTTAAAGAACCATCTTTTACATGCTTACTACCTAGTAAGAGGCTGAGAGTCATGTGTGCTAAGTCGCTTGTCTGGCTTGTTCACTCCATCTTTGGGAGCATGATTGTAGGTGGAGAATGAAAATGGAGAATTCAGGACCAGATGAGAAAAAGCAGTGATGATTTCAAAGCACTGCAATGAAGGATAATATCTCAAATATTGTCATGGTCTCTTGTCATACCTAGCATGTTCTTCTAAAACTCTTTTGTTTTGGCAGAGGTGGCTGTTAACTGAAAGAAAGCAGCAAATTCTGCAAACCACTGATGGTGGCACTAGAGCCCTATCCCTCTGTTCTCCTCTCCAGAAAGCTAATAAAGAACGTCAAAAATAGATGTTATCAGGCCATCAAGAATTAACAACATGCAGCAGATGGTAACACCTACCCTTTGCTATATACCTAATTTTAGCCCAGACTGTTTACCAGCAAGTTGTGGCAAAGGTTGCGGAATCCAGCTCCAAGGAGCGGGAAGCGAGTAGAGGCAGGAGGGAGCAGAGAGGTTTTCTCTCACTTCTGGCCCTCTTTCAGATTATCATTTTAATCAGTGGCTTTGCACACCATGATTACCCTCAGTGAAATGAATGAAAGTATTTTCTTCAGCCTCAAACTATCAACTGGTAAACTGCCAGTTGAAATCTATGACATACCCCAAAAACTGGAGCTATATTTCATGGCTGAAATTGAACTATCTCCCTGAAGGTGTTATTGCAGGAAATGCAATTACACTATGCAGTCTGTGTGTAGGGTGGACACATGCTTATGAATGCACAAAGGTATTTTCACTCATCATGCTTTGTCCTTAGCTCTTTCCTTTATTTGCTTTCCTTTCACTGATACATGTTGGCTCTGTCATTCTTGTGATGCAATATCTAGACTGAGACTGTGTCTTCACCACAGACTTAACTCAGGCTCCCGCCTACATTTTAGTACAAATCTCTCAGTCAGCAGCACACTTAAACTTTTCACCTGGGCTTATGTGATCTCTGAGCAGGGGCAGAGTCTGAAGTCAAGGTCACTGCTGAAAGGTGCCCCAACTCAGCAATGCAGCCTGTCCAATGCAGGGAATGGCTGAATTTCTCCAGCTAGAATGAGGGATTCCATAGCTGGAGTTAGCAGACCCTGCACCAGTGTTTGATACCAGGTGGTCTGTTTTCTCAGCTGGAGGAGAAGCAGGTGTCACTGCTGGAGGTGTCCACCCCAGATGCTGCAGCCCCCCAGCAAGGGAAAACTGGCATTTAGCAGCTCTATCTCTGTGCCACTTCCCTGCACTCTTCACCCAGTGCAGACCTCACCAACTTTGCAAGAGACTTGGCTCACAGCTGTGCACTCTCACAGCCTACAGTGCATGACTGTGGCTTTGATGCTAAACAAGAGACTGACTGGGTTCCCTGTCCCAACCTATACACTTTGATGTGGATTTTCTTGCTCAGTCCCTGCTAGGTCTTTTGGCCATAAACTTAAATTTACCCATGAGTCCATACTGTGAGGATGCAGGGAAGGTCTGTAGGTTAAGAGACCTGAAAATTAATGAAGGAGGATGTAAGCAACAGGAGAATTTTCCCCAAAGCACTGGCAAACCTTCCTTTACCCTGCCTTTGAGAGGGTCATGTACAGATTTAATTTATTTTTGTTAAATTGCCATATCACAAGCTGTGTTTCCTATTGGGAAGTTCCTACACAAGATGTTTAAAATGTTTTTCTGCAGTGGATACTTTGTGTAAACAGCAGAGAGACAAACTGCCCTGAGTTGAACAAGCGAATACAAATTGCTTGAATCCCTGGTTCTGATGTTCTGACTAACTACTGTGAGTTTTTTGTATTTTGTGCCTGGTTTGAAGTTCTTGAAAGTTATTTGGGTTTATATTTATTATTTAACAGACTTGTCCTGGGAAGACAGCTCTGGCCTCTCTCCACTATGTTTTTCAAGAATAAAAATCTTGGAAGTTACATTAATGGAAAAAGGAGTTAATTTTTTTTTTAAGGTTGGGTTTCACATTTGCAGTTTGAAAAATCATTCAAAAGGGAATCAGTTTTCTTTATAGAATGGCTGCCAATTTCACAAGTGCAAGCATTAAATTTGTGTATGAGATGGAAATAGCTTTTTGTGAGTAGTCAAAATGTAAAATGATGATTGTATTAGTTAAGTAAAGTATAATTTGTTACCCCTGAATGAACATAGTAGCACTGGTCATTACAAAGTATGCAAGAAACCAAAAGATGCCAATGATTCTTACATAAATGCTAACCTATGTGTGCATTTAAGGACAGATGATTAATAAAGTAGCATTACTTTGTATTCCAGGATTCCTATGGATTCAATATCTCTTCAGCATGTATTTTCAGAACACCAAGCAAAGTCAGTTTCTGGGAAAATACTGCTGTTACAATGGAGCACCTTTCTTTCTTATTAGCTAATGCAAATAATAGAGAAGAGAAAAAAAACCCCTAACTTTAAGGTTCCTTATTCCCATACCCCTTTACTTATGATCTCAAGAAGTTGATAACTTCTAATAAATGCTATTAAAAAATCCAGAGAACATATGTTATTTGACTGCATGGCAAACAAAGATGCATTTTTGCCTTTATCCAGCTGACTACACCATCTTTGGGCAATGAGCAGTGAGCCAGAGCCTGATTCGCTTCTTCAGCTGCCTTAAACTGCAACAGGCCTTAAAAAAGAGACTTTCTAGCTCTAATAGTGTGAAAATAAACTTTCAGAAGACTCATTCAAGTTTAAAATTTGAATATCTTGACACACAAGAGGCAAATACCCTTTCTCTGAAGGGCTTTATCTGCAGCATGCTCAGGAACTCACAACAGCCTTGAGTTAATTGAATGCTGTCTATGAGAGAAGTGTAATGTAGTATCCAGGCACAATACAATATATTCAAGTGTTTGTCCATATGTAAGTAGTTAATTGATTGTGTTGCTATGAAGCACAATTCAAGGTTATTGTATTATCTTCAGCACAAATCCGTACAATTACAAAACCATACAGTAGCAAAATACATTTAAGGGCAAAGTAGGCTTAACTACTACATTGGAAATGACAATGAATTATTTTTCCTGTCTTTATCTTACTGTACCCTTCACAACTCAGGGACATCATCTGCTGCTTGGTAAAATCCTACTTCTATTTAGATCTTCTGCTGGGAGGATTGATGGTAAAAGAAATTGTGTGTGGTTTCCAAGGGCATGAATTCATGTTAAATATGGTTCACATTTGAAGTCTTGATTCTTGACCAGTCCCAACCATCCATGCGTTATGCTTTAAGCCTCTCAATAATATGTAGATGTTTAAAAAGCTTACCAAAATCCTATACAGGGTAAGCCTTTCTGTCTTCTCTTTCTAAACAATGTAAGCACTTTTCAACATGACCATGAAGTTCAGAAACTTACATAAAAGCTGAAATTCTCTTGGAAGTCTTTATTCAAAGGTCTGGGAAAGTTCTGGTTTTTTTTTTCAGAATTGTAGTTAGATTGTGAAGGTTGGATTGTCTTTTTTCTTCTGTCCAAGCATCCATCTGGACATTATAAAGCTCATATAAAGACAGATTTGAAATTAACACTCCATCAGCAAGAATGTTCCTTTTCTTTAGGTCAAAACACCCCACAAAAAACCCATAACAAAGTGGAGTGGTCTTGCTGGGGTAGAAATACTGTATTTTGGATTTGACTCTCTGTTTTTTTCTCCTGTTCACCAGCAGTGCAGTTGCATTAAATGAGGAACAACCTGGGGCAGCAGGCAGAGGGAGACAAGACCACAGGGCATGTGGATACTCCAACAACCTCTGTCACCCTTGTGGTACAGTGGTGAGGAGGAGGTGAAGGGATCAAAGGGAAGATTTTTCTGTGTTCATGAAAAAACTAAACCTCATTAAAGACCTATGGCTTTTCTAGCGGCCAGGCAAATGACACCAGCTTTCTTTACCCTCATTCCTGTGCAAGCACAGATATGTTTCCAAATGCCCCATTTGTGTATGTGTGTAGCTGGCAGAAATGACATAATGTAAATTTCACAACTGTAACTATAACTTAAAATGGTGAGGTAGCTGCAAATATTGTCATCCAGTATTTGGCATTTTAATCTCTTGCTATTTAAGGCAGACAAAAATGTTTGTGAAATGCCTCAAATAGCCATTATTTTTAACAAGTGCCAGGCTGAAACTAGAACATAATGGCCAGGAGCTTTTTAGCAAATTAAATAGCATTATGTTCTTAGTATGAGTGTTATATAGGAAATACTTCCCAGGAACAACTATTTGAGGGCATTCCATTTGAGAAAGAAAATTGTTGTGCATTTTAAGTAGCTTTGTGAAAGGAATTTCCATGCAGAGGAATTTAGATTACCCCTTATCTATTAAATAGGTGTAGTCTGTCTGTACAGAACAGAATGTATATATATGTATGTATAGATGTACATATATATATTTCTGTATATGGCAGAATAAAATGCGATCTGCATGTTCAGTTATGGAGCCTGTATCAGCTAGTCTCCTTGAGACTGCCAATGCCATGGTTTCCTCAGTGCATTAAAAAAGAATATGGATTGCATGCTACTGTATGTGTTCTTGGATTTCTCCTTTGAATTTGATAGGAAGATACATGTTTTCACATCAGTGCTGAGATCCTAAAGCACTTACACATGCTAACAAATGCCTCAGACATAGTGAGACAGAGAATGAGAAGCTAAAATGGAATAATAAAGGAAGAAAATCATTGATGCTTGCATGATCCTGGACAATGACTTATATTCTATTACAGAAATTAAAATAACTTTGTCAAGGATTTGCTATTGAAGAAAAGTAGACATGGGACTAAACCTAGGGTAAAAGAGCAAAACCAAAACACGTCAAACAAAAAGCCTTTGGAAGAGAAGAGACACCAATCAAGATACAAATTGAGTTTAAAAAGTATTTTTAATTAAAATGTTTCATTTAATATGGACAATAATACAAGAGAATTATATCTGAACTTCAAAGCAAGCCGATTACCTGTAGGGGAGCTTTTAGATGCTGGTTAAGGACTTATGATTTATATTATCCAAAATTAACACAGCTACAAAGATGTTTATCTGTTGGCAGTTTTAAGAATGCATCTACCATTTTGGTGCCTAAGCATAATTTCCTCTTTTTATGTGGTGTAAAGAACAACAGCCAAGGACCTGTAGAGAGTTTTCATTTTTTAAGGATGTTGTGGTCCAAACTGTTTGACACAGCCACCTGCAGTAATTGCCCAGCCTGGCTATTCATTAACTATTTGTTGAATTTTGTTTCCATGACAACTTCCTATATTATACTATCTCAGAAACTCAGTAGAATTCAGATACCAACTTAAAACACCTAAATGTTTCTCTGAGTTGCATCTCTTGTTTCCTTGGCAACTTCCTCTCAAGTCACCCCAGGATATTTCAAGGCACCCAAGACAAATTTCATCACATTGATCTTTTTAATGAATTTACACTGACCTGCAGTATACACATTGTACCAAACTTAAAATATTAGATGACAGAATCTTTATTGATTTCATTCAAATGCTGCTTCTCAGCCGAAATCCAATTACTTTGCCCCAGTGCGTACATTTTCCCCATTAAGGCTGCAAAAACAATGCTGTAAGGCGCTATCTATACGTATGCAGACCAATCTGAAGATTAAAAACAACTTTGCATACCAAGGGCAATATTTCTGACAGAAACAAGGGCACGTTTTTGCTGCTCTGAAGTAATGTGTGATTATTGCAATAAATTCTAATGAGAAAAGGTAAATGCAGAGGAAATCTCAAGAAGCATTGGCACTCGCATTCTTTTTGGTACATTAAAAAGGCAGTAGTTAAAGAAATAATAGCACAAAAAAATCATCCCAGATGCTAAATCCCATCCTTCAGCCCCAAAGGAAAAGTTACCACAGGTTCCATGCTGTTCATGAAAGTTGGTGACTCAATAGTTCTTCCCTAATTCTGCACATGCTTTTCCTATCTTGGAGCAGTGTAAGAGACTGAAACAAATAAGACGAATCTTGTATCTTGATTCCAGTTTCTTCCTCCAAAACCCCTAAGGAAAGAATGACCAATTCTGAGCAAATATTTAGCCTCTACAGTGGGTAAACAACATTTTCATCTTCCACTTTTCTCCTTTCACATGTATTGGTTCCACAGCCTAAGGAAGTAAAACCAGGATCTGTCATATATGAATGGAAAAGTGAAAACCAGATCAGGCCTTGAAAATTAATCTCTTCTGGAGATAAGAAAGAATTGAACATCTCAAATCCTCACACCAGAGTCTTATCCCCACTGGCACTATTGAATCATACTATACCTGGTTTCCCTAGTGTAAACCCACATCCTATTATTTCTAATTCTGGCCCTCCTTCTTACATTGGAATCTGTTTTTTACTCAGCATTTTTCTCATAGCTTTATTTTACCAGGTTTACTGAGTATGCCTCACTCTAAAATAAAATTGCAGCCATACACAGACAATACAATGACTACTTCACAAGGGTGCAATAGCCCTTCTTTTGGCAAGGGCCAGTTCTTCCTCTGACCATGTGTTAAGGTGATGAGTTGGCCCAATTCTGAGTGTGTCTGAATCTGAGATTTTAATCTGAACCAGTAGGCCTTACCCAGGAAAGAAGTCTGGGGTAGTCTGTTTTGGTGAAGACCCTTTAAGTCTTGATGCAGCATGGTGCACATGAGACCCAAAGGAAGGGAAGAAACAGTAGAAGACAAGGACCATGTTTTTGCTGCTGTCCAAATTTGCTGTCACGGTGTCAATAAACAACAGTATTTATTTAAAAGAAATAGAATTCCTGCTGACAAAGAGATGAATGAAGGAAGTGAGATTTTACTGTTTCAAAGTTAAGCTCAATGCTTAGGTGCAACCTGAGAGGAAATTAACTACTTTAAGGTCTCGTAAAGCCTAACTAACAAGAGCCTTGCATCACATTAATGCTAATCGACAGATGTGCAACACTTGAATATAAAGATTTGAGACATACAGATATATCTAAAAACTAAGCAGCAGTGGCTTCATAAGAGGTAACTGGAGATGATTAATCAAAACCTTTAAAAAAATAAGTAGTGAGCTGTTTGTCTAAGCCAGAATGATCATCCCTCTACTGAGTGTCTGCTGCTTTCTTACTTTGCCTGGCAGGAAATGATCCTTTGAAGACAAAATGACTTGTCTAATTTTCTGCATGTTAGAAGTCTCATTAAGTATAATAAATTATTAATTCCAAAGAGATTATAGTGGAGAGAATTTGTTGGATCAGAGCTACAAGTGTTAAGCCTTTCTGCAAAAACATCAGTTTACTGGGACCTTAACCTAGATAGCACAATAGCTTTGGGTAGGATAAATAATAACATTTATAAGGACCATATTATATGATGCATGAGTAATTTCAGGCAAACCTAAAGTGCTGGGCAATTTGAATGCTATTAAACTTCTTTGTCTCTTGAGATAAATTACTATTAAAAAAAACCCAAACTGCTCATGCTCTTTTCAAATTTCAAATGCACTTCATAGTGTTTTGTAGATCACTTGCACTGCCAAGACTTGCTGTTATGCAGAATGCACTTTAATTAAGATTTTAATGGATGTCTTATGTCAACATTCATGGCTGTATTGTGCTAGCCTAGTGGTAAAATACTAATATTAAATTTTTAGTAGAAACTGTTCTTTGAAAGTAGTTTTTGTTCTTTCTTTCTCAGACTAATTGTTCTGTGATTTGCAAATATTTCAACTTTATTTAGGTGGGAGTATCAATGCAGGACAGAGTTGTGATGCCTGGAAAGGATTAAGTCTAAATTCAGGAAAGACTGTGAAAATCTTTCCGGTGGTTTCAGTTGGTTTTGGGTCATGCTGAAGCAAACATTTTCAGATACTTCTCTTCAGTTCCATATTGACACTAGTGTAATGGCATGTTCTTAGTAAGCAAAGGTATTTTCTTTGTCAAAATATATGATGCCAACATGTATCATTAGAAGGGAGATTTTCTTGAATGAGAACATCCATTTGTCTTGTCATAATCTAGCTGTGAGCAAGCAATGCAAATATATGTGTGTTTGAAAGAAAGGATGTTTGTTGTACAAAATGGAATCAGTTTTTTAGATAGTATCTTAATACACCACTACTTTCAAATCATTGACAGAACTGTGTGCATTTTTTTAAGAGAAGGAACAAAAGTAGTGGCTGATTTATTTACCCTGGAGACGGCTAAAAATCCCACAAGGTTAGAGACTGTGTTGATCCGTACTTGTACTTCCAGTGTAAAGGAGTGTAAAATATACTGCCTTTGTCTGTTCCATTTTGTTTAATTCCTGACTTAAATTCAGAGAGATTGCCAGAAACAACAAAATGCTGCTTGACATGGAGGTACCTCTTTTACAGCTGGGCATGTGGCAATGGCCTGAGGGTTACATCTGCTTTGCATATGAATTTGCACAGTATATTCATGAGAGCCTAATGTGAAGGGTTAGCCTTTATATATTTGTATGAATTATAAAGAAACTGCATAAAATATGTTTCAAAGGCTGCAGGGGAAAAGGTTATAAAATGGAAAACTGACACTTCTTGTGTCCATCCTTTTCTTCATACATTATTTAACATGCTTTCCACTGCCAATATCCATCAGGCTGAAATTCTTCAGGAAAAAACCCAAAATGCTAAAGCTTTGTTTGGAAGACAAAGAACCTCACAAGTGAGATGATATTTGTTTGGAAACTGGAAGCTGAACATTTATTGACCTCAGTGAAAGTAACATCACAGTAAAACAAGATTATTTTGGTGCCAGCAGCACTCTCAAGCACATGAAGGAATTCTTGGAATCTCTTCCAAGACTGCTCAGCTAATGAAGTACAGCATTCACCCTCATTCCCTATTATTTTTTAGTTTTTAGTCAACTATGTCAATCCATAGTTGACAAATGGAGTGTCAACACAATGAAAACTTTGGGGTGTAGTTTCCAAACCATGATTAGCTTCAGGAGATCCAAGTTTTGGCTTCCCTCATGCCTGAAAAGCTTTTGTCAAAAGTTCTGGCAGCTGAGGATTTTCACCCTTCTCTCCCCCTTTGAAGAGATTGGTATGAGAAGGTGTGTTGAGGAAGAAGTGGCTGTGACCATTTTGGATTGTGTTCAGATCACCTGGGGCTGTGGCAAAGATTTGCTTAGAGAACTTACTGTACCCCCGTAGCATGTCTTGTTGGCTCAGAATGGGCACTAGGGATACCTGAAGGAAAAGTCCATTCTTCGACCAGGAAGCTCAACAACATCAAATCACTCCAGAGAATTTCAATTCAGAGACAAAAAATGTAGACATGTCTCTTTTGTCTGGGTGGATTTTGGTCAATTGGTTTTGTGTGGTTATAAACCAGATCTCCAGCCCAGGTGAGATGTCAGCTTGCGACCAGCACCCCCAACCCCTGGCCCACATTCCCGTGAGGCCTGAAGAAATATTCATCACAGCAGGGTCCTGCTGCCAGCAAGGGTGCACATGGTATTTCTTTGGAGAAGTCTATCTGAATCTATTATAACCTTGTCAAATATTTGCCCTTTACTTTGAAAAAATTACACGGCTGTTGTCTATCACAGTCAGTCCTTTTTCTTT
>VWZN01020354.1:37339-53365 GCA_013396955.1 Regulus satrapa | reverse complement strand
TACCCATCTGTTCTTTAAATAAATTTTAATGAAAGGAAAAAAGGCATTTTTATGTAGAATTTGACCATAAATGGATCATGCTTTGTTCAATGCTCATAATCAGCTTTCCTGTTCCCCCTCCTGTTTGAAAGTGAGACAATACTCAGTTCTCACACTTCTTTTGGTGTCTGAAGAAAAGCATTACTCCTTAATTGGATTAGATTGCTTTTACAAAATAAGACAAATCATCATAAGTATTAAAAATGTCCATTCTATGGTTTTATGATTGGAAATTTTATTTTCCTTATGTGTTAAAACAAATACTACACTAGCATATTCACTGCTTGAAAATACCAATTTTCTGATTGTCTTCAAGATATGCACTGTTTGCTTGAGAAACACCAGGAAAGACTTTATATGTAGTTTGTGGGTGGAACAAAATATGCATTTGTCTACAAATTCTGCTTTTAGTTTAATTCTCAGGACTGAATTAATAAGCTCTAGCATGCCTGAATATTTAATGTTGTACTTCATATTATATGAAACTCATCTGATGCACACATGCAACTTCCTCTGTTTGGCATTTTGTTCCTCATTCCCAGACGTTTTTGAAGGAGGACTCTTTGGAATATGAGACTAAGATCTGAAAGGACTGCAAAGCTTTATGTTTGGAGGAAGCATCCCTAAACATAGAAAATTTTTTCTCTTTTTTTAAAATTTTAATTTAAGAGCAAGGATTTAGAAATAAATAGAATTTAGAAATGCAAATGTAGATCAGGATAGTCATATAGAGGAGCAGAATGGAGAGTAAGAGTAATGCAGGAATATTGCAGAGGAGGTTATTACTTACAAAGGTTCACAAGATGAACATGAGTCATGGTGTTGTGGTAAAGCAAACATCACATTATGGTGTATGTAAACTATACATAGAAATACATACTTCAGGAATATGAAGTAATAAAATCCTGGAGTGTCCACTGCAGAGATATGGCTTGTACAGGTATAAAGTTTAATAAGTATATGAATTAAAAAAAAATAAAGTATATAAATAAACTTGTAGAATCATACAAGATGTAAGAATGACCAGATAAAGTAATAGAATTTACTGCATAATTCTCCTTTCCTACTATATATATATTTTGTTTTTAATCTCTTCCCACTGGTTTCCTATTCAAAACTTCAAAAAATGGGAGAGACAAGAAGGAAGATCAACTTCTTTTCTACTGTTATCTGTTGCTTTTCAAAGACAGGGAACACTAAGTCAAGGAATTGACTTAGGATGAGAAATATTCTTTTAACAAAGCAATGAAGAGCTGAAATAGATTGCTAGGAGAATGCTGGAATCTGTCAGATTGCCTTTAAGAAGAAGCTGCAGGGAAATCTGTCAGGAAAGACAGTTGATCCTTAGGGTGAAGAAATAACATAAATAATCTCTTTGGCTCTGGTTTATAGATTTATCTGAGTATTGTTGTGTGCTGTTTGACTTACAACACAATATCACTCATGCCCTGTACAGAGCTAACCAAGTCTGTGTGTTTTGAACTTCTTACACCTTCCTTTATTTGTGACTGCTCAGGAACAGCTAGTAGATCCTGTGGCTGGTGTTTCAGGAGATGGAATAAGTGAATATTTCAGAAAAAGGATGTAGTAAAAAATTGTACTCATTAAATGACACTAAGACTTTTGAAATGAGGTGATGCTATAGAAATGGAATAAAATATTCCAGTATACAGACATATAAGCTTTAATCTATGGAACCTTGGCTACCCAACTGAAGACATTAAGCAAGTGGGTTTTGGTTAATTTAAAGACTCCACCTTTCTCAGTAACTAAGCATGAATAAACACACAAACTCCCATCCTGCAGCTGGAACACAGTCAGCTGGAAGAAGGGTTTCTCTAGGGTGCTGAAGATGTGCTATAAAAGGTCCTTAAGATGAGTGGAATTTCAGTTTCATCTACAGTGCCTCTCAAATAGGGCCAGTCTTCTGTATCATTTAGTGAATGCCTCACTCACTTTGTTTGGTGGCCAGTTAATCTCTTCCACACCATTCATTTTAGTAATGACTTCTTTGTCAAGTAGTTCTTCAATGATTTGGGCAGATATGGAAAACATAGACTTTGGCAGTAACCGGAGTATCAGATATTGATAATTTTTTGCAGCAGAAAAAGCACTTTCAGCATCATCCTTGGAATGTGTGAAATAGGGTGCAATGCAAAAGCAGTGAATTCATCTCCACTTTTTGGTGCTGGGGAACAAGTGAATGCCCATAGATGTAGCTCTGACAGGTATAGAAGGTGTCTGTGCACAGAATATGACACCAAAGTCTCTCTGGGCATGGCTCAGGCATTGGCTTTCCTGCTTGACTTTAGTCACATGTTCACAGGCTACACAGATAACTGCAGAGCATGTCAGACAGCTGATCCTGGGCTGAAAGTGAAAATTCTTTAGGTATCTGCTGGGTGCTTATAGCACCAAGTGAGAGCTCCAAAGATTCTCTTCCAATGCCAAGGTTTCATTCATGTATCTATACTAGATATTATTTATGTTTTTTCTCTTTTCACTTTTCTGTTCTTTTTTCCATTACCTCCTGGTATTTAATAAAATCCTGGGAAATTCAGACCACAGATTTCAATACTTATGGCAAAGCTTTGTTTCCTAGCTTAACCTGAATGGGTTTCAATATTTTTTGTCAGTGATAAATACATGGTTTTATGGAAACTTGGTTCATCTCAATGCAGATCATGTGGAAATATTGCTTACTATGAAAATACTAGTAAGAGACTATTTAACAATGGTGATACACATCTGTTCTACAGTGAACAGGAAATCCAGATCCTGATGTTACCTGAAAAAAAAAAAAATCATACAGAACTTACTTCTTGAGTTATTAGAATCATAGAATAAACTGAGTTGTAAAGGACCCACAAGGATCATCAAATCCATCTCCTGACAGGACAGGTCCAGGAATCACACCATGTGCCTGAGAACATCATCTAAACACTTGAACTCTGTCAGGCTGGTGCTGTGACCACTTCCCTGAGGATCCAGTTCCAGTGCCCAACCACCCTCTGAGTGGAAAATCTTTTTCTAATATTTAACCCGAAACTCCCTTGACTCAGCTTCATGCTGTCCTGATCTGATTTCTGTCACAGATCACCATGTTTAAAAAGGGATTAAAGTTGACTTGTTCATTATTCCCAGTTCTTAATAGTACAAACTGTCTTGGTTTTAGGTTTATCATTTTAAAAAAAACATAAATAACAAAACTTAGAACTAGATCTCAAAATCGTCTTTCTTTGTACAAATAAAGATGCCATTTTGGAAAAATTTTTCCCAAACCCCTGAAAAACATCTATATAATCTGACTTTTATACAAGATTGTAATAGTCATAAAAGTTCTGATGTTTATCCTGCTTCTTAAGCACTTTTCTCCTACTTGGGACCATTTTTTAAAAGCAGCTCCGAAACACTGAGTCAGCCAACTGTATGTGGTATCTCACACACATTGAACTTAAAATGTCAAAACAAGATCCATCTTCCTGAAAACCAGCAAAAACAGAATCATTTTTTCAAATTGTATAATTTATCAGTCTCTTTTTTTAGCCTGCAGGCAAATAATGAAAAATTTAAGTTTTTTTTGCTTCTGCCTGGAAACTGCTTCATATCATCAACTGAAGAGTGAGCACATTACATGCAATGGTATGAAAGGCCAAGCTGTTGCTTTCATAAGATAATGGTATGGCTGTTTGAATTGCTGAGCAGAACCAAATAGCTTACTGGGAAATGAGGAAAGGTATTTTCTTATTTCCAACTTCCTTAATTAGTTCAGCCAATAACTGTTTTTGTTTTGGACTACATAATAACTTTGCACAGTTCTATTTATTCACATAAGAAACATCTTGTTTTTGATTCCTCTGGCATGTAGCTAGACATAAGCTTCAGAAGTCATATTCCATCAGCATAAAGGCAGATGATGTTCTAATGAAAGAAACAGAAACTAAGTTTCAAAGGTGCTGAGAAGAGTATCTGAAAAATCAGGTACTAATAAGGAATAATGAATATAAAACTATAAAATATGAAGCTAAATCAACTGCTACAGGAACAGTTTCCATTGAAATTGAAAATGTTGTGGTATGGGAGCCACAATTATTCTAGAGTATTAGCTTTATAATGGTATCTTTGATGATCTGTCAGTTCCTGAAGCTGTGAGCAAGCCACAGGACACTTGCCGACACCAGAGGCACAGAAGGGTAATTAATGAAAATTTTCAAGTGCTGAAACAATGACGTTAATGAGATTTTGAAATTTTGCATGCCTGGGGTCAATGACATTCATTTTGACCTTCTCCAGAGAGTTAAGAAGGGAAAACAGATCAAAGCTGTAAGTACTGTGAGCACCTGACCTGGGCAGATGTGAGCATTTGGCTGCCTGTATCTCCCAGGTGATGGAGAAGAGGCAGTGTCAGGTATTAATTTTTTTTTTTTTTACTTTTTGAAAGATGCCCTTACCACACTTCCCTTCAGATCTGACTGGTGACTGAAGAGCAACTGACATTGAAAGAAAAGACCAAGACAGGACTAGTGATCTCTTACAGAGACCATCAATGCAAATTTCCAGGTCAGAATGAGAAATGGAGGTGTCCTGCCAAACCTCCATCTTCCCTAAGTAGGAAGGTGGAGAACCAGATGGGTAGAATCTGAGAAATTATCGTGATGCTTTGCACAGGCCATAGAGAGATTTGTAAAAATATGTATTTTGTCAGCCTCCAGTTAATTTCAATATTGGGTACATACTCTACACAATGACAATGTTATGACAATGACAAATGCCTGAATGTTATAATAAGAATGCATTATAATAATGAAAATGACCATGAAAACTGCTTATAATAATAGAAAAACTCTACAAGAAGGTCAGATAAGCACTTATTAGGAAAAAGTGACAGCTTTAAAGTCAGTTGTTGAAAAAGTATTTGTAGTTTAAGAAAATATATTAATTTGGGCATAATTTCTTATACAAAGCTTTCAGCCAAAGATAAAGAGTAACTTATTCACAGCTAAGTGTACCTTCATAACTCAACTAGCAAAATAATTCCAAATGTCTTGGATTTCAAATATTCAATAATACTCAGGACCTTGAGTAATATAACCACATATTTTATTTCTTACAGAAGTGTATTTCTTCAAGAGAATAACCTGACATTGTCACCACAGGTACTGCAGAGTTCTGAAAACCTGAAAGAGTTTTGTGGACTGTGTTTATGTGTAAGTTGTTTCCAACCCTTCATACCCACTGGGAGTCCTGTACAATGAGAACAGCCTGGAATCCCTGACAATTCCTGGTAGTGCCAGCAGCTGGAGTAGGCAGAATCTGAACTCCCTGAAATGGAAAGTCATCCAAAAACATGCTTCTTGGATCCCAACCCTCCTTTACTTCCTAGTATCTAATTAAGTATTCCCATCAAAGTGAATTAATAAAAATAATTTAAAAATTAATGTTGATGAAGTGCTTCACATACTCCTCTATTCAGGGTTTTGTATCTGTCCCTTATGGCAAGAATAGCTGGACCAGATATTATTTCCATAGTAATTTTTTATGCATTTTTGAGATGTGACAAATATTTGTTGACAGTTTGTTACAGGTTGTCATTGTGAACCCATGGGCTTTCATGGAACTGCACGAGACAGCCCACAGAGAGAAACAGAACAAGTAGAAAATGTCTGACTTCAGCAGAAAAATGGAATAAACTTGATTAATTTACAGAGAAGACTTTGATGGAGCTATGGCAGTCTTCAAGTACATAAAAAGTCTCTGCTAAGAGAAGGAGCATTTTCTGGTACTTAGTTAAAACAATGCCCATGGTGGTCCAGTTTGAACATTGATAAGACTTATATCTATCTATCAAGTATATCAAAACACAACAATACAATTCTCCCCTGAACTGGAAAATCTCCATTGGGGAATTAAGGAATTATTTAGACACAACCTGTCCATATTTCTGTAGATGAATTGAACTGGGGCAGGGGATGGACTGTGTCACCTCTCAGAGTTTCTTTGAACCCAATGGTTGTGTGCCTGTGGTTTTCTTCTGAAATGTCCACTGTGCAGTAATGTATTATCAATATCAATTAATGAACTGAAAGTCTCAGGGAATGTGGTGGTGAAGCTTTCTCACTAGTAGCAGGAGACTAACATCAGGTAAGAACTATATTACTCCTGTTCCTGTTTCCTAGTCTATTCAACTGTTAGTTTGTTCATGTGATGCTTGCCATGGTATTAAACACACTCAACAAAAATGCAAAAATAGTATGGGGAAAGGAGATTTAATGGAAGACCTGCAAGTTTCCGTCACATCTGCTGCTTGGCACCTCATAATGCAGAGCCTTTAAACAAATTGTTCAGTCATTTTAATGGAAAGAGAAGCCTCTGAGTGGAAAATCTTTAGTTATAAGTAAGTGTTTTGCTGTTTTGTTTACTCAGGGAGTAAATATAGAAAACATGGCATTTCTTCCTCAGGTGATAAGAGATTGACTTTCTTTGTGTTAACTACTTCTCTCTCCAGCTAATAATATAAATAAATCACAATACCCTCACCATTATATTCATTGAATTCATTAGAGCTGGTGGCTGATTTTATGTCAATATTATAATTAGAGTAGTGTGCTACCATTTTATTTTAATCTTGTGGAGAGCTGCAGAACAGGTATATTCAAGGCTGATTAAGTCTACAAAATTCTTTAATGAAATGCAGAGTAGATGGGTATAATTATTTTGCAATATATTTAAATTATTTCTATGGGAGGTGTGTGTTACAATGTGATTTAGATTAAATGTATTTTAAATGTATCACTATTCATTTTAATAAAGAAAACAGTACAGTCTATAAGTAATTTGAATATTTAATCATGTACAGAACAGGCAGCATAAATGAAGAAAAGAATGACACCAGAAAGCTGACTCAACTCTTCCATCACTTGATGTTTAAGGATGTAAGAGTCCATGGTACTCAATCAAAATCTCCAGGAAAACTTGCAGAAGACAAAAGAAAAAGCATACCTCAACTTTGTGATGCTTGTTGAGGACTCATGCAGATTGTGTGTCTTATGGAAATGGCTGTCCTTGATTTTGATGAAAGGGCAATTCACTCATGTGTCAAATGCTGTGCTCAAGAGAGCAAATGTTCTAAGTTCAAAGTGTGTATTAATTATGTACTTAACTATTTGCAAATAGTACATCATGAATTTTAAATTGCTGGCATACCCTGGGGAAACATGGAATGGTTAAGTTTCCTCCTGGAACATTGGGGAAGTTTTTTGTCTCCTCTACTTGAAATACCAGCACAGTAGGTCCCTGAGAAATGGGAGATGATGGTGCATTGCTGAGAATCCTTTACTTCCATCACTTGTTACTGGAACTCTGCAGGTTTTGGCAGCCCTGAATGGATTGGATTTATCAGATTGCAAAAGACATGAGGGAAATAAATCCTGCAGATAACTCCATGATTATTTGTACCCTATGAACATTGATATCTTGAGAAATCCAACTGGTTGTGTTTACTGAATAAAACATCAAAAAAAAATGGATGTAACATGTACCCACAATTTACTCCCTGTGGTGTTTAAATTTTTTGGGTTGTCTTAAAGATTGCTGTTTGGTTTGTTTGTTTGGGCTGGTTTGTTTCTCTTTTCCCCCCTCTAAGAGCCAGCACTGCACAGTTAAGTGTACTGTGCACTTCCACCTGCAGCTTTCAGCATGGGTTGCATCCATTGGAAATCCACAGTGGCATTGCAGAGTAACAATCCCTTCAGACTTGAACAGCTGAAGTCATACAAAAGATTTTGTCATTTGTCATTATAATCCAATACAGCAAAACAGTTACCTTATAGGGATGAGGATGGGAAAAGCTTTTATATGATTACATCACAAGATGATAAATGAGAGCAATTTGTGTTCATTATGAGAACAGCATCCCAAGGAGAACGTTGTTATAAATTTTGTCCTGCTCTCCCTCCTTCCATGGCAAAACTAGCACAGCATCTTAGAAATAAGCAAGCAGGCTCTGAAAACAATCCAGAGAGGGGAAAGCAATTTGTCTGCAAGATTTGTCTTGTATTTTACTCTAACAAGAGCACTGAAAATTAGAAAAGTAAAGGAGAAACACAGAATGATAATTTGGACAAATCCTTAAAGTTGCCCTTTTTTATTGAATAAAGTATATTTTTGTTTAGTAAAATGTTCAGCTTGTGTGGAAAAGAAATAACTTGTTTGTGAAATGGAAGAAAGTAATATTTTGAAAATCAGACAATGAAAACATTTTATTTGAGAAACTGAAATAGTTTCAATTTGAATGTAAGCCCTGCACATTTTAGGGCTTATTAAAATTGGAAATAAAAATATTTAAAACTTATAATTATTCTTAAATTTTCTCTTAAGCTAGACTTGTCAATTTGCCCCCAGCCATTTTTGGTTGATACACCTGCATTTTCAAAAGAAGAAACTTTGTGTGGGTATGTTTTTAATCCACTCTATAACTGAATGACTACTGAGGTCAGCAATTAGCTAATCCTCTCTTCCTTTTCCCATATGTATCACTGCAGCAGCAACAGCAGACTGGAACAAAATCCTCAGATGCATTTGCTTTCTGTGCCCTGCTAATAGCCAACCATTCAGCCATGATGCCTTAGTTTGTGGTTATGTGGTCTGGATCCTAGGATTAAGGCCAGCAGCATTCAGTCTTATATCTTTATGTCCATTTAAAATTGTGTCAGGAGGTCTGCTTTCCTTTTTCCACCCGTATTTTTGTTCTCTCCAACTCTTCAACAATCTCTTCATCCTCCCTGTATCAACTGTGATATTTACAAGTTGGTCATGGAAAAAGCAATGCAAACACTCTTTGTACTGATAGAGAAAAGATCAAGGATGAGCTCAAACACCTGTGTCTCCTAAATCCTTATTGATGTGTGCTCTGAAGCTGATTGAAGCCATTACCAGATAGTGACTTGTCTGTGAAAGTAAAAGGGAAGAGTGTGAATTGAATCAGTACTTTTCTGGAATAGATAGCATTAATGGTCAAGGGTCTTTTGATGCTCTTAAACCCCTCTAACAGAGGGCTTTTCTGTTAAATTGAAGATTTAAAAATAGTGCTGAGGAACTCTGTGAAGAGGGGGAACCGGAAGAGTCCAGAGAAAATGGCAGAGTTCTAGGGATGAAGTAGCTCTGGGAAAACAGCAATGGGGAGCAGGTCTGTGGGTGCTAATCTCCTGTCAGGGGATGGTGCAGAAAAGTAAAATGAAAGTATTTCTGTGTGGAAATTAGGCATGAGTTGCAAGCCTGCTCTTCTGTTCTGGGGCTCTGTCTGCCCCATAACTATGATATGGGGAGCAGGAGGGCAGCAGGCTGAAGGGAATTTCAGATACTTTGTGTTCACATCAGCAGGTGATCATCAGGGGAGTAGCAGAGTAAAATGACAATCTGGACTGGATCTGTATACTGCAGATTATTTAAGAATTAATGAGATTATGGCTAAGCAATTTCCCTGTCTTCAACCCCAAATTTTCTCATCCTATTACTTCCCTGTCCCACTGAGGTAGGGGGTGAGTGGCTAGGTGGGCATTTGGACCTTAGCCAAGGTCAATCAGCCATGCCAAGTCAGCCACTGAGGTTTATATATTCCTCTAACTCCCAGAGGGGAATCTTGGGAGAGAAAAAATAATGCTTAAAACCTCTTCAGTATGAAGGGGCCTCAGCATGAGATATTTCAGGTCTTTATCTTTCAGGNTTTTTTTTTTTTTTTGCTACAAATCGTATACTTCAGTGAATTATAATAAGTCATTGTTACATCTGCAGTCAGAGTAGATGCTGTGAATTTCAAAGCATTTAGAACACTGGTAGCAATACCTTTTTTTAATTTGAATTCTTCTGTTGTGTATAGGCTGAAACTACCTACATGATATAGTTTATTTAACACCTACTTGTGAGAATAACCATAATATAATTACTTTTACTTTATGCCAGATGTTGTGAACCTAACCAAGCAGATCTGCTCCAATATTGACCTAAGTGAATAAACTCACTTTCCTATTGCCAGCAATATATTTTCTGCTAAATAAATATTATATTGGCACCTAGCATTTTGCAGTGTTTCCCAATACTGGAAGGAGTTCATGCGTAATCAAGTTATTTCTTCTCATTATAGTTTTAGCTAGTCTAGAAGTCTAGCACACCAAAATATTTTCTGCACTGCTACCGTGTACACCAATGTATATTATGAGCTCTCGTCCCAATAGCAACACTATCAAATCTTTTTTGCAGGTGGCAAGCAGGAAATGGTATTAATTAAACTGCCATGATTTCTTCTGAGCCTGTCATAGAACCATAGATTTGTTAAGGTTGGAAAAGACCATTAGCCCAGCATTGTGAAGTCCACCACTAAACCATGTCCCAGGTGTTTCTGCTTCTTCCATTTATTCCTGCTGCAGTCATGGTGAGGGAGCAACACCACTTTATGGGACACAATTACATGAGAGTATTCCTACAGGCACTCAGTTAAGCACATTTTCTGAAACTTCTATCTTCAAACCTTTGAATGGAAAGTAGTCAACTCTTCATTCTCTCTCAAGCTAACCTATTTGTGAAGATGGAGAAACAACAGAAGCGTCAGTGAGAAATTTCTTTAGTTCATGCTGATGTTTGGAATCTGGAGAGATAGAAATTAGTCCATACTTTAGGAAGATACGCAACTTGTTATGGTGCTTAGTTGCTTTTTAAATCTTCTTTGAAGCTATTTCTAGAGCTCTTATTTTCACTGAATGGTTTCTAGGCTTACTCTCCCATGCAGTGGAATAATTAGACTTGTGCTCCCTTATTCATAACTTATTCTTAACTGTGTGGAAAGGAAGCAGAGAAGATTTGGAACCTGGTCAATAATTTCTGGATTTAATGCATAATCTACTGCTGTTAAAAGGAGAAAAACTGTGAAACACATTATTATAACCTCAGAGATGGTAATTAATTGATTTTGATAGGGAAAGCTCTGTGAAGACTTGGTGCTACTCTAGATTATACACATATGAAATGTCAGTGCTGCCAAAGTTTGGAAATCAAATTTCAGGTTCAGGTATGTTCAGGTATGTGGTATTTTTTCCTAAACCTTAAGTGCTTCTCATATAGTTACTAAATTATTCTTGTGTGGCTTTAAGTATATTGCTGTAAAGGTAGTACTTTTTCTTTATGGCACCTCAGTTGTGTCAGGATCTTTACTTTCAGTATTCATCTTCAGTATTCGTCCTTTCTTATCTTACCTGCCGTTCATGTCTCTGCTTTAAACTTACAAAACAGAGTCATTATTATTCTTGATATTATAAAAACATGATTATGGAATATGCCTTGGAGGTAGAAGTTAAAAATCAGTAGGCCCAAAATTTTAGCACTGTTATGTCTGGCTTCAATCAACAGCCAGTAATGTGCAACAGATAAATATTTTTAGTTGCTTTTATCCTGTATTATTTTGATCTAAAGTTTGATATAAATTCCAGTAAAGATGTTTCCTGCACTGAAGAATGACAAGTAGGCATCAAAAGCTGACAGGAGACCTTAACATCTTACTGAAGCATATAAGTCATTTATGAAAAAGTTAAGTATGGAAAATGGCTCTAAGTCCAACTGAGACTTTCACATCCCTAAGAGAAAACCTTTCAATTAAAATAATGATGAACTGTTTTTCTGGTTTAAAAAAAGAGAGAAGAGGTTTAGAATAAAAAATAGAACTGGTCCAACCCTTCCCTGAAGTCTTGAAAGGGGAAGTGGTAGCAGAAGAAGGTGGTGCAGTGCAGCAGCAGAAACCAATGGGCATGTCACATGTCAGAGTCCTCTTATGCTGATTCTGAAGCAATTAAGGCTTTCAGGAGTATAGTAGGATGTACATATTTGTATCTCAGTGGTCCAAAGGGCAAATGGCAGTTCTGTATATTCAGTAAGAAAGTACCACTGAGAGGATCAGATCCAGTGCTGGAGAAGTGTTTTTGTACCTGTCTCCAATTTTACGTCTTGTAAAAGTAAAATTTAACTTGTTTTGAAAAGACAGGCAAAAAGAAATAGCTCTCTTCAGTGCAAGTTGTAAGACATTCTTATAACATTACTTATCCTGGGGAAGCAACAAGAATAAAGGGTCTACGCTTGGAGCCTCCTTGGTGTTACTATGTTCTAAGATCAAATATAATTTGATGGTAGAGCCTTGTGACTGACAGATGAAAAATGAGAACTGTGGATTGTAGTTATAACTAACAATAGTGTAGATGTGATGAACAGACAAAAATATTTTAAAGAGCACAAAATAATCAGAATATGAGGTAAATACAATATGTATGGGTATATAATAATACTTATATTATTATCAGTGTCTTCCTGCAGTCACAATCTTTTTCTTGTCCCTTTGTTTCATCTCTATAAGCCGGGTTTTTTCTGTATTTGTGGATTGCTCTTTATTACATCTGTATCGTGCTCTGTACTAGACTCCTGTGACCTGTTGGGAAGCCTTGAGGCTTATTGCAATTTGCAATAAGATAGAATTAGAGTCCAAAATAAAATCAACAAGAAACTAGCTTTAAAAGTGAAATGTTTAAGTAGTTTAACAGTGTAAGCTGGGAGCAATACAGGAAGCAAACACCTTAGACTGAGGAGAGTAAATTAGGTCCTTTAAACTATTTTGATTTTAATAATCTCTTTATAACACAGGCAAAGCAATTTTTTAGAAAGTATGATATTTAATCTGACAATGTTCCTTTAATTCTCTACCTATACTTGCTGCTGCTGCCTCCATCTCTTTGATACTCTTAAATGTCATTGTCTCCAAAATGCCTTTGCTCTCTCTGCTTGTTGAGTGTGCTGCCTTACCAAAGACCATTGGCTGCAATTTTGGCTGAAAAGCTCCTGCTTCAATTCCTCTCCTCCAGTAAAGAAAATGGCTGAACTATGGATTGTGGCATAGCTAATCTTTATTGGGAACTTGTGACCAGTGCTTGCTGCCTCTCCTATCACATCTGGGGTGCTGTGTCAGCTGCTAGCCTCTTATGCTCTTTTTTCCCCCAAGGGGTCTTTACAGCTGTCCATTTGGAAACTTTCTATAGATTTGAGCTCTTGTCTGTCTTAGAATGACCCCAGATTTTTCTCTGGAAAAGATTTTTGGAACAGTTAATCTGCTTTCCTTCCATCCTCTACTCTTTCAGTTTGAATATTTTATGTCCAATTACCACTGTCATTAAAAATGTTGTGCAGGAAGGAAAACTCAAGCTGGAAAACATAAGAGGAGTACAGAACTCAGAGCATGACCCTACATGGAGTAAGAGATGAGCACTGGATCAATGCAGCTTTGGTGGGAAAGTTCACTGTGCAGAAGGGAAGGGTGGAAAGCCTGACCTTGAAGACAGAATCCCATGGGAACAGGAGCCATTTCTGGTGGGCTCCCTGTCTAAAATGGGTGATGAGTGGCTCTCAGAAGGGCCTTGATCCTTGGGGATTGCTGCTCCTTTGTGTAGCCTTGCTCTCCCTTTTATTTATCTCATCACAATTTTTGATGTATTCTGTCAGCTGTGTTCTTTAAAAGCTCCTGGAGATGTCTTACAGCATTATCTCATTCATTCAGCCCAACTTACGTCTTTTATTGGCATTTCATCAGTAGCTCGGCAACACAGCTGTCAGAGCAAATCACTCTGTAGATCCATGTTTTTAATGTGTGGCTGTGTGTATGCACATACACACACACTCTCAAGGTTTTGATAAGTATCCCCCAATGTCTTATTAATAAAATCACAGAATAATAGTGGTTAAGCACTAAATACAGGCCTAGGAAGGAAACAATGTCTGTAATCAGAATATTATCTCTGTTTTCATAAGGGAGGGAACAGAAAGGAGAAATAGAAGAGCTCTCAACTCATTAAAACATTAGGAATAGACTGAAGTAGCAGTTCAAGTCAGTGGTCAAACATGTATCAGGTGTGTAGTGATTTGTTTCTATACTACTTTTAATGAACTACTTTTATTTTTAGAAAGGTGACAAATCACCATTTGAGTATCCTTTGTTAGTAGATTCAGGTCCTATTGTGTGAAACACTGTAAATCTATGTCAGAAAAGAGTGTTGCTGCTCTGCCTTGAGGACTTTACTGTCTACAGAGCCAAACTAAGGGCTGCAGAAGGGAAATAAGTGTTTAAATGGAAAAACAAGAATTTCTCTGATCCAAGCCTTTTTATCTAAGTTGCAAATGAACTTCTCGGTCTTTCTAATTTTCAACATTAATTTATTCAGAAGGATGAGAAAATGTGAACTTCTGTTACAGTGTGAACTTCTGGGAGGTAATGTTTGGAAAGACTGGTTAGTAAGTTGGCTTCCAGTCACTGGAAGACAGAAATCCTCTTCTAGATTGGACCAGATTTTTGTGACTGAGTAGCCTCTGTGAAGATGTAACTACATTATCTTTAGTAACATACTGTAGTTCTGCAAGTTTTACAATCACCCCTTGGAAGCCTAATGAGAGGTTATCAGTCCGCTGTCAGCTCCTCTAAATGTTTCATCATTCTACAGGAAGCTTTTGGTGTTAAGTAATCCAAACTGCTAAACCTTGTAACATTGCCAAATTTCAGTTGACCACACCAGGGCTTATGGCGGTACAAGGTCTTCAGAGAGAGCCAAAGTACTTAAGGAAAAGGTGTTTTTAAAACTGTGGGAATTTTCACATTGAGATATCAAGAAAATATACAAAATACCATTGGGTTTCCAAGCAGGTGAAACAGTTTCCTTCCTCAGTACTGGCTGTTTAGCAAAAACCAGTGCTGCTGGAAAATAATCTTTAAATCTTTATGCAGTTGGTGAAACATGGCATCTCCACTGAAACTAGCAGCAACTTCTCTGTTGACTGATGCATTTTTATCTTGAGCAGTGCAGCCTATTATCTGAAAGAATTAGATCTAGACAAAGAGAATTTATAAGTATAAAACCGGAAAAAACTTGAGAAAGAAAAAAAAAAGAGCAACAAATCCACTGAAAGCACAAGGAAATGGCCTTTTAGTAAGTTACCTTTCTACTTCAGTATTAATGTTACATTGTTCTGTTTGCTATATTTTTCACAGTCTTAGAAAACTATGAAATATTTTACGCATTCTGTACTTTCTCCTTCCATTAATGCCTCTTCTCCCATCTTGCAGAAAATATTCAAATTATTTAAATATTTTATAGTGTAGAACATAGCAATACAGTGCAATATGTGTAAACACCCTTGGGAAGAGGACTTTAATATTACTTTTAGAATCACAAATTATTCATGGAGCACAAATAACGAACTGGTGGAGAGCGCAATCTGTGGCAAAAGCACTTACCTTTTCTTAACATTTTCAAATGTAGTTGGTGTTGACAGATCATCAGACCTTTGGTGCATTATTTATTAAATGCTTTAGCATAACTTTTAAATATTCAGTGAGCACTTAGCCCACAAAAGACATGGCTGACTGAAGATGCAGTGATGCTGGAGACAGAGGCCTGTTCCACAGTTTCCTCTAAACTACTGGTACACGCAATTTGTGTTTTAATAGGGAATATTTTTCTTCTGCTTGTATTACTGAATCCATCCTTTTGGGAGTTGTGACTTATTCATCACTTTGTTGAGAACACAATCCAGTATTTTATGGACTGCTGTGCATGGCTTTCCTGTATTTAACTGTGAAGATTAGAAAACATTGAAAGGGTTGCACTGGTTAATGTACCAAAACTAAAGTTGAAGGAAATGCATTTTCTAGACTAATTTATGGTTTTCTAGGAAAGTAAAATATTAAGAGCAAACAACTTCAGTAATGTAAAACAGTGGAACACAAGGAAATAAGCAAAAGCAGAACACATCCTTTAGTGAGTGCTCTGTCTACTCATTCAGTTTGTCCTGCCACATTGAAATGTATATTTGTGAGAGCTAAATCCCCTTAATTTGATCTATCTCTAGTTCTTCAATGTTTTATGGTATCTGGAGATTTTTCCAGAGCAATATTTCAGAACAACTTCAGAA
>VWZN01020354.1:10211-37257 GCA_013396955.1 Regulus satrapa | reverse complement strand
TTTTTTTTTTTTTTTCCGCAGGGGGGTGGGGGGTGTTTCTTTTATTAATTAATAGCCCGTTTCCCAAAAAGATTCCTTTTTTGAGGAACAAGGGTAACTATTGCACTTCAGGTTTATTCCTGACACTACTATGATGCGAATTGTGTGACCATCAACCTACGACAAACCCGAAAGGCTGATAGGGAGCATCAGAGAGGAGATGCAGCCAAAAATCCTCGAAGAGAAATCTCAGTGCAGTGAGGTTGGATCCTTTTGTGAATATAAACACTGTTGAACCCTGAGCCTCCAGTGATCGCTAACTCAATTCCTAGTGCTGGAGAGAAGAGAGCAGCAGGACTGCACAGGATGGAAGGAAGCTTTGGGCTGATGTGCTCGATGTGCCTGATAGAGAGGCTGATTTGAGGGGTGCAGCCCACATGTGAGCTGGTTACATCAGTCACACTGAGTTACCTTCCACCAGGGAACCTCCTACCTTGTGGCTGGTACAATTAGACCTGCTGTGCTGCAGCCTGAGAAATCAAGAGTCCTGAATCTGAAGAACCAGTTACTCTATTCTACTGTTAGCAGAGAAAGCATTAGGGAGAAATCTCTGTATCCAAGGGATTTTTTGCTTTTGCAGCAAGAACTATCAGCTTTCATGGTCTTTGCCAGGCCAGCATAAGTAGGTTAATGAATAAACAAACTCCCACAGAGAAGCAATACTCACAGAAATGCTGTAAAACAGTGTTGTGGGTCTTCCTTTACCATAAAATTTGCAATTTGGGGTTTGAGTCCAAAATATCATTTCCAAGGGGATGCATATCTAAATCAAGGCAAAAGTACTTCACTGTTGCTAAACCTCACCTTCAAAGCTTTTCTTTTCTTTCTGCTGAGTATTGGCAGATGTCAAGACCTTGTTTAAAAAAAACTCAGTGATTCAGATAGTCACCTTGTTAGCATAACCTGCTTCATTTCATCTCTTGAGAGAGTCCTTGAAATCTGGCTGTCATACAGTGTAAAAACCAATTCCAGTTTAAATAAAGTTGGTAAAAATGCCACAAATTGATTCTCAAGAAAAAATCTGTACCTAATTGTTGCATGGAAATAAAAATCATGGGGTTGAAAGGCTTTAAGAGGTTATTTAGTTCATGCAATTGCAAAAATGTGGTCAGAAATATAGACACTGTCCCTAACAAATTTCAATCTATGCAGTTTCAAAACCTCCAAAAAAGAAAATTCCGTAATGCTGCTGCATATATATTTATATGCATGTATCTATGTATCTCTATATCTATCTCTATCTAATATAGCTATCTATATATCTATCTTTATCTATATCTATATCTATATAATCTATATCTATATCTATATCTATCTATTTGGAGTGTGTAGTCCAGTGTAAAACTGTATTTATCATTAAAAACAGTTTTACCTCAGCTAACTGTAGTCTCCTTTGTTTTAAATCCAATTAGTTTCTTCCTGTCATATCCTCAGTAAATTTGAAAAAAACTGTAAGAGTTTTCTTTATAAAAGCTTTTCAGATGTTAGAAGGGAATTAGTGTGCTTTCCTTCCCCTTCTCTTTCCTAGGCTGAGGAAGCTCCTCCAGCCT
This sequence comes from Regulus satrapa, assembly GCA_013396955.1. NCBI lineage: Eukaryota > Metazoa > Chordata > Aves > Passeriformes > Regulidae > Regulus > Regulus satrapa. The sequence continues at coordinate 35,668 of VWZN01020354.1, read as the reverse complement.
TTCTCCCAAGCTGTGTATTTCAAGTCTATCATTCTTCCTTTTCTCCTAGAAAACAGGTTCCAGGGATGTGTCCTAAATAGCTCCGAGTAGGGAAAAACAATGACTTCTTGTTTGGGTTTGTCAGTCCTCTTACTACTACAGGGATCTTGATGCTTTGATGGGACCATTGTACTGTGGAAGAAAACATCAAATCAGTGCTTACTGCAGCTCCCACATTTTCTTTAGCAGAGCTGTTAACACCAGTTTGGGTAGCACTTCAAACAGGAGTAGATTTGATCAGCTTGTGCTATGCTGAAAAACTCTGGTTTGTTTTTTCTTAATACTTTAAAAACAATTTCAAAACCCGTTTCAGTGTGTATGCTATTTAATCTTATTTCCTCTTTTATATGAGCCAATCATTATTTTCAGATGCTTAGAAAATTCCTCATATAGATATTTTGGTCTCCTATTATGATTTCCATATTTTTGCCCAGTGAAATGATATAATATTATACTTTTTCCTAGTTCTTCAGATTTGTTGTTCCCTCAGGTTGTTTACCAATCTCTTCCTGTTCCTTCTGTTTTTGAAGTATTCTTTTTTATTGGTGGACTACTGTTTTACTTTCCTATTCTGGCTTCTTCCTATATTTAGCTTTGTTTTACAGAAAGCAACACCCTCTCCCTGCCCAGGCTGCTTGCAACACCTTACCAATAATTTTTGTGTCAAAAGAACAGAAACATCAAAATCAAGTTCTAATTTCTCAATAAAAATAAATACAAATACAAAAAAAAATATAATTTATAAAATCTTTAAAATAAATACTAAAAAATTACACAACTATAAATAAAATATAACAAACTCCTCCCATCTATGAACCTGTGTAGCTGTGCCCCATATAATTTTCACCCTAAATTTTTATTTTCTTTTATTTTTCAAATTCTGTGTGGTTACAAGGGGCTCTGCTGACAATGTGCATATGCTGTGTAGATGCTTCCAGACATTTCTGGGAGTTTTGATAACCAGGCCAGAGTAGCTGGAATCATTGTTCAGGCTGGCATTTTGACTTGGAAGGCAGTTGGGACTCAAGAGGAATGCAAAGGGGAAGATGACATAAAAAATGAGGGAAGCCAATGCCAGCAATGCTTGAATGCTACTCCTGCCACCTATTCCTCTCCCCATATCTCCTGCTGCATCCAATAGAAAGCAAGGACCCATCTATCTGACGTTTCAAACCCTGACTAGCAGGTAGGGTGATGCATGAGGAAGGTAGGAATAACATCAGAAAAAGTTGGACAAAGTCACGGCACTCAGAGCCAGCCAGAGCCTTGAGGTGACTCTGCTGAAGCAATTAATTTAAACCAAGCATGTTAGCAGTACCAGATGGCCTTTCAACAACAGGAAAAAGGTTTTACTGGAACATAGAGTGCAATGTGGAACATTTTAAACTAGGGAAAGCTCAGGCTGAATCAGAATATGAATAGGAAGGGGATGTGCAGGCAAGTATTGCTGTGCCTTTGTGAGATAGATCCTCATCTCCTGGTTGTTCCCAGGCCAGAGGTTGGATGACTGTGATGCAGCAGCTGTTTGGTGCAACAAATTCTACTGAGTTCTTATTCTGGGCCCTGAGGACATATCCTTCTCCCCATGCATAGCACCTGCCTGTTTCCTGTCTCCCTTCTCTGCCTAGGACTCTTTCTGCTCTTGCCTCTGCCTCTCTGGCTTGCTCTCCTGCCTGCCTCATCTCTGCATGTGTGGAAGGGCTCCTTCCCAGAAGGAAGCTTAGTTGCTTCCAGGGAAAGAGGAATCTCTCCTGTCTTTTGAGGTGAAGGCAGCCTTCCTCCTCTCTGCCCACGACCTTTTTGCAGAATAGGTGCAGAGCAGATGCTCTCCTGAGCTTTACTGAGTGCAGGACACAGAAGAGACCGCGTCCCTCCTCTCCAGCAGCAAACCTCTCACACCCACAGCAAGGCAGGGGCTGCGTGCAGCGATGCACCAGGCAGCCAGCCAGTTACAGAGTGGATTTGTCATGCTAGCAGGTATTCCATTAGTGGCTGAAGGGGCACAGATGTCTTACACATCACCAGAGCAATGTCCCCAGTCTCTCCTGCCTGTTGGCTTGTGTAAGGTGCCCCTTGCTTGCTGGCTGGCCAGGCAGCATTCACGTACTTGTTGGCCAGCTGGCTGCTGCCATCCCCTCATCAGTGGGTGCTCTAATTTGGTACCTACTACTGATTTTATGATGTCATTTGTCAAATTTGACTGAAAGTGGCTAGTGTGCTCAAAACCTACTGAGAAGGAGGGACTGACAGACAGCTCAACAGATGAATGGGCAGATGGACAGTAAGTGTCACAGCTTAAGCCTCCCTTTCATGGCAAGTCAGTCTGAAAATAATGCAGAGTGAGACAAATGATTCCTTTTCCTCCCACCTAGAGACATTAATCAAAATGAGCACCTAAGAAAATGTCACATTTTTTGGGGTTATTTTTTCTGCAGTCTTGAAAAACAACAAATGAAAGATATTTCAAGGCAGAGTAGTGCATTACTTTACAATGAAGTGGATGACTTGCCTTAGAGTTGTCACAAAATATACCTTTGCATTGTGCATGATCCCAGTGCAAACTACTTCCCTTCTTACCACTGTAGCACTTGCCACTCTACTTCTGCCTGGGAGAATTTCAGCTTATCCCTGACAGTGAAGCATGGAGTAGAAAAGACGGGTGGGTGAATGATCAGAAGTATTTGGAGAAAAGACATAGAAATATAATTTAAGTGTAAAAAATCCAGATTCCTTGAAGGTTAAATGAAAACGTCTGTGACCTAACAGAATGGATTTGGTACTCCAGCATGTAGGTAGCCTGACTGTATTCCTGATTTAGGTATTTGTGCAGTGCCTAAATGCCAAAAGCAATAATTAAAATTCAAATAAAGATTCTGGTCTTATCTAACAAGAATGATTCACCAGCAGCCGTGGGACCTGTCAGAGAAGATTGATGGAGAACTTTTGAAGACCCTGAAGCGCCCTGAGCACTGTACAAAGGATAGACTAAGACCTTTCATCTGAAGCAAAGGGAAATACATTACGTACTGCACATCTATTTTAATTGATTGCTTTAATCTATGGAGGTTCTAGGTCTGTTTTGAACTCCAGGATTAAAAATATCTGCCCTTATCAAAGATAAAGGTTTATCAGATACAAAATTGCTGTCCATTCAGCCTATATGGTTAATTCCACATACTTCTCTTCTATCTTCCAGTGAGTTATCTGCAATACAGGAAAGCCAGTAAAGGCAGAAAACCCTTTTGTTTCAGTAAATCTTCCAGCAGTATGAGGTTAGGAACCTGCTGCTCAGCCCTGGGAGAGGGGAATGCATCAGTTCACTGTTTGGTGAAACACAGAATGCTGGTCATGCTGACTGCTTGAGGTATCAAATCTCCAGTAAAACAATAATCACAGGGTGAAGAGGTTGCAGCACTTGGCTTTTCTTTCACAAGAACCCACGTGAGCCATGGGTACAGGCTACTTATACATGGGATCAAAGGAAAGTGAAAATCAATCATGGTAACGTTATTGATTGAAGCTGTCTTTACAGTCATCTTCCACTGGCATTTTCTGTGTAACCTTTAGACATCAAAGGCTGATCACACATGGAAATGGGATGCCACAAGCTCTTTATGAAGCTCTCTTAGGACAAAATTTATAATCCTGTGGAAATCTTTGTTAGTAGGTTGCTAAAACATAAGAGAGGAGAAAAAAAACTTTACTCTTTACTCTCTTTCAAAATAAAATCTTTATTAATATATGCTATTTCCTAGGAGAGGACCCTTCCAAGGCCATCAGTCTGGCAAAGACAACATTACTTCAGTTACAGCTGCTCATAATTCTTTGCCTAAAGAGAGATTTTTGTGTAGTGTGTGCTGACAACTGAAACCAGCAGTACTTATTAATCACGGGGTGTTTTTTTCTCTGAACTCTGATTTTCTGTTACCATATTTTTTTCCATCTCCTTTTTAAAATTTTCATCTATAATCACCTATTCTTACTTTGTGAGTCACTTGAAGTATGGTATTCTGATAAATCTTTGCTGAAAGGACTAAACTCACAGTGCCCCACAGATTCCTGCTGCAGTTTGCAGGGCCCTCATTTTGCAAGCACAAACATGGTGATGGAATGTGTCATGTAGGGATTACAAGAGACCTTGGCCCTGATAAGTCACAGGTGTACTAATTACCAAAGAAGAGCCTTGCCTTTAATGGGTCACAGCTGTGACTAATGAAGGTAAGTGAGATAAAAGAGGTGGGTTGGCTGGTTAGAAAAAGCTGGAGGAGTAGGATCTGGAGAAGAGAGGACCTTAAGGGAGTAGAGGAGTCCTGAGGAAGAAGGCACAACCCGGAAAGACACAAAGAAGAACAAAATGAAGAAGAGGGTAGCTGCTGTAGAAGATCTGCTATGAGCTCAGTCTGGGTCTGATGGAGCCATAGCTTGCTGCTGGGAGCTGAGATGTGCCGCAGACGTTTGTACTGTCAGTGCTCTGTGCAGTGTGGCTCCTGAGCTTGGTTCCTGGAATAGCAACAAGAATCCAAAACCAGTCAATGAAGAAATGTTCTCAGCAGAGTTCAGATGTCAGAAAAGAGGATTTCAGCTTGGTTGCTGTGTACACAGAACGATTCTTACTAGAGAAGGAACTATTTTTTTGAAGTCTTGTATTGGTTCTTTTCTACCCTTAACGAGAGGTCTGCTGCAACAGGGTCATCCTATGTGTTATTTCATTGCTCCTAGGCCAGGAAGTGAGCAGGGTTTGCTGCACCCACTGCAGGTCTCCTCATGTCTGTTGGTCTCACTCTTCTCTGGTATCTATGCAGGATGTAAGATACTCATAATCACACGTCCAGCTATTCATGCAGAGTTTTCATGGCAGCAGATGAAAGGGAGGACTGTAATAAGCACTTCTTCCTTTCCCTTTCCTATTGCAGAAATACCATGCTGGTGATGAAACTTAATGTTTTTACCAGCATGATCCAGTTTGACCTCCTAAACTTTCAGAATGTTTATAAAAAGTACATAAAATTACTTCAGATGACAGGGAGAGACTTTGTCATAACGGAAGGAAGAGGTATATAGTTTTACCTTTAACTTGAGCATATTTCATGTGGGAGTCCTTGACAGGCAAAAAACATTGATGCTCTTGGGGCTATTTTCAGTCATTTGTTTTGAACTAGAACAGCATTTTGGACCTGATGCAAAATCTATTGACTATATTATCTCCTTATTTGAAGAAGTCTTATGGACCTCCGTGAGCTTTCAACCAGCTATTTCAGTGTCATGAGAAGGGGGAATTGTTTAAAACCCCTCATCCAGGTCAGCCCAATATTTGCTTTGGAGGGGGAATTAATAATGTTTGAAGATAAGACAAAATTTAACAGAGGATGAGCTAGAAATAAAGAAGCATCACTTCCTATCAGTGTTGGTTCCTGCTAAAGAGAACAATGTCATCCTGTTTCCTTCTTCTATTTTTCCCATGCTTACTTCAACCTAATGTTTCTAATCAGTTACAGAAAATTAGTTACAGAAACGTATTACTGAAAATCACAACGTTATTTCTCATTTACTTCCCTGAAAAAGCCTTCAAACTGTAAAAGAGAATGGGGGGACAAGATGTCAAGCCAGATTTTCTTATCTTTGTCTGGATGAAAATTACTCTGATGTTTTCTAAACCCCCCAAAATAAAAAAAAAAAAAACCCCAAACATTTGAAATATTCAATTAATTAAATAAATTTACATTCAAAAATCTGAAATAATATTTTGACAGCATAAATCATACTGTCAAATTTTCAAAAAAATTTACTCTTCATTGTGAAATTCAGCCAAAAGCATAGGACACCTCCTAGGGAAAAAACCCCTAAAAACCAAGCAAGAAAAGTCTGCGTTAAATATCCTGCTGTTTAAAGACCATTACGTCCGTACAACAGAAAAGGTTAGTGAAGTAAAGTGAAAGTTCCCATAAGAAGCTGACAGGGTAAAAAGACCTATTTCTTGTCTTTTCATCATACCTGGAGCTGTTTAAAGTTACAGGAAGCAATCCACAAAAACACAGTGTCCTCAAGAGTTCTTTGCTCACATTACTGTAGGCTAAGTCTTTTGAGAACAGATGCAATTTTTACATATGCTTTATGTTTCCACGTTGTGGAATCAGTTTTATTAACTATTTTATTAATAAATAGCTATTGCTCTTATGCCAGTTTTAAAATCTTCCATGGATTTACCTTTGCTCATCTTCCACATGTCTCTTTCCCAGCCCTTTCCCTGTCCCACTAGTCTTTGCCATGCTGCAGTGGGGCTGCCTTTCCCTGCATCCTGTGCTTCATGGCGAGTGTCTTTGCACACTACTTGAGAAAAACACTGATAACCACTTGTGAAGTCCCTGGCTGCCACATCCTTGCTGCTGCACTTCTGCCTCACTGTTATAAATTTCTGAACATTTATTTTTTTTAGCTTGGGAAATCAATCTGAGAGAGTGTACGCATTAGATGAAATGACACTGTATTGCCCAAGTATTAATATATCTTCCTATTTGGTTTAAGAGGCAAATCTGTTTGAGCAGTCTGATGAAATGTACTTAGAAAGAGGCTTGAATGCAAAATTGAAACTGTAGGATAATACTTAACAAGAAAGAAAAAGAAGGTAATCTGAATGCAGGAGACAAGGGTTTTAAAAGAAGGTCATTTGATACTAGAGGTAACAAAGTGCAAGAAAAAAAACTCTCATGTTGTCTTTTAAATGATAATGGTAGGAGATAAAGAAAATGCATATGTTATCTAGAGGAAGGATGAATATTCAGAGGAGACAATAACAGGCACAGAATTTCAGTTACATTATCACCTTATGAGCACTTCCAACTTATTCTTAAAATCTAAAAATGAAACAGATTTTTCTTCCCAGCTCCCCTAATCCCAGGTCTGGTTGTGGAAATTTGTGTCTGAATCCTAATTCCTTTCTACGACCTCTGTTTTCTTTATTTTTCATGCCATATTTCTAAGGAGAGTCTAGGGTGGGTGCTTTTTGTCAAGACAGTATTTGCAGCCATAGTATAGAGAAACTCTGGCCACTACTAAAAAGTAAGAAAGTTGCACATGGAACAGCTCCTCTCTGACAGGCATAGCTTGTTTAAAGTCAATAATTGTAATTTAGGAAAAGAGGAGGAAAAGTCTCTGCCTTCTGTTTCAGCCATTCCTTTTGCAGAAGAAAGGTTATTTGTGTTGTGGAGCAACAAGAGCTAAGCTGAAAATGGAATGGCATATGAGGGGATCCTCAGCTGCATTTATTACGCATAAAAATATATATATATATATATAATACAAATAAATGTATAATTAATCTTCCTTTTTAATGCATTTATTCCACTTTCAAGACACATACATAAACTTTAGGATAAAATCCAGCATATTCCTCAAATTTTGTTATACTTGAATCCTCTTCAATCTCATAAATTTCCACAAAGTACTCCTTTTGATCTTTTTAGAAGAATTTTGACCCCTCCTCCATATATGTATTCAATAATTATTGTGTGTTTTACTAAGGGCTTGACCAGAGGATGTATAGGGGTCATGTAGGAAGAGTGAAGGACTTACAATTTTGCAACATTCTAGAACATCTAGTTTTGATTTTATTTCTAGGACTTGCAGAAGCTTTTTGTATTACGTGGGAAAAGACTGTTAGAGTTCTGGAACACAGAAAGGGAAAATGTATTTTAGTTGTGGAATAGGAGACTCTACTAAAACCTCTCTTCCTGTTAATTTTTTGTAAATGCAGAGTTATGAAATGGTGCTAGAAAAGTTAGTGCAGCTAAATTTTGGGCCTAACTGATGGAAGTTTGTACCTGCAGACCACATATTATCAGGGAAATGATATATTGTTGATTTTCATGCTCCTATTTCATGCATCTTCACATCCTGCAGCATTTTTGCTCATAAATTAAACCTTGTGTTTGTTCAGCAACAGAAACATGATCAAAAGTAAATGATTTTTTAGGTGGCCAAGCATCCAGAGGAAAGAGAATGGAGAGCTTCAGGCATAGCTATAATAAAAAAAACCCTGATTGTCTAGAAATGAGATCATTTCAAATAAAGCTCAGCTATCTCTACTCATTGTGAATCATGTCACCCAGATCCTACTCCTTTATAAGGTGATAGTAGTGCTTAATCAACAGTGTTTTGAAAAGCAAGATGAAAATTTTACTGGCTCATTTTCTTGGACAGTATTGACTGCCTGCTAGAGGAATTTGACTATGATGTGGGCAGCAGGGAAAGCTTGTGGATCCCTGTTGTGTCCTGATACTTAATTTCCACAATCTTTGTGGAAATTGCTGCTGGTCAGGGTAGCAGTGCTTTCCACCCAAGTTCAGAGAAATTCTCTCAGCACCCCTCTAGCCCAGGTGGTCTGGTATCAGCTATGGGCAAGGCTGCAGATAATGAAACTGCTCTTTCATGAGTAGAATAAAAGATGTATTTTGTCTCAGAGAGGATATGTGTTGTATAAGTACGGGAGTGGATGCCTGTGTTTTGCTTCAAGAAAAGCTGGAAAGCTATCTAGAGAAACAGGTGTTATTTTAATATACCATACAAATAAATCTCTAGAAGTATGGAGCTGTCACCATTTTCCAGCAGTCTCAAGCTGGCATTGATTGCTCCATGCTTATGAATGCACATTTTATCCCAACATCCTGTGGAGGGTACTGCAACTCCCCTCTGCCAAACCAGAGGTGCGTAAAGTTTAAGATTAGCAGAGCTGTCTCTGTGATCCTCCTGTGTTTCGAGATCTAGCAGTGACTCCACAGAACGGGGACAGTTCTAAATAACCAACATCACCACCACCTCAGGGCTATTTTGAGCCCAAACAAACCTCCATGATATTGGTTTCCTTGCCAGCCTTGGAGGGTGATTATCTGCCTGGACTTGGATACCTGGGCAGGCCTTTTGGGCTGATTTATTCCCTTTACCATACAATATATATCTGGCTTTGCTGAAGTGAAGGATGGCTGTTATGGCAATCGTTGCTGATTAGCAGAAATGTTTTTCAATGTATCAAGCAGCTGTAGAAATATGGCACTAAAATAAGAGAAAAAGCTATGAACACTAAAAGTGTAAATTGGTAGTGATAGCCTTTATTATCCCTTCAGACACTAATAGCAATTTTATTAAACAGCTTCTTCAGTTGGCTGATCACATGAAGCACAGCAATTAGGAACCGGGTAAGATTCATTGCGCAAACAAAAATCTCAGGGAAATTATTTGTTTGCTGTTTTCAGCATCTTTACAGAACATTGTGATATTTTCAGTAGAGCTGAAACGTATAATATGAAAACCAGAGTCATGAAGTAGACAAGTTCACACTGTTCTGAATATGCACTTTGTTGCAACCAAAAATGTAGTCAAGCTAAGTTTTAATTTGTGGGCATTTGTTTAGGGCTTGTGTTTGTCAAGAAAAAAAATTCTAATCAAGGTATGTGCACACATAAAGACTAGGAGGCTGTCAAGGAGATATGAAAACAAACCTCCTAAACAAGCCAATTCATTTTGTCATAAACAAGATGCAAAAGAAAAAACAAACCAAAAAACCAAAACCAAAAAAAACCCCAAACCCGAAATGAAAAACAAAGCCAGGAGGAAGCCTGAACTGCAGATGTGCTGCTGTGAGTAATAAGAATTGTGTTATTCAGCAGTGGTTAAAACTTCCCTGAACCAAAATGTCCTATGAGTGTTCACATGTCAGTGTAAGGGGAACAGAATCCAGAGGGATGCTGTGACCAGCAGCAGCAGTTGGTACACGCTTGGACCTGATCCTCAGGAGCAGGTCAGCTTGGAGAGGAGGCTCGACCCAGGTGAGCTGAGAGCAGTACTCACTGCTCCCCTTTGCTGCCATCAGACAGGATGTGGCTTGCTTTTCACACATCCCATGTCCACCAAATCAGCATCAGTTTTAAGCTGCCTGAGGATCAGTTTATTTGGTGACCTTAGTGACAGATTAGTGCCTGTCACGGTCGTGTTTGTTCTTCACCTGCTCCCAGCCAGGAGTGGAATAACTCTGGGGAAGTTACTAGGAGCAATGGGTTTGGCAGAGATCGAGCTCAGAGAGGCTTTTAAAGAAAAAGGCTTCAAAAGAGAGCAGAGGGAAGTTCAGACTGAAGGTTAGTTTGGCAGTAGGGAAAACAGGCTTCTGCAATTAGTCCTAATGAATTATAATAAACATAGGACAATATCTCCCTAGCTTTACAAATTGAAGGGGTAATTAAATCTGGAATAAACCACAGTTGAAATTCTGACTTAAATGCAAAGAATTATTTATTTTGTGAAGGTTGAGCTATGTCAGATGGTGCAGCTGTCTTAGTGACCAAGGAAATGGTCGTTAAATGAGCTAATAATAGCAGAAAGAGCAAGGGAATCATATTTCCTTTCAAAATACACTAGGAATAATGTGTTGGTGAGTCTTAGTACCAAGTAAATGAGGAAAAATTATAATTAAGAATAAAATAACTAAAGAGCATGATATCTTGGAGAGTATCAGCAGGATTTCCATGGAAGAAATTTATGCCTGGTTGACTTCTTTCAATTCTTCAGAACTGCTTAGAAAAAATTAAAAAGAATAGAGAATTAAGCCTCCAAAAGTCCTTGAGCAAAAGGTTTCAAAAGAATTAATTCAAGATTTTAATGATACATAAGGTGAGATGTAAATTTTTCTATTGGATTAAGTGCCTCTACTGAGCTATTAAAAGATGAGGAAACTTTTAGGAAAAAAATTAAAGCAATGATTTATACAGTCAACATTAGTGGAAGAGAAGCAACTTATATCAGCAAGAGGAGTTTTCTACCTTGCTCTCTATAATTGCATCACATCCCTTTTACATTGGGGAAATTGATTACACCTGTTCTGTAATGACTTGCAATATTTGCAATTTTCACGCTTCCAATTATCAGATGATGTCTACAGCTGTTTTTATCTCAGGCAAACTCCTCTGAACTGAATTTCTTCATGCTGGTTATGTGCCTGAGGCAACAGCATTCTGGAAAATTTGAGCTGTAATTTTTTTTTTTTTTTTCTGAGACAAGAAGAATAAAAACCCAGTTTCTCTATTCTAATTTTCAACATACTCTTTCCTAGAGTTCTAGAAGCCCCATGCTTTGTCACTAGTAATTACAGATTATGTTGGTAGGGGGTTCTCCTTGGAATAGCATGGCTCAATTTTGGGCAAATGATAGCTCTCTGAGAGTAAAGATATGAATATTAAGTTTTGCAGAGACCAGAGAGTCTGGTGTTCTTATGACCTGGCCCTTCTCTTCCCTTGGGCCCTGTAGTGGAGAGCAGTCTCTGCTGAAGTGAAACATTAGATAGAGCTACTTTGGTATGATTAACCTAAATAATCTTGTAAGATTGTCATACTGCTGTGACAACTCTCCTTTTATTTTTCTGGAGCACTGTAAATATATTAAACAAAGCCAGTATCTTAAGACACTCTCCTCTCTTCTTCTTATGATAAATTGTGTGTTTATTCTCAGTCTTTATATCCTGCCAGCTGGTAAAATTCTAAACCAGTTCCAGCAAGTATTGATATTGCTTTTTTTTGACATTCTCTTTCCATTACTCCTCCTTCTTGTAAGAGGAAGCCTAAACCAAACCACCCTGAAACCCCACTTCAGATTGTTTAGTTGTGGGCTTTCCTTGGGTTGCTTAGCTCATAAGTTTGGGGTGGATCTTTATTTTCATTTTAAGAATCTTCTTTCATGAGTTCTTGGGAAAACTAATAACCTTTTGCGGTGTATTTCTAGAGACTCATTAACCAGAGACCAGTTGCTTTGGATACAGAGGTAGTAGCCTACTTGAAAAGAAAAAAGAAAAATAAAGTCATGCACAGACACAAAAACAAACAACCCAAAACAATTTGATTACAACTCAGAAATGAGAAGAAGCAAAATTCTTCTTGTGTGACAGCACTCATGGTAATTAAAAATGAGGTGAAGAAAGACAAAAAAGCAAAGAAGTAGTAAGGCACGTCTTAAAGATTGCTCCTACCTATATAAAGGCTGTAGCACAATCCTCAAAAAAAACCCAAAAACCCAACAAAACCAAACTAAAAACTAACAACAGAAGAAAACCCCAAATCCCCCAAAACAAAAGAAAAAAAGAAAAACACTTGAATAAAAAGTAATCTATAAGTAATTAATCAATCTTTGTCAAGTCTGGAGATTCTGAGTTTACCATCATTGTGGTTAAAATGCCCTCATGGATGCAGTGTTACATAAATTTAGAAGTAACTTTGTCAGCTTAAGGGTTTTGTTTTTTGGGTTTTTTGGTGGGGCTTTTTTGTTTTGTTTATTTTTTTTCTTCCTGCTATCTTTTTTNTTTTTTTTTTTTTTTTGGGGGGGGTTTTTTTTTTTGTTTTTTTTTTTTTTTTTTTGCTTTTTTTTTTTTTTTTTTTTTTTTTCCAAACCATCAACAATACAGAACGGTAGAGAAATACACAAGATAAAACCTTGTGGAAACTAATTTCAGTGACAAATACACAAGTTGCTGGTGGCACCTGAGGTCTGCATTGAGGTTCAACTCCCAGCATTAGTGGAACCTGTGCTGACAGCAGCAATGGTCCAGGAGACTTGTCACAGCATATGGGGGGATGGGAGGGGGGGGTGGCATGTCCACTTTGGGGATTAAGGGCTCTTTAATGTCACTCTAGAAAGCTGTGATCCTGGAAGTGGGATCTGCATTCAGCCACCAGGAGGGTGAATTGAATCCTGGAGAGGCAATTTTCTCTGCTGCCATCCTCTGGGCAGAGGTGAGCCACCAGTGACTCAGCCAGGGGCTGGGCTGCTCCCCTCGCAGTGGGGGTGGGTGGGTTCCCTCTGCAAATTGTGCCAGGATTCTACGAAGTATTTTCCATTTCCAGTGCTCACCTGAAGAGCTGAACAGGGATGCAACCATATTTCTGCTTTTGGTAGCATGTAATGATTCCCAAAATGCAAATAAAAGAGAGAGCCGCAGCTGTGTAAAAATATTCCTTCTGCTCTGTTATTAAGTATTGAGGGGATGTACGTAAGGGCAGGAAGCCTCTGATTAAGAGCAGGTTTGTGTGGTGTATGTGATTCAATCTTTGACACTGTTTGAACTCAGTGCTGACTCAATCTTACCCCTGCTCATGAGGCTGAGTTTTTGCCTGAATGTTTCTTACATCCATGCTCTTTGAATCAAATAGGATGCAAAACCCCTCTGATGTAAAGATCTTTTAGGCTGGTGTTTATTCTGCTGACATAAAACTATGTTTTTGGGAAACCCTACACAGTACTATAGACTCAAGAAAGTACAGATAAGTGAGAAATACTCTCTGGGAATTAGGACAAATGGAGTTACTGTGTCCTCTGTAGTTGCTGTACATCCTGTGGAACAAAGAATGGGACAAGGAAAATGAAGTATTTTTCTTTTTTGAACACAGATATTTTTCAAGTGACTTTGAAAAATAGTGTCTTTCCCATTCAATAATGAAAATAACATGGCTAGTGCCCTGGGCATGAGGTATACTATTCCTGTGTACAAAAGAGAAATGGAAATAGAAAGAACTCAAGTGGTACAAGAGCTTGCCTTGGGCAATTGTGTTTTATGACTTGTCTTTGGATGCCTATGGGCTATCAGACTACAAATACTACAGGTCTCATGTTTTCCATCATCTTGGTCTTTCTGTTTATGTTATATATATATGAAACATTTTTAAAAATGAAATTATGTCAAGTTCAGACAGCCACAGGCAAGAAAGGTGAGAAAGGGACATTTTGCCTTCAGCTAAACTATGTATATAAAGGCCTGGTGAAAAGGATGCTGTGTTTCATCTTCCTCAGGCAAGTCTGACCAAGTATATTACAATTCCCTCTGGCACTCCAGGTTAGCCTGGAAGAGTTAGGCTTTAGAAGACTTAACTCCCCCAAAACAGCAGCAAAATGTGAATCTCGGGGAGACACCAGGTGCTAGGAAACAGTGTCTCCTCTCCCGGAGCTGCGAGCTGCCTGACTGGTCTGTTCTTTGGCACCACTTATATATATTTCCATTGCAAGAAAAGCACCAAAAAATAGCACTTCCATGAGATGTGCATCTGCTGGTAAAAGCTGCTTCAAGAAAGGCAGCTCTTGGAGGGGTCTGCTCCACAGCTGGAAGCAGGTTCCAGCAGTCACTGGCCCTGCAATGACAGCTGCTGTCCTGGCCAGCATGACCCCTACTCATCCACGGCTCAGCTTGTACCTCAGAAAATATTGAGAGACTTCTTACAGGGGCGTAAGCTGATAGGACAAGAGGAAACAATTTTAAGCTGAAAGAGGAGAGTTATAGATTAGATTTTAGGAAGACCTTCTTTGCTGTGAGGGTGGTGAGGCAGTGAAACAAGTTGTCCAAAGAAACTGTGAGGGCCCCATCTCTGTCAGTGCTCAAGGCCATGTTGGATGGGATTTGAGCAACTTGCTCTGGTGGAAGGCATCCCTGCCCATGGCAGAAGGTTTGAAACTAGGTGATCTTTAAGGATTCTTCCAACCCAAGGATCTTCCTATGACTCTATGACATAGCAATTGTGCTGATGGGTTTCTCCAAAGAGGGCTTCTGCCCAGGGCGTTGCACTGCAAAGCTGCAACACAGTCACTGGCACTGCTGGCTCTTTTACCTTTCTGTCTCAGGTGTTGCTGCACAGGGTCGATGCATCTAAGTCCTCCTTTTAGAAGCATTTAGCTGTTAATCAGAGCACATTAAAGCTGGTAACTAAAGTCACTGTTTTTGAGCTGTGAATGACAAAGCTTTAAGAGCAAAATTTCTGAACAGAAGTTTCAGGGAGTTGTATTGGATGCAGTGGATGCAATAAGGAAACATAAAAAGTCACTCTAAAATATAAAGTAAACAATTAAATTATTGATTCATAAAAACTCTGAAGAAGAAATTTTTTAAGCAGTAGTGTGTCATAGTGTAACCTCAGCCAACAACCAAGTACCATACAGTCACCCACTCTCTCCTCCCTACCAGTAAGACTGGGGAAAGAATCAGAAGGGCAAAAGCTGGAAAACTTTTGGGTTGAGAGAAAGAGACTATCACAGGAAAAACAAGTCATGTATAGAGGCAAAGCAAAACAAGGAATTAATTCACTGCTTTCCATGGCCAGGCAGATGTTCAGCCATCTCCAGGAGAGCAGAGCCCTCTCACATGTCACAGTTACTTAGGAATACAAACACCATCACTCCAAGTGTCCCACTTCCTTCTTCTTCTCCCCATTTTATAGACTGAGCATGATGTCATGTGGTCTGGACAGCTTTGGTCAGCTGGGATCACTCATCCTGGCTGTGTCTCCTCCCAGCCTCTCGTGTGCCCCATACTTCCTTCACCAGCATGACAGTACCAGGAGCAGAAAAGGCCTTTTCTCTGTATAAACTCTGCTCAGCAGTACAAAAACATCACTATATTAAAACCCTGTGTTCAGCACTAATCCAAAACACTGCCCCATTCCAGCCTCTTGAAGAAAATTAACTCTACCCCAGAAAAAAACAGCACATTATGGTATTCTCTGGAAGTTGTTTCCTCCTTATGCTGCTCCTACTTATTTTACTGTCATGTATGCCTAAATGTATTTTACTTGGTGGTGTAAGTCTAGAATTTTAGTATGAAGAAATAAACTGAAGAAAACTACATCCCATGGTAGCCTGACATACAAAAATGGATTAAAATCTGCTCAAGAGATTTGTTTGTGCTGGGCTGTTAATTCAAAGCCAGTCCAACCTGTAATTGCTCCTCTTAATCCAGTTCAAAAAGCTATGGAAATCCATGGCAAAGTAGGGAGTGAATTCTGACAAGGCTGAAGAGCACTTTGATGGTTCATCTGAAATTAATTTGGTAGTTTTATGCAAGGTTTTGGGTGACACGTATTTAGACTGCAGAGTGGATTCATATCCTGTGTTACTTGACCAGGACTCACTGACTCATCACATGGACAATGAAGATACTCAGCAAGGGAGATTTTTTTGTGGGGGGAGCACATGCTCTCCAATCCCTATGGGATTTCCTGATGACATCTAGTCTGGGATCATTATCTCTTCATGAAACACTATAGAAACTATGGAATTGCATGGATATACTTGTTCTATACTGTGCCTGATCTCCCATACCTCATAAGCATTAGCTCCAGTTCCTTGATATGTATCAGTGCTCTTCCATGCTTTCAGTGCAGAGAGCTATGAGGACTGGAGGAGCTGTATGAAAGTGGTTCCTACTTGTCTAGAGTCACTCTGGTGGGTGCAGAAGATGTAAGGCATAGGAGACTTCATATGTGCCTCAGGCTTTTTGACATACTTAGAAACATCACTGTGTTTTGGTGCTGTTTCAGTGGAGTCAGCAATCTCCATGATCTTGTTTGTTTGGTTTATATTTTGGACAAATTATGACTGTGATCTTGCTTCCCACCCATGCTTTTTCTCTGTCAGTTTAGTTCTGGGTTTAATCACGTTATCAGGTTTCAGTGAACTTTTATAATTGTTTTGTGAAGATGAGGGTCATCCTTTTTTGTTGAAAGGAGTGATGTGATGGTAAACCTGAATTTAACTCACAAGGCATGGCAGCCAATGTCTCAGCACCATAGATGTCAAAGCGAGGCCAAGGCCAGACAGGGATTGATGGCTGCCCCAGCCTTGTCTCCAGAATGTCCAGGAGGAAACATAGCTAAAAGGCCTCTAGACAGGATGGGGTAACAACAGTTACCATAAAACATTATCGCACAAACTGATAAAAACCATCTGGTCTTGGCTGAACCTGGAATACATGTCCTTGCTGCAGCTGAGCCTTTGCTTGGTGGCAGATGCTTCTGCAGTCTGAGCCGATAAGGCTGCTGAGCTGAGAGGGCAAGGGAAATTCCTGTCTGAGCACACTCACATTTTTGGTACAGCAATTGAGAAAAAAACCCCACCTTACTGCAGGTTATGTACGGATTAACTTCTGACAGTTCTTGCTATCGGGAGAACTGAGCTGCTGGAGACTGGAGTAAAAGTAGCTAATAAAGGACAAGAACCCTTACATAGTTCCATTATCCCTTCCATAAAAACGCAAATCACAGGCATTAATGAATCAGCCTATAACATTTTACAGTCAGTCAAAGACTTCAGCAAAGCTAAATAAGGAATATTTGAAGGGTCAGTCTTGGGTCATTTGGAGAGGCCAGTCTGGGCGCTTACGTAAGACAAGAAGATGATGAATAAGTGAGCATAGAGAGCTTGCACAGAGTCTTTAGAATTGCTCCAGGCTGTGACTTCAGTGACCACTGCCCAAGGGACATTTCTGAACATTTCCTGAACATCAGCCTTGCCGTAAGTGCTGGAGCTCAATGACTTTTCTCTTGTTTGAGGAAAAATATAGAGGTGTCACAGCTGATAAAGCAGTTACTCAAAATATCAATTTTACTCCACTTTTGTAATTCTGGCATGATCTTCCGTCAGCTGATTCTTCCTTGAGGCTTAAAACATAGAAATTTGTGAATTTTCTGGAGAAACTGTGTGGCTGCACAGGTGGCAAAAGCAGATGTTTATGTGACCAAGGTTTCTGATGAATTTGGTTGCCATCAGGGAGAGCACAACAAATGGCATCCTGAGTGTCTCTCTGGAAGGCTTGCCACCATTTGTCTCCCTACGGGGTTGGGTGTGACAGGCAGACACAGCTGGGTGTTGGGGAGAAGGGTCCTGTGGAGGGAATGTGAGGGTGAGCACGCCATCCTGCCCCTGCTTCCACATGAGGAATGTCATGGCTCTCTCAGGCTTTTAGAGGTCTCGCATATCTCACAGTCTGAGCACCCCGAAAAAATTTACTTCTTCCATGGGGTAGGAAGGGAGACACTGGTGCAGGCACAAGCCTGGCATGGTCTCTGTCACTGCCTGAGATGCTGGTGCTGCCCCTTGCAAATAGTACATGGGGGAGGTGTTTGATCAGCAGCTGGTTGGGATCAAATCTATTTAGCACAGGCTTGCCCAGAGTCCCCGTTCATCAGGGTGTCATATGGAGACATAGTAACTTCAGAAACCTTCCTCTGAAGCAGCTTAGGAAAAATACCTGCTGGACATTTCTTTCACAAATTGTCTCTGAGTTTCTAGCGATACTGCCTGGAAAGCAAGCTAAAGATCCATTTGAGGAAAACAGTGTAGGCACAGTTATTTTATGTTTTGGGTAAAATATCACACAGCATGTGATGGTGAGTCCTGCAAATCTCTCTGAAGATCTTGATGTAATGCTCCCAGCACCCTGTCCAAACTCCTTGATAAGCCTTATGACACCTATCAGGCTGGGAAAACCTCAGAGGGAGTGAGAAGAAGTCCACCAACACCCTGCAATGTAAAGCTTAGAAGGCCATTGCGACAGAATATATTTATTTTGGGAAAAAAAAATTCCACTCTCTGGTGGAGTAGTTAGTTCATCAGTGGATCTGATTCAGACCAGCCACTTGAGCCTGAGGCTCTCATGACTAACTTCACGTGAGAACTTCATTAGTGAGATCCCAGAGTTAACACGCTTATTTGCCTATACTTTTATAACTTATTTCCCCTAAAGTATTTTTTAATATTTAGATCCGCTTCTGAGTTCATGATCCTTTGCATTTGAAGTCATTTGAAGCTTTGTAGCACAACTTGAAGTTTTGTAGGAAAGTATCTCATTTTCCTAACAAAACAACTTCTGCCTTTTTTAGTGTAACAAATTGAATATCTTAATGAAAAAAAATTCCAGCATCTACAGAAAAAAAAACCAAAAAACAAACCAAACCAAAGCCTCCCCAAACCCCAGATCATGTTTTCATAATGATGGTGACATAAAGAACCCATTAGCACTCTGTGTTTTATTTTAATTGCCATTGCACCGGAAGAATAAAATATTTATACTTGTGTGTGCTTCTTTCCCTTCTGACAGCATAGTGAGAATGTTGAACTTTTCTGAGACTGTGATAAGATAAAAAATTTTCAACCTACGTTAATATACATATAAGTATTCAACAACACCTTCTTACTACAGCCATGGGAGATCTGGCAAAGGGTGACCCAACTTGAGGAGGAAGGTTGGACCAGATGACTAGCTGTGGCCTATTCCAGCTCCACTCATTCTGTGAATCTGGGAAGAAAACAGAAACAAATATAGGCCTCAAGCACTTCTAAGGTTAATGGACATGTCTGCAAAGGGCACATGGACACTCATGGCCTAGCAAAATGTGGTGCTCCAGAAAACCAAAATTTCTCCGTTGTTTCCATTAAATTCAGTTATCTTGGGCAACACTGCTATATAATTTATCTTCTAAATGGAAAATATTTTATCCTCCAAGTTCTGTCTAAAGTCTCATTTTCTTGTTCCTAACATCCTCAGTGTGCCTGGAAACATGGATGTATTTAATTGCCATTCATATTGAGTGCTATGTCTCACTGCAGGTAAAGGAGAATTTGGGAGTTTCACCACATCATCTCCCTGAATGCAAAGGAACTGACTCTGCAGCTGGGATAGTACAAAGAATTATTAAACAGAGACAGAAATGCAGCTGTCATTTAGCAATGCAGCTTTCATTTAATTGGTGTACAATTTCCTTATTCAGTTTAGAATAAAGATAAAATTAGAGAAAAGCCTCTAAAACCTTTGTATTAGCATGTCAGAACTATAAGCTTGCACCAAATCCCCTAGAGTAAATACATATGTCTGCAATGATTTCATTTGAGCCCTGATGAATTACACTAAGTAGAGTTCATAGTCCATTATTACAAAGGTTATTGTTTTTCATAAGACACTCAGATGGACTGAAATAACTTAGAACCGTTTGGGCCTGACTGTGCTTTTACAGATATTTCTGCAAATGCAAGATATCTATCAGTTATAACAGGAATAATGGTGAAAGGGGGTGAAAACCAGTTTTGTGTGCTTACTGATAGCCCTGCACATTTTCAAGAAAAAGCAAAATATTTTTCCTTTTCAGTGACTGATTATTTTCAGAATGATGATATTTTTTTCTCCTCTTTGATAGGGAAATCAAAGGAGGAATATAGGAAAGGAAAGAAACCTAATCCTGGACTCTGAAAAAAGGCAAAGGTGTAGTGTTTGAATCCTTCAGCTGGTCAGCTGAATTCCAACCTGATCATCTGTTTCCTTTCTCTTCAGGCGCCGTGGCTTTTTCTGAGTCCTGAACTGCCACTGCCACCTAAATTGAAATTCTCACATTGAAGGGAGTGCAGGTTCTGAATCTCAGGTGAAGCTGCTACCAGTCTGTCTAAGGCTGTCTCCTGCATAAAAGTGACGTAAATATTCACTGTGCATTTGATGTTAAAACTCTCTCAGTATTCAGACAAATGTCTTTCTAGTTCACTTGTGCCCATTCTTCATTGAAAAGTGTTAGTTATTTTCCTCACATGAATGATATTCTTGCACCCAAAGACTGTCAAGTCTAGCAGTTTTTTTACAGACAGAACAAATGGCAAGAGCCAAATGCACGAGGCTTCCCCTCAGACTCCCTCTCTATAGCTTGCTTAGGCTAATTTTATCTGTCCAGGGCTTTCCTCTCAAAGTTACACTATTCCAAGGCTGCCAGACTTATTGTTGCTCTATTGTTTCCTGAGTACAGAATACATTCAGTTTCCTGGCTTCCTCAGCTCTGGAATTGGTTGCCATCTCTCAAGTATTCAAATGTGTATATTTTCAGCAGTAATATAAATCAAAAAACAGTAAGAAAAAAAAATCAATCCAGTTGTGGTGGGTAACTTCTGAGATGCCAGAGAAAGCAGTACATGGACCCCAGGAGACCACCTACCACAAGCTGAGAACCACAAAGTAAGATAGAAATACCACTAACAATGATGAATGAATTGACAAGAAAGACATAAAAAGGCAATATGGGAAAAAACCAGACTGATTTGAGTGAGTGGTCTTTAATTCAGTGGCTTCTTCCTATCCCTGCTTAGTGCTAAGATTTTTCAGAAGACAAAACAAAACAAATCATAAGGGAATGTTTTTCAGGGGAGCTTTCCTGAAGCACCTTATTTTATGCACTGAAAATAAAAATGTTGCTCTCAGTTATGTTATTTGTTATTCTTTCACTGAAACAATGTGTGTATACATCATCAAAATGGCCTGAGCCCTTTAAATCTTTTAGAAGGCGGCTGTGCCTGGGCTAAATAAAGTCTTGTCTTAAATGAGTTTGACAGTCCAGTCACGCATTTTAATGGGAATGTTTCTAGGTGATATATATATACATTTATTATCTTTCACTTTAGGCAATGGTTTCATAATGGTTTTGTTGTAGGATAAGAAAAAAAATCTCAGTGGACACCCAGTTGCAGTTAGCACTGGATGTCTGGTTGTATACAAGACATATTTTGAAATGCTACATTAAATACCTTCCTTCTTTCACTTGCAGCTTAGGGATAGAAAAAAGCCTTTCTGAGAAGAGGTTTAGCCAGGATTCTATTCTTCTGATTTAATTAAAATTTTCCATTCAGAGCAGAAGTTAATATTTCCCATTATTACCATGTTTTTTTGAATACTCTAGGAAAAACATGACGGGCACAGCAAAATAAGCACCTCCTAAATTCACCTTTGCATGACAACACTGAGATTATAATGTTTATGTCTTATGACTTCATCATCCTGAGCACAATCTCTTGACAGTTATCAATGCACCAAATGCCCTTGATTTGCTGAACAGCATAATAATTCGTTCTTCACTTGCAGTGTGGAAATTCAGGTGCCTATTCAACAACTTTGTGGCAGCAGTTTAACAAAAAAAACTTTCATAAAGCGGAAATTCATTAATCTTCAATTTAATTGGTTTTTCTCAGTTGCTGCAACTCAGCATGTCAGCAGGGGTTAAAAAAAGAGAGCTAAAAGCATGAAGTAAAATATGCTGCCATATTTTAGCGTAATGAGTATTATAAAAGAAAAGTGCTTCTGTGCATTGTTTGTGCCTCGAATAAGAATATTCTTGGAAATAGCCAAATATGATTTACAGATAGGCTAAAGTTAGAGTACAGTTAATTTCCTTAACAGATGAAATTCTGGGAAGAAGAATGGATGATAATCCTTATGTTTCACTCATTCAAGTTATATATCCCATATAATGACACAGTGTTACCTAATGCAGTTTTAAATCAGAAGAGGGCCTGCTGGCTTCAGTTTGTGCAAGACTGATGTGCATTTTGTTTGTTAAATGATAATTTCCATGGAAGTAGACAATCTGATAGAACAGGAATGAGAATTTTCTAGCTGTATTATTTGGTATTAAAACTGATCCTGGAAGCACTAACAAAGACTGAGGTGAGAGCTTGTCAGGGGTTTTCCCTAGAAAGTGCGGATTCATTAAAACAAAAATATTTCAAGAAAATCCACCTGTTTTCATAAGACAAGAGAGAATTGTCAGTGGTTTTGCCCCAGGCCTGTCCAGGCTTCTCATTTCTGTTTCTTGGAGGTTACATTCTCAACATGATGGTCTCAGGTCTGACAGCTCTGGAGTTTGTTGGAGGGGTTTAAAATGTCTCAGAAATCCAGGCTCAGCTGCTCTTGAACTTGCTTGGCCCTGTAACAGGGAACCTGGAGAGTACTTATGTATCTAATTCTGTCACATCTTAAAAGTAAGAGTTATGAATACATCTGCATCTGCTCTGACACACTGCTAGAAAAATCTGTGAAGAGGTCACAGAGAAAAGAAATCAGTAATCACCAGACTGCAAAAGATTTATCCTGTCTCCAGATAATAAGCACTCAGCTCAGCAGTGAACAGAATTTTGTCTTTGGCTTCAATCCATTAAAAATGGTTCACAGCAAAATAGAACTCAGGTCAAGAAAGAGTAAACAGGAATGGTCTCAACTTTTTATCAGAATACACTTTGTTTTTTCTTGCCCCAGCAAGGCATCCTTCAAGATAGATAGTCCTAACTGTGAGGGAATGGGTGGGATGGGCTCCTCTGGTTTCTCTAGGCTCTTTAAAGTTTGCTTGTGAGTGTTCTTCTGAGATACCTAAAATCTCACATAGCAAACTTTGCATTGGCAAAAATTTGAGCATTTTCTTTGACAAACATAACTACTAGGGCTATGCATTGAAAAAAGAAAAAAAAAGAAAAAAAGGAAAAAATGCCCAGAAAGTAATAAAAAAATCAAAAGTTGAGAAATCAGAACAAAATAACAGCTTGAGAGAAGCACTGGTTTGTTATGCTGCCACAAAACAGATCAATCCATGCCTTGAAGTGAGCACCCATGAGTATATTCTTTTCAGCTGAGGTGTCTGCAAAACTTAAATAGATCTTCTGCCACATTCTGTTATCATAAATCTCTAGCTTCTCTCTAGCAGCTTGAATCAGAAATAATTTTCAGGTCCTAGTTTTAATTGCCTGCAGTGCCAAAAGTCATTTGACAAACACATGTTGCTCAACAGTTATGAAAGCCAGGCTGCATTTCCAACTAGTAAAAATAGGTGCCAGGACTTTCAGAAGATGAAATACATCTGTTGGAAACAGACACAAACTGCTGAAAACACTTCCAAAATATGCTCTAACAGCAGAAGCCATGAGACTTATAACCTCCCAGAGTGTTTGTGATCCCACTATTTTCATGTCATATGCCCAGTAAGCACACAAGGGAAGAGAACCCAATAGTCACCACCTGTTCTTGAACTGACAGGTGAAACACACATATCCTGGAACTGGGGAATATATCCCCTACAGTACTGTCCTGAAAACTAGAGTGATAGAAAAGGCTTCATCTTAACTCTACTGTTAATATTGCCATTTGATGTGTCTAGAGAATTGTATCACCTGCTCCTCTGAGCAGTAGAAATCTGTCAGATTTCCTGATACCCTGCAGCTGGACCTCTGGTAACAACATGACACATCTTGCCTTGGGCCTTTTACCTTGAAGCCTCTGCTGCTGAAAATGTCATTTTTGGTGAGTCCAGGGCATAACCTAGTCACTTTCTTCAAACAATAAATAGAGCAGGGTTTCAGACTTTTGTGTTACAGAGTGACATAGCTTTTCTCTGGATGCTCTGGGTTTTTTTTCTACATGCTTCCTAAAAAATGTGGGAACAACACAGTTTTTCAGTTAGAAATGCAGAAGTATTGTATGTAAGAGTTTGAATTTATAAAACTCTTTAACTATGTTTTTTATTTCAATATTTATTGAATTCTCTCTTTTCATGAAAGAGTCTTTCTAGGAGTTTCTTGGGCCTGACTATTTGCTAAATAATCCAGAAGAATTCCCCATCAGGGTTCCCAGCCTGCTCTACTTTGCAGTAAAAGGTAAAGCAGGCATCCTGATGTGACACCATCTTGATATGTGTAGAGCCCCGAGTCTTTCTGAGATTATTTGGTATGTAAGGCAGAAATATACTTCCCTTGGGTTTTATACTGTTTCAAGGACATAATAATATTTGTTATAATCTATTGGTGTCCAGGAGATAATCTTCCTAGGTAGGTATTTTTGAGACACATCCCCTGAGCTCATTTTCTGCATCTCAGTTTGATACTTCTGCAACAGCAAAAACAGAGTTTGGTTTTGTCTTGAAGAAAGACATGTTTCATATACATTGCAATGCTTGTGCTACAGCAGAAAGAAAGTACTTCAAGGATCTCTGCTAGGTATGGCTGAAGTCCCACAGATAAAGCCTTACTGTATCCAACAGCTTAGGTGACCAAATTAATTGTCATGGTTAGTTAATATTTCTGAATATTTAATATAATTACTCTTGTTTTTAACAATATTTTGAAATTATAAATGCAAATTTCTGAAGGGACACCATTACCATTTTGATAACAGTACATAGTTTTTGGAGGGCTGCTTCCAATATTATGCTGGAATCAGTGAAAAATGATTTTAGGCAAATTTCTTAGTTTTCTTCTATTCAGAAGGGGAGAAAAGTGCTTGCCCTACATGGCTGTCCATGCTGTCTCTTAATTTTCTTTGATCTCTTTCATGTCTTTAAACTATATATGTAGTTTCTCTGATCCAATGCTACTGTTGAGAGCTCTCTGTACATTTTATAAAAAACATTATCTTCTGCTTAAGATAACATTCTGCTGCTCTTTAGATCCACAAAAAGT
This sequence comes from Regulus satrapa, assembly GCA_013396955.1. Classification (NCBI taxonomy): domain Eukaryota; kingdom Metazoa; phylum Chordata; class Aves; order Passeriformes; family Regulidae; genus Regulus; species Regulus satrapa. The sequence goes on along the minus strand of VWZN01020354.1, from coordinate 10,588 downwards.
TTTGGCTTCTGTGAAGATTTTCCCAAGAGCTTTTTCTTACAATTTTGAAATAGTACAATACTTTCAGTGATGACATAAGTACTTACATCATGAGAAGGATAAGTTATGGCTTTAAATCTCACTGTCTTTCTCTGTGTTTCTCTGCATGTGCGCAGACACACACGACTTAGACACTTCAAATGAGAAAAAGGAGTGATAGTCTCTCTCCTGGAACATAGAATGCCATTACAGAAGCAAAAGGGTATCCTTTTTTCCTTATACTTCATGATCTGATGAATTCCTCTTTAAAAGTGTGATCCTCTGAGCAACTACATTTCACAATATTTGAACTACACACCTTGAGGAAGTAGTAATGGCATTTGTGACAAAAAAAAAAA
>VWZN01020353.1:1761-13144 GCA_013396955.1 Regulus satrapa | reverse complement strand
TTTTTTTTTTTTTTAAACAACTGCTTTTGGACTAGGTGCAATTATAGTGAGCATTCCAATGCTGTATGGACCACCTTCAAGGAGTGATGGACTGCCTTGCCAAACCTTATCTCCACAAAAGAACCAATATCCTTTCGATAATTGTCATGGATATTGGTCAGCCCCGGAAAGTCCCTCCCAACTATTGGAATAATTACACCAAAAGCTTGAGTTTCTATATTAAAAGGAATGGGGACTAACATTACACTTTGGAAAATCATTTCCTTGCCAGTCACTAGCTGAAAATGTGAGGCAGAAATCCATGGTTAAAGAACCAAGGATCTTTGTTCCTTGAGGTTCTGGGGCTTTGGGAAGTTCTTTGGTCCAAATGCTTCAATCAATCAATCAATCAATCAACCAATCAATCACAGGATTGCTCCTGTTGGCCACTGACTTATGTTTAGGTGCCTTTTGGTCAGAGGGTCATAATATATTGTTATCAAACAATCTTTTATTGGCACACCAGAACAGGTTGAAAAAGACTTTTCAGGGGTCAAATTGGACAGGCATATGGTATCCGAGCCCGCAGCCTTGGCTAAGGCCACTCAAACATTTGTTTTTGGTTGTTCCACAGGCAAATCTGCACTGCAAAAAGCAAGCAACACCAGCATAATATTCAATTTTGCTCCATCCTTTTTGTGAGCTAATTTTTGACAAAAGACTTTCCCATATACTTCAATTGGAAAACTTTACTTTTGACCCTTATTAAAAATTTTTACCCTGGAAAACCCAATAGAGAAGGTCTAAAACATTACAAAACAAAACCCACGCTTCTGCATAAAGAACTCTACAAAACCAACAGTTAACACATTTATAAATAACACAAAATCAAATTTCTCAGGTTCCACCAATGAACAAGGAAAGTCAGGCATGACTCGTGATCCTCTCTGTTCAGCTCTACATCTGTACTTGAGCTCCTCAGCATGTTCTTGTGTGCAGTAGGGCTTGATGTTTTTCACTGGAACCCACTTAAGTCTTGCACCTGTAGGGACACAAGCATACCCTTTGCACCAAATTATTAATTGGAAGGGATTTTCAATTTGTCCTGTCTCAAGATTGCTGATTAAAACAGGAGAATTTTCTTTCAATTTTGCATATGTGTTGTTTGAAAAATGTCTAAAAATTGGTGGATCAGGTTCTACAAAAGAGATATGCAAGAAATTTAAAACATCAAAAGCTTTGTTCAGTCTCATCTGTGGTGTGACCTCCACTCCCCCCTTCTGTTTATCCAAAATGTGTTTGATGTGTCCTCTCAATAATTGCTTGAGCTGTGGAAGAATGAGGAATACCAAAGATGTGACGAACACCCCAATCTTTTTAAAATGCGGCAAATTTTTGAGAATGCAGGACCATTGTCTGTTTTCACTTTTTGGAGCACACCCAAGGAAGAAAAACCTTCCAAAAAATGTTGACAGGCATGATTACCTGTTTCACCTGTGTGGACAAAAGCAAAAACTTCACCAGAGAATGTGTCCACTGAAAAATTACTATTTTTAGATTTACAAAAGGAAGGGTATTTAGCAATATCTGTTTGCCATAATTGCAGATTTGCAAACCTCGAGGGTTGACCGCTCCTGTAGAAACAGGAGGTTGCACAAGCTGGCAATCAGGGAAAGTACTAGTGATAACTTTAACTTGACTTTTGGAAACTTCAAACATTCACACAAGTGCTTGTGCGTTTTGGTGAAAAAAGGCATGACTCAGCTTTGCTTGTTCCAAAATGCTTGGCAAAGTGTTTGAAACAACCATTGTCAGTTTATCTGCTCTTGCATTTCCTTCTGCCAGAAATCCTGTAAGTGAAGAATGAGCCCTAATGTGAGAAACAAAATATTGATTAGTTCTGTATTGCAAAATGGTAGAAAGTCATAAAAGCCAACAATACATTTTCCCATGTCCATAAATCTATTAGAGGTGATGTAGTTGCTGATGAGGCTCTTCTCACAGGCATCCCCAGAGGGCGAAACCAAGAATCCTCAAAGGCCGATGTTAGGGCGGAACAGCAATTAGGAAATTTTTTCTATTCTCTGGATCTTATTCTTTTAGAGATGATCAGTGTTTGTCCAGACTAGCAGGTAACTACTTCAAACCTGTTGATGATAAAACACATGCACACCTTCTCTCTAGGTTAGTAAATGGGCTTCAACATTACACACTGTTGGGCAGTCCTTTTTCAGGTGTCCTGGTTTACCACAAGGAAAACAACAAGCCTTTTTATCAGCATCCAACTGTACAGCAACAGATTTTTCTAAAATTTTTGCTTGTGCCTCAAGGGCTTTTCCTAATTTTTCCGTTTTTTTGTCCCAGATTTTCCCCCAAAGTTTTCCCCAATTATCTCCCAATGTTTTTCCCAACGTTTCTTGAGATTCTACAATCTGCTTTCGAAAAGCATTGGCCTGCACAGTAGCAATATGTTGCTGACAAATTAGCTTACTACAAGCTGACAACATCTGTGTGACAGTTGGAGGCTGATCGGGCAAAGTTAAAATGACCCGTTTACATTCTTAATTAGAATTCACTAAAGCTAAATTTTGAATAATATAAACATGAGCCTGTTCATCTGGACATTGTCTTTCCACAGCCTGAGTTAATTGATCTAGAAAAGAACCAAAGGATTCCATTTCACCTTGTCTGATAGTAATATAGGCATATACATGAGCACCAGCTGGCTCAACAGAAAGTAAAGCTTTTCTAGCAGCATTTTTAATATCTGTAAGTATAGGTCTTGGCAAGTCCTCTGCTTGATCTTCAGGTCTGTTGTACAGTGAATCACCCGCTAGCTAGGCAACATCAAAAATGTCATAAGGAGTACCTTCATATTTTTAAACCAACTTTTCAATAAGTTTTCTCCATTGCAACTCCTATAAAACGTATTGTGAATTTGTTAAAATTAGAGAAGCCACATTCCAACAATCAGCAGGGACCAAGTCATAAGAGTTAAATATACTTTTTACCACATTATTAAAATAAGAAGAAGCCAATCCACTATCCTTCAATGCTTGTCTAAGTTCTTTGATGTCATGGTGAGAAAGAGTTTCGTGTTCTGGGTTTGTGTCAATACAAGAATAACGAACAGGCAAAGCAACGAATTGATTATTTGGGTCTGATATTTTTTCTAAATTTTGATTAACATTAGACCAATTAATCAGTGGAAAAGGAGAATCTGCCTCTTTGAAGTACCTGTTTAGATTCAGAATTAGGAAAATTTCTCGTCTGTCTCGGCTCTGCTGTGTCTGTCACACAAAAGCTGGGATTGTTGTTATAGCAACCAAATCTGGGAGTCTTGCCAGAGGAATACTTTGTTGCTATGGAAACTGGACTAAAGCCAGAGCCTGCCTGGTCCTGTCCCATTTCAAAAGAATGAGGAAGATTAACTGAATTTTTGGTAACACCCACCAAATTTTCACAAGCCCTGCACCGTGCCCCCACCCACAGGGCCCTGTAGGTAAGTCCTGAGTTCCAGGCTGCAAATTTAGCATGCCTTTTTCCTCCTCAGCAAATGTGACAGGCACTGAAACCTCAGACTGCACCGAGGATTTCAAGACTTCTAAATGAACGGGCTGTGTTTCCACAAAAGTTCTCCCAGGGTCTCCTGTCCGTGTCTCATCAAAATATCCCTGCAGAACCAGCTCAGTTCTGGCCAGTCCCTGGCCACCATCCACTGCCTCCATCTGCCTCCCTGCTTGCTCTCCCACTGTAATCAGTGTCGGGAGTTTCAAGTGACAAGGAACTTAGAGAAGACAGTGAGGAGGAATCTGCATGACAGTTCTCATCACTGTGAAACAAGCTGCCAGTCTGGGTTCCCTCTGTTGGGGTGGCTTCTAGGGAAGGAAAAGCAGTGCCAGAAGTGTCTCCCACAGCCCCCCGGCCTGAAAAAGCAGACCCTTATCTGTATCTTTCACCTGCACAACCACAAAACTAGAATCAGATGCATCATCAACAGAGTAAAAAGAGCATAAATTTTTACAAGTCTGAAATTCCCCCAAAGTCTCCCCTACTGGGCCTAATTGAGTCACAAAGTCCCCTGAACATGACCACTAACCCTCAGAAACCTCAGAACGCAAGGAAAGTCCCAAATGCTTTTCCAGAGGTGTGTGATTTTGAGGGGGAATGGGAGGGCAGACCGTCACTGTCTTCATGACATGGGATCGCAGAAGGAATAGAGGACATGGCAGCAGATGTAAACAGACCTGATTCCCTCTTTTTTGGGGATTGAGATGTCACTTGCTCTGCTCAGGGAAGAGATTGTGAGAAGAACCCGAGGGCACCTCAGAAGAGGATGAAAGCTCAGCACCTCCCAAATTAAAAGTCTCAGAAGTAGGTACTCCTTTTTGCTGCAAGTCTCCACTCCATTTAAATATATTCAGCAATGCTCTGGAGACAGGAAGAAATTTGACCAGAGTCTCTTCCTTTCTTAAAGAAATAAGACGATATATTTTCCAACTTTCATTGTCCCAGAAATTAAAGGTAAAACACAGGCGTCAAGTCTATATTTTGAGAGTTCACTTTTGCCCATAATAATAAGTGGTTTAGTTCATAATTTGAAATGGCTGAGGGTGCTTTATCATGTAAGAGTGTCTCAAGCCAATAAAAGACATCCCATTCAGGTTGGGAAATATCATTTCCTATCCTTGTTACCCAGGAGCCCCTAATTTTAAATTTGACTACTTATATTCACAGCATTGAAGGGAGGAATGATGAGGGATAGCATTGACTGTTTAACTTCCTGGGTCTCTCAGCATTGGAACTGTCACAATTTTATTGTTTGTTTTTCTAGGCTATACGGCCTCACCCAGCAAGGGCACAATTTAATGTCGACAACTATGTACAAATCACAAATGGGACAGGACTACTGTTTGGACAGATCTTGGACTTTAGCCTCAGCATCAGCCTCATTACATAGTTGAGACAATTGCAAGATGCAACCAGCCCATGTCCTCTGCAGCAGAAGCAGAGCACAGTGTAACAACATGTTTTAGAAGTTCTTTTGACCAATAGCAAAAAGAAAAAACATATTGACCATAGCTTTATCCAACCACTATTAGCACATGTCCATTTCATTAAAACAATGCTTGCTTATTTTGAATCCAATGCCTGCTTGTAAGCCTTAAAATACAATGCACAGAGCTCCATTATGAAGCTTAGAACTTCATATCTCACTAGATATAGTTTTGGCAGTCTCAACTTTTATTATAGCCATGATCGAATACACAGACAATTGTTCTATTTGTCCTTGCTTTCTACATTTTGTATAACTTTTATGCTGACAACTCTTGTGGCTACAGCTTAGTTCTAATTGCAGTTCTGCTGTTTCTGAGGCTTGCTTTTCGCAGCTTTCCCAACCCCTCTACTTTTAAGGATTCCCACAATTCTCCCTATCTGGGGTGCCAGTGAGTTGCAGAAAGGAACTCTACAACTGTTATATAGTTGTAAAGCAGGTATACACTTTAATTGATTAATTAATCAATTAAAGGAACTCTACAACTGTTCTATAGTTGTAAAGCAGGTATACACTTTAATTGATTGATTAATCAATTTATTTGGTACCAGGCAGCATGGGGGAATCTCTTCTCCAAATGCATGCACACCCAATCCAGTTGGTGTGTCTTCTTTTATCCACTGCAGACTATGATTGGAATGTATGATGTGTAATGCACTTCATACATATGCATTTCCTAGCCCTGCCTGTCTTCGCTTTCTATTAAAAGTGGATCCATGCCTTCTTGCGCTTGTGCACAGCACTCTGATGGTCTTCTCAGAGGTTGTACAGGCTGAAGGCTAGTAGACATCTTCAGCTTAAACTTTTGACCTTTCTCCCTCACGCATGCTCTGTAGATCCTTGTTCGATGTCCAAACTCCAAGGTCAGTATGGTCTGGTTTTGGGGCTCAGAGTGCCATCCTTATCTATAGGTTTGTGAGTCTGGCATTCTTCATCTCATCTCTTGTAAACCCCATTTTTTTCCTTATCATCAGTCCTGCATTCTTTCATGGTGAACTGCATGTATGCCCTGCTTGTTAGTAGCAGCAGCAGAGGCACAGTGAAAGCATGTATAGATAAGTATAACACACTGTTAATTCACCTTATACCTAACTTGTATTAAAAAATTCTAAATATCCTCTAACCCTTTATTTCAAGAGCTACATGGATAGTTTGGGCTCTATGAAACTGAAGAGATATGGGTGTACTCAAAGCTGAGAAAAAAACATGCACAAAACAGTATACGTTTACGCGCTGAAAAGTGGCAAAGCTGAACGCCATTGCAGGCTTTCAGTTCTGTCTGGTTCACATAAGGTGAACAATGAAGCTGCAGGGAACACACCTTGCATGTGAAGCTGTCCTAGCAAAGTTCTCTGTGGGAGATATTGCCAAGGAGCTTTCTGTTTAAATTCATATGACAAAAAAGGCAGAATTATGTGATATGTAGTGTTTAGAAGGAAAGTGCATGATACAAAGGCATTTCATCATAAGCAACACCTAGGAAGGCTTTGCTGCTGGCAGTGTTCTGTGCAAGTAGATGACAATTTGCCTCCAGGAGAATGAAAGAATGGAAGCCGCAGAACTCCAGCTCGGTTGTGTGCAGTGTACTGTGTGTAAGAAAAGTGTGGCTGCCACTGCCCTTCCAGCCAAATGAAAGTTTCAAGTCAAAAGGAAGCAGTTCAACGAGAGTTACTTGTGCTGCTACCTATTTCTCTTCCTGCCCTCTGTGGAAAAAATTGCACTTGCCTTTAGTCTCCAAGATGCACAGAACACAATCATAGATTGTCATGGTTTTAAAAGACAAAGATGTCTGCTAAGGAAGGCAGGAGCCTCCCTTGGAATGGAAAATGTAAACCCTCTCCCTCTTAATTATTAGAATTTTGAAATTAGGGGGCTCTCAAGCAAAGATATAAGGATAGGAATAACAGTTCTTTACTACCAAGAAAGAAAACAACAACTTAATAGAAAAAAAATTAAAATAAAATGCAGTAGTACAAAAATACTGACAGAGTCGGGATACAACCTGACACCCTGTCAATCAGGGTGTAGGTAGCAGTCCAGTTAAATGCAGGCTGCAATGACAGATGTGATTCTGTTGAAGCCGTGATCCTCTAGAAGGGTGCAGTCCTCCTCCGAAGATCCAGTGGTGCTGTAAAAGGGACTGCTCTTCCTCTGGGTATCCAGTGGAAAAGAAAGGTTGCCAGTGGTGTTCTGAGTCAAAGGTTCTATTCAGTGGGAAATGCCTGGCTCCTCCCCCTGGGTGGAGCGTTTCATAATGGAATGATGTGATTTTATCAGTCACTCAATGGCCCATTAAACAGAAGATATCTTCCTGGACCAGGGTGGGTGGTGGAAGAGATAAGAACACTGCCCCACACGGGTTCAACAGATGGTGATAAAATACACACTCTTGACCACATCCTGCATTGCAACCCAAGACATTGATGCAATGGAGAAGGGAAGGATACAGTGACTGGGTGAATTTGATGTGACTGATGTGGGGAAAGCAGAAGGTGCTGTCTTGCATTGGCTTTTACTTATAGAGACTTCTGCTATGAGAACAGATGCTGAAAGTTGGCGAGTGAGCTGGAAGAGTGGAAAATGTAGACAGCATGCCTCTGTGAGAAGTAAGATACAGAGAGGCAGTGTATTGTGCACTGTTTCAGAGCTGTTTAGAGAATACATACTTTAAGATCGCCTTCTGTTCTGCAAAACTCTGCAACAGCAAAGGTGTAATAAGCAGCTTATTCTAATGCTTTGTGATGTACAAAAGCTGGGTGTTACTTTTTCAAGAAACAAGAACATTCTCAGATTACTCCAATTGTCACCAAGCTGTTGTTGGACTTTCACAATTTGATAGACTACTAAAACAAGACTGGCTGTGGCTTCATTCTTCGCCTTTTGTCATCAGGATAGAACTGAAGCCCAGCCGTGGCATTCAGCTTTGCCTCTTCTCAGTGCATATACTATGCACAACCAGAGTGTGTTGTGCACAGTTAGTTTTCCCTCAGATTTTAGTTGCACTCATATCCTTTCTGTTTCGCAGAGTTCAGACTGTCCATGTATCTTTTGCTCAGTGAAATGTTCCAGGAGAAAAGCACTTATTGGATTAGTCCTTCTATGTCCAAGACATTCAACACAGCACTATAATCTGGGCAGTGAGAAGGGGACATGAAGAATATGTTATTGTGCTGGCACATTTCTCTGTCCAAGACATCTCTCCTGAGCTTCAGTCTTTGAGAAGGTGTAATTTGCACGGTGGTACTTCAAGCTGAGGAGAATCATACAAAGAATGTGGTGATCTGGCGGCGCTTTTCAGGTTGTATACAAAAGAAGACTGCCCCCCGAATCTGGTGCAAATTCAAGTTTCAGAGGCAAGCTCCAAGCTTGAGGACTAGGTACAATTCCTTGCGCAAGATATAACCAAGGACCATTCTGTTTAGATTCAGGCAACAGGAAAGGCATAATGATGTGGTATATAGTGTTTAGAAGGAAAGTGCACAGCCCAGGTGTGTTTCAGCAGAATCAGTGCTTAGGACGCTTTGCTGCCAACACAGTTTTCTGTGTGAGAACTAGAGGACATTTTGCTTCTGGGACAATGAAAGCGTGACAGGTTTCAAAAGGTGAAGAATGAAACTGCAGAGCACCAGGCTGTTGTGTGCAGCATACTAGCTGAAGGACAAGCATGGCTGCCACTGGCCTGCCAGCCAAATTCATGGTGGAAGTCATGAGGAAGCAGTTCAACGAGAGCTACTTGTGCTGCTACTTATTTCTCTTACTGCCCTCTGTGAAAACAACTGTGGTAACCTTCAGGGTCTGAGATCCAAACAACACAATGGTAGATGCAGTGGAAAAGAGAGAGCACAAGTGAGTTTGATGTGGCTTACATGGGGTAAGGAGAAGGTGCATCTCTGCCCTGGCTTTTACTTCTAGAGCCTTTATCTACAGATGCAGCTGCTGGACATTTCTAACAAAGATGTGAGAGTTAAAAATGTGACAGGAGGAAAAGAAGATAGAGAGCTGCAGTGTATTGTGCACAACTTAAATACTGCTAAGAGAGCAGGGTACATTAAGAGTGTCTTCTGTTCTGTCATTCCCATCTGTGTGATCTGCAGTTGCCTGGATTCAGCAACATGGAAAGTGTATGAAAGTGATTGTGCTGTGGGGTTGGGGGTCTGCAAGATAAATTGGGTACACAGAGCTTGAAAGAAAGTGCAAATCTCCAGGAAGATGGATGCAGTTCAGTGAGTGTGAATTACATGTTGAGTAGCTGATCACACAGGAAGTGTTCTAAAAGGAAGAGGTCGTGCTGTAGTTTACTTATTTTTGCAGCTTATAAATGGCTCAGCCAACAATGAAACAATTCCTCCTCCTTCACTGCTACATGCAGAGGCCCATGCTGTCTGTCTCCAAAAGCTAGGACCCACAGCAGAGCTCTTCCTCACACAGCCCAAACATGAACATGGCTGGGCCAGGAGGAAAGTGCTTGCCTTTTTCCTGAGCACTGTCAGCACTCATCCAAACAACCATGCGATGGTGATATCGGCTTGCAAAAGAAGGAAACGTGCCACCACAGATCCAAAACACCTGGAGGGCAGAGCCAAGTTGCAAACATCACTGCTCTCAAATCTACTGTGCCACCACAATAGGATTTTCCTGATCTTCCTCTTCTAGCTGCATACTCTTCTTTGCACCACACTCAAAGGAAAACACAAACTCCTTTGCCTTAACAAAGCTTTTCACTCTGTCAAATTGTGCAAACAAACTTGAAAACATCTGGCAAAAACAGAGCTCACAAAAGTGTCAACTGAGAAAGATCTTGCTGCTGACAGTTTAATTGCTGCACCTATTAAACGATGAGTACACACTCTGCTATGGGTACTTCCCTTCTCTTAAGTTTCACAGAATCAGGATCCAAATGGAATGGTGCCAGGGACTGCCCACGTACTAAAGCTATCAGGACAAAAAACTCAACAGCTTGGCATCTGTGTTCCCACTGAAAATTCAACAGCTCTAACCCAGAGAACTACCTATTGGGAAAAGCCTTTAAATTCACCCGAAGTGCACATCCAAACTTGTTTTCTTTGCCAAAGAGAGGAACTAGAGGCCATTTACAAAGAAATGGCATTCCCTCCTCCAAAACACAAAACATCCAGGGACTAATCCACCTCCAGTATTGAATGTATCCAACAAATATGCCTACACAGAAGGAGCCAGAACAGAAGTAGCTTGCTGGACTATTCCTCGATAGACTACCTTTAGTATCTGTTCCAAAAACAGTGGCACTATATCTTTTGCTTCCCAAGGAAAAGGACACCAAGTCTCTTGGCCTTGCTTTGCTTGCCTTGCCCATATCTGCCTTGCCTACCTACAACTTCCTTGCTTTGCTTTGCCTTGCTTACCATGCTTTGCCTTGCCCTCCAGGCAGGTAAGGCAATTAAAACCACATGTAAGCAAGTCAAGGAGAGCAGTGACAGGAAAGAAAATGGAGCAGTGGGCAAGAGAAGGCCCAGTGGCGAGGGCACTTGCCATCTAGGCAAGGCTAGGGATAGGAAGGTTAGCCCAACGATGGGTAGGCCAGGCAGAAACAGAAAGGGCCTGGCCCTGGAGGAAAGCAGTAGGTAGGTGAAAGGTAAGGTATGGGCATGCAAGGGAATGCAAGGCTAGGAAGGGTTAGAAGGGCAAGGCAAGAAACTGTCAGGTCACCAAGGCAAGGCAAGGCAAGGCAAAGCAGGTGAGAGGTACATTCAAAGATTGCTGATACTCAAAAACTCTCATGACAGAATGTTCTGTCCAGCCTTAATCTCACGCAGCATCTCCAATCTGCACCTAAAACATTTGGGCGACCTGGTTTCCTTTATATTCAAAGTAATTGTCATTCAGGTCCTGGAGCCCAACGGCAAAATGCAATTTGCCTGTCCAAAATTCAAGACATGCATGGATTGGTGCCAGACAAAAGCTGCCCAGACTGTTGAGTCTGGCAGCATGCATCCTCCCCTGGGCTTCCTCTCATGTGATCCTGAAATACTGGGAATACATGAGAACTTTGAGAGTTATAGGAGGAGCAGACAGGACAGGGCAGGGCAAGACGAGGAAATGTCACTAAAAAGGGGTCTTGAATTCCATGTGGGGGAGGGAAGAGCAAGGTAATGCAAGGCAAGAGAGGACTTCAAGGCCAAGGCAAGAGAATTAGTGGCTTTGTAAGGCAAGGCAATCCAAGTGATCAAAGGAGAAGCAAAGGCAAGGCCAGGCAAATGGGTAAGGAAGTCAGGTGGGGGAATGGGTGAGCAAGTCAATCCAAGGCGGTGCAGAAAAGCCTCTGTGTGTGTGGAGGGTTGTGTGCTGAGGCGTGTGGGGTATGAGTAGGTG
>VWZN01020351.1:384740-436170 GCA_013396955.1 Regulus satrapa | reverse complement strand
TTTTTGTCGAGTAAAGCTGCTGTGTGCTGAAAACAAACAGGACTCGCTCCAGTGGAAAGAGATTGTATAGTGGGAACAGGTCTCAGACCACGAGAAAGGGGGTTTTCCATGTTTCCATTCTGAGTTTCCATTTGAAATTTTGCCAGCAGTTGGGCAGCACAAGATGAATTAGCTGAGCTGTTAAAGGTATTACACGTGTTTCCCCCTTCCGAGACTTGTTAGAACATATTTTCTTCAGTGATAGTAATAAGTGTTACAAACAAAACACAGTTTTCCCCTTTGAATATTCCTTTACACAGAGCATCATCTACATTTTAAAAAAAAAGTACGTTAAGCAACATGAATAGCTTCAGGCTATTTTATTTCATGTTGCTAAATAAGTCAATGCAGATGACTGCTTTTTATGTAAGAATGGCTTGTAAATATAAGCACTAAGATAAGGGCAAACTGTAACTCCAAAGATTTCCTAGAGACAGAAGAGTGTCACTGCTGCCTTTCACTATTCTCAGTCCAGGCAGAGATCCCAGGACAGGGATTCAAAAAGACTGAATTTGTGCCATGCGTGGGGGAGTTCAGTGTGCTGGAGGAAAGCTGAGTCTCCTCGTTTTCTGGGGCAGAAGGGGCTTCATCTTGAGCAAGGCCCTTCCTCTGGGTGAGTGGCGGAATCTCCTGCAGGGCTTGAGGTTCCTCCTTGAGGTTCCTCCTCTGGCCCTCAACTGGGATTTGGAGAAGTGGGCTGGTGTGATCTTTCCCCAGCATATCTGGGTGTCCATACAAGCTTTAATTATCTGATCTTGGTCATGGCAGAATTAAGAAATTCAGAGTGAGGTGTAGGATTCCAGATTTGGAGACGCTCCAGCTGTGTCTCCTGCACCTCTGTAGGGCTGGGATGTGGGTGCCATCACGTCCTTGTCCTGTAATGCAATGCAGCAGCATGTGGTTACAAGTCAGGACACTGAGTATGCCATGGCTTTGCCTGTAAGGGTGTCCTCCTCCTTGTTTTATTATTTCTTTTAATTAGGAGCAATTACAGAGGTTGGGAGGATGTGGCTCTTGGCCCCGTGGAGATTTTGGTGTGCAGCTCATGCTCAGGAAGTTGGGCCACCCTGATTACAAACAGACGTATATTTGGAGATGTATAGCGAGATATCTACCTCTTTCCTAATTTGATTTGCATTTATATGGGGAGAGGAAAAACCACTGGAGCAGGGGAGTGGGTGGCTTTGTGCAGTTCCCTGGCCAGCGGAAGCTGAAAGCGATTTACAGCTCCCATTTAGCAGTGTTAGTTGTAACCAGAAGGAGACAGCTGAAGGTAAGTGGCCATGTCCTGCCTCTTGGCACTGAGGAAGCTGGATTTGCCTTTGTTCAGCTCCAGAGATGGTTGAGCTCTCCTGCCTAGCTCCAGAGATGGGTAGTGGTGCCACGGCACAATTTGCAGTTGTTCTCAGATAATCGTGTTCAAAATTTAAAACGTAAAGTACTGTTTGTGAGAGTGAAAAGGATGAAGTTTGCTGTGTGATAGTTGGGGGAGTGAGAAGTGAACTGAACAAAACCAAACCTTGGAAGCAACAATAGCTGCACTCCAAAGGGTTTATTTGAGCAGGACTTTTTCCATAGCTATTTCATCTTATTTTCCTCTTGTCCTTGCTCTTGCTTGCTCATCTATATGCAGCATATGGAAAGGTTGAAAAGTGGCAATTACTAAATGAGAGTCGACAGAAACTGTTCCCCAGCAGCTCCAGATGGGGTTAGTGATGCTGTTCCCAAGCTGCCGGCACTTCACTCTGCAGTATAAAATGCCCTCTAATGGACAAGTAACTGTATAACTCATCCAGCAAACGGGCAAATACTCATTTTTCTCAGGGTTTCTAATCTGCTGTGCTGATTTTGATACGGGAGCAGTTAATGGCTTGAGTAGAGAAGTGCTTTTGCTTATCCAGATGTGCACACAGTGAAGGTTCACCTTTCTCCAGCCTTGATCTTTGCCATTAGTGCGAGTCATATATTTGTAATTTAAGGAATTTTGGTAAAACGTAGAATTTTATTTCCCAGTATGGCAGGGTCCCTGGAGAATGTAAAATCACTTTTGTAGCTTTTCCTCTTGTTTCATTTGAAAACTTAAGGGTAGTTTCCAGCCATTTACGTGCTTCAACAAGATTGGTGTGCGTGTTATCAGCGTCAGATACTTAGAAAAACAAGATAAGAGAGGTTGAAGGAGGCCCATGATTAATTAGCAAATAGATTAGGCACTCTCAAAGCTAAGTGGATAATTGGGGTTCAGCTCCTGGTTATTGTTTTGCCCGCCACCAGCCTCTGAGGGCTGTTGGTGCAGGGTAAGGAGAGCATCGACCTGCTTCGCTTCTGGTGCCAGAAAGAGAGATGACAGTTATTTTCTTTAAAGCAATTTTCTTGCTGTCTGTTGGGGTTGTTTGTTTGTATTTCAGCTTCAGGAATGAAAGGAGTGCCAGTTCTGGTATTTCCTAGTTTTACTTGAAAGCTCACAGAGGATCTGTGGAGGGCTGTTACTACCTGACAAGGGAGCATTGTCTGGATCTTCTTTTCTCAAAGTCAAGAGCAAATCACTAATGCTGAAAATTGAAATTGGTAAAAGAAGTTGAAAATAAAAGGAATGTCTCACTCCCCTCTTTTTTGTACCACGGCTATTGTAGCAACTTGAATATTGTCATTTCAATTGGTCTTCATAATACCTGTCTGGCTGCCGAGAACCCAGTCTGGAGAGCAATGTGTAGCCTGGCACACGATTCTTACAGGAGCCTTTCTAAAAATCCAGTTCCAAACAAAAACCTTTCTCATGCTTTATGCATCATTAAGATGAAAAGGAAGAAAAACACTACAAACCCATATGTCTTTTTTCCCTTTGAAGGGCACCTTTATATAATTGTGATTCTTCTTTTCCTGAGTCAACAAGTAGCTGTGATGGAGTGGAACTACTGAGGAATAATCACTGTGACTTTCAGGGTATCTAAGGGATGCAGGATCAGGCTCTTTGTGTCATCTTTGAAGCCTCATTATTTTGGCAGAGGCTGTATCTCGTTGCGTAGTGTTTTAGGATGTGGTCTGCATCATTATGGAGCATGTTTAATTTAGCAGCAGATGTGCAGGCTCATATGCCATTACGGTACATTTTGTTCACTCATATAATAGCAAGTTCCTCAAAATTGTTACCACTTCTTCAGCACAAGACTCGTACAGGGAGTTATTCACCTTTTCTGTGTGAAGAGGAATGGAAGAGCCCTTTGTGTGGCACCAGCAGGGGCTCACGTGGGAGTGCTGGCTCTCCATGAACACGTTTAACCTCCCTGTGTTCCCTGCATCCAGGGAGTGCACCTTCCCCAGCAGGTTTCGGGGGAAGGCACCAGGCAGGCAGTTGAAGGGTGAGGTTTTGCTTGTTAGCTTTGTGGGCTGGAAAAGAAGCTGGACAAATAATTCTTCCTGCCACCACAGCAGCATCCAGAAAAGCCTTAACATAGAGTATTATAAAGTCATGATAATAACTGCTAAAAATATTAATTAATAATGGGTTTGTAGCAAGAGTCCTGCCCTCACTGGTTTGAGGGTGATTCTGGTCTGGGGGGGATGCAGGCTGCTGGGAGGGTGCTGAGGTTTAATCCCAGCCAGCAGCTCTTTCCCATGCAGTCACTCACTCCCTTCCGAGGGAAGGGAGAGAGAATTGGAAACGTAAGAGTGAGAAAACTCACGTGTTGTGATAAAGGCACTTTAATAGGGAAGGCAAAAGCGATAATAACTGCTAAAAATATGTAGGGAATTCATTGCCCTCTTCCCATGGGCAGGCAGGCAGGAGCCCAGCCCTGCCCAGGAAAGCAGAGCTGCATCGTGCACACAGAGCAGGGACTTGGGAAGACAATCAGAACACTGCAAACATCCCCTCCTCCCTCCTCTCCCCCACTCAACATGCTGAGCCTGACATGGTCTGGGATATCCCTGGCTCAGCTGGGATCAGCTGTCCTGGCTCAGTTTCTTCCCAACTCCTTGTGTCCCCTCACTGGTAGGGCAGTACAAGATGCAGAGGCCTTGGCTCTGTGTAAGCCCTGCTCAGCAATAACAAAAATATCTTTGGATTATGAACCCCTTTTCCAGCACAAAGCCAAACCACCACCCCAGACCAGTTACCACAAAGAAAATTAATTCTACCCTAGCCAAACCCAAGGTGTGATTTACAGCCAGGGTAGTTCTTCCAAAAAAAAAAAAAAAGAGAAAAAGCCTTTTTATTTTTCCCCCTAGCATCCTACATGCAGTGGCTGAGCATTTTTAGGGGAGTGGAAGAAGTCAAACCCTGGCCACACAGAAACTCTGTGATTCCTCTTCCCAAGTGAGGGGGTTTATATCTCTCAGGCATTATTTTAAAAAGACACCCTATTTTGGGTAATAAACTCTAATTGTTCTCACTATTTGTATAAATATTTAATCTATTTTTGTTTCCTGCTGGGCTATTTGGTTTAATGGTGTCTTAACACTGTGAGCTTGCCGCGTTGTGTCGTTGTGCTTTAAAAGACGATATCCCAAAAAGCCATCCCCAGAAGGACCGTGCTGTCAGTCCCTTCCCCTCTGTGCTTCCCTCCTCCCCTGCAGTCTCGGGGAGAGGCAGGAGCTGGGGGCAGAGCAGAGCATCACACTTACAGCTGGATGGGAGGAGGGATGACAGAGTGTTCTCCAAGTGTTCCTCCTGCATTGTGCCGTCTCCTTTGTCCGCTTCCCTCCCCTGTCATTATCTCTGCGTGTCTCCTGCTTTCTTTTCCCTGCGTCGCCTTTCTTACGCCGAACTCTGGTTCCCAGCCCCTCCTGCCCTCCCCACGGCAGCTGAAACGCTGAGCAGTGGGAATGGCCAGAGCTCAGAACAGCCAGGGATGCTGACTGAGCAGGGCTGGAGCGCTTCACAGCTCTGAGGGCTGTTCTTGTGTTCAAATCTCAATTCAAGTGCCATGGAGCTTTGAAAATCTGGACCTTTACACAAAGGAAGATACAGGGAGAGCTGCCCGTGGCATCAGCGGATACTGAGTTCAGCAATTCTGCTTGGGCATCCTGCTCTGCTTCCAGCTGAGAGGACTGATGTTCTACAGTAATAATGAGTACAAAACCTTCTCCAGAACCCTCTCTTTTCCTGAGAGCCTAGGGAATATCTGGCAGCACCATCAAAACATTTGGACTTTGTTGAAGTAAGGAATTGTACATGTGAAAACCCAGCGTAGATGTGAGGAAAGGAGGATGGAATGTTTCCTTTGCTGTTTGGAAATGGGACCTTTTGCAGTTCGTGGAGCTGATAATTTTCTGCGGTAGAGACTCTCCATTCTGTTGCTGCTGTATTTCATAGAGGGTAGAAAATGTAGTCAAAATTGGTTTGTCACAGAACAGGGTGTAGGGAACACCCTCCTGCTTTCCCAAGGCTGTGCACAGACAGGGAACATGTGAGATGTTGTCTCTGGAGCACTGGAAAGGGCACCTCTCAATCACCTGCCAGGTGCTGGGTGCTTTGCTGGCAGTGCCTGTGATGGATGCTCTCAAATAGATGTTTTCCACTGGCACAGGTTGCCCGGAGAAGCTCTGAATGCTCCATCCCTGGGAGTGTTCAAGGCCAGCTTGGATGGGGCTTGGAGCAGTGTGGGACAGTGGAAGGTGTCCCAGCCCAGGGCAGGGGTGAAGCTGGCTCATCTTTAAGGTCCTTTCCAACCCAAACCCTTCTGTGGTTCTGTGATTGATGGTTGTGCTCCTGTCCTACCTCCTTGTGCCATAAAAAGATGATACAGAAGTGCAACTTGAGAAAGAGCTTAGAAGACAGGATGTTCTTCATGAAATCACTTTTCTCTCATTTTATCTAACCACGCATCTTATTTTGGAAGAACACCTTTATTTCTTTTCATTTTCCAGCAAAATTCAGGATTAAAAATGCCCTAATACATCTTTCTCTGCACTCATTTTCTGGCTCATGGTTTGTGCTTTTTAATGGGCAGTATTTAGAAGCTGTTTGCATGTGTTATGTTAGGATTGGGGGTTTTTTCCCTAAAGTCTTGTATTTAAGTAAATTCCTTCCTTAAATAAATAAATAGCTCCTGGGCTATCATCATGTCCAAGGGTTTTCAAGAAAATTTACATTTTGAAAGACACTGTTGGAGGCTAACACGGCCATGCAATTACTGTATGTAAATCACTTCACTTGTTTCCTAATCTTGCTGAGGATGAAGTACAATTTTTGTGCGTGTGCCTCTCCCTCTCAAATTTCCTTAGACAATGAGGTTTTCTTGTCTTTTAATTGCTGCCCGTGATTTTTGTTCTGCCTAGCCTGATTGTGTTTGTTTTATGGTGGGGGACATTTAGCCTTATGATTGTTTTGAGATTGGCTTGGCTGTAGAAACCATTGGGGATAGATTGAAGTTGGGTGCACAACTAATTGCGTCTTCCATCCCACAGATGGAAGAACTGCTTCCTTAATTACAGCCTCATGCAAAGGCTGGGGAGTATCCTCTTGTTTCCGTGCCCCACACGTCTGCTTTTCTCCATTTTACCCACCCCTGCCAAATCCTGTTCAGCAGTTCCTGCCACATTTTTAAGAATCTTCTGAGCTGGGCTTTTATTGCTGGTTGGTACCAGCATGGACACCTGTCAGACAAAGATGTCATTAGGAAGGAGCTCGTTCATGGGCATTACATTAAGCTGTGTGCGACTCTGATGAGCAGTAATTTCTCTGATTGTTATTAGTTTCTTCTGTAGAAAGTTTTCCTCCAGGGAGTAATGCAGGGAATTGAGATGGCTGGGGGGGGGAAAAAAAAAAAACAACTTTAATGGATGCATTCGTCCATCAGAAAATGCACTCTGTCAGAATTAAAAACACTTTGCAAATTGGTTTTGTTCGGGGAAGTAAAGGTGGAAAGAGTTGCAGCCCCAACATAATGAACTATTTGAGTGTTTTCAGAACAGAATGGTAACTTTTTGTCTTCTGATGTGATTTTTGTTTTTTTTTTTAATAACCTGGTACTTCTCTCTGAAAGTGGAATGGGATGTAATAGAGGTAAAAAATCATGTGTGTGCCTGTAAATGTTGATCATGGAAATACCATTAGCTACTTGGGCTTTAGCTACACTAACAGCTTAATTTTTGTTACATGAAATATTTTGACTCTACCAAGCTTCTGCCTCCGGAATGGAAGTTTTCTGCATCTTCTTGAATGTTGCATTAATTTTTAATATGAGTGGGAATCGTGCTCTTTAGCATCCCTATGTTTTAAAAAAATCAATTAATTATTGCTATAAATCTCAGTGATTATGCTGCAGTTGTGCTGCTGGGAAATTGGCCATTAACTACCAGGAAATCGCCGATCATGCCTTAGTTGGAATTCAGCTGTACCGACACAAGGCTTTTCCTTTTGGAAATTAACTATCAATGTGATGCATAATTGATAACCATTTATAATAATAACAATAATCTCCATGAAATTGTCATCCCGGAGTGCAGCAGCTTTGTTAGAGCCTTTACCCCTCGCATGCTCAGCCTGCTGCTCTGGTTAACTGGGTTTTCTGGGAAGTTCTTGGAGTGTTTTTAGGAGAGCCAGTGCTGGTGCAGAAGAATAAAATGCAAAGTAGAAATGCCTGACTGGGCTATGTGTGAACCTGCAAGGGTGCTCCAGAGGATGGGTTAAATATTTCTATTGCTTCTCTGCACAAGGGGAAGCAAAACTCCAGGTTACAAATGTTGCCCAGGGCCAACTTCTGGACATCCACCTGGATTTTCTGGTGTGGTGTCTTCTCTCGTGTCCAGCATTTCATGATCCGGACATTTGTTTTGTTTGTCACCAAAATTTTGTTTGCAAATGCTGCAGTGTGAAAATTCACCTGCTGGAGAGGGGGTCGGTTTGAATGAGTGGTGCCAAGTTCGTGGTTACTGCTGGCTTTTCAGATTTTTTTACAGTTTTTTTAAAGTCACTGTGTAGGCAGAGAGGTTGGGATTTTGCAGGGCGATACAGATGGCCACTCAGGAGAGGATTTCTTGCTGTGCTTGCACTCATTTCTGCCTTCCTATTCCTCTCCTCTCCGTGCAAAGCTTCGGAAAATGTGGTGGTGTTTTGCTTTGCCTCTAGAAATCACAGATTTACACTAATTCTATTCTTT
This sequence comes from Regulus satrapa, assembly GCA_013396955.1. Classification (NCBI taxonomy): domain Eukaryota; kingdom Metazoa; phylum Chordata; class Aves; order Passeriformes; family Regulidae; genus Regulus; species Regulus satrapa. Next base: position 428,032 of record VWZN01020351.1, on the reverse strand, counting down.
TGGTGCCTTGCAGTGAGTGTGGATGGCTGGTGGGGGCAAAGACCTCTTTCTTGAGCAGGATCCCTACTTGGTCTGTAGCTGTTAATACTGTTAATGTAGCTGTTAATGTAGCTAAAATACAAAAAAGGATATTGAATCAGCAGTCACATAAAATATTACTGCATGTTATGCTGGATTGTTGGAATTCAGTTGTCAGCATGAGGCCTCTTCTTCCATGTCTTGATTCATGAATATTGTTGTGGAACTTGCTTTGAAAAACTCTCACCTGAGTTTTACATCAAAAAAATCAAACCTGGTAGAAGGACCACAGCAGCACATTCAGAGGCTGCAGCTGAGCTCGGGTCAGTGTTCAGGGATTAAACAAACCTTTGGCTCTCTGTAGGAGCAAAACGTGTCAGACCTGAGAGTATCGATTAAGGGTCTTCCTCTGTGCCACCAAAATGCAGAAATCCTGTAGCTATTGTCCCTTTGAAGAGTGTTTCTTGTCAGTCAGCCACACACCTGGCTTCATGGATCATTTGATCTCGCTAGCATTGAAAACACGGACATGAGAAACAGCAGCCAGAGTTTAAGGTTGGCCCTTCAAGTAGGAGGGCAAGGACAGGCTGCGGTGACAGCTGGAACATACATCAAGGTCTTGCAAATTCAAGGTCCAGTGATGACTTTTACAGGGCAAGGTTTAAATATGAAAGGGTTTTGTATATGAAAGTGCCGGCAGAGCAAGAACTACTTTCCCTATTTTATATACTCTCTGAGAATCTTTCAGCATCTGTGAGCCTACAAAATGGCCTCGTGGATTTTATCCGCTGGGAATAGATTTTTCAGTCAGAAATAAAACTGGGAAGCCCATGCAGTGCTTTTGGCAGCTCTTGTGTACAACTCTGGTTTTCTGAATCGCTGGGAGGATAAGGAGACTGATTTGTGGGGCCAGATGTGGGACTGATGTGGGCTGCAAACTCAGAGCTGTCCTTTCCAAAACCTGCTCTGCTGTTGGGCACAGGCAGGTCTCAGCTGGTGTACTGGAAATCCAACACTGGTCTGGGCTGGAAGGGGCCTGAACGCCCATCTCAGTCCATCCCCTTCCTCTGTCCCAGGGTTTGAACCCCATCTGCCCCAGCTTTGAGCACTTCCAGGGATGGGGAATGAACAATTCTTACCAACTTACTCTTACCTTTCTCTGCAGGATCCACAGTGGCGGTATGCACGCCAATTTCTGTGAGTTTTCCTAAGCTCCTGGGGGACTGCTGTGCTTTTTGAGTCAGAAAGTTGCAAAATCCCATCAAGAATGGCACTTGTGGATAAACACAAAGTCAAGCGGCAGCGACTGGACAGAATCTGTGAAGGTAAGAGTGTGCTTCCATTTTTCTGACAGATGATTAGGGGAGAATGTCTAATTTTTCCTTGTTCCTTTCAGTATTTAGGCATAAAGAGCTCCAAATCCAGGGGATGGATTCCCTGTCCTCTCTGTAGGCTCAAAATACATTCACAGTGTTCTGGTTATTCACTAGGAAATCATGTGTAGTGCTGTGAATAAGATTTTTGTTTAACTACCAGGTCACCTCCTCTCATCCTAACTTCTACTGAAACCATTTGGTCGGTCCCAATTTAAAAAATATTTACTATCATCCTTTAAAAAAATGATGGAAAACTTAAGAGTTGTTCTTACAGTTTTGAGCACATCGTAGTAACAGCTTTTGTTTGGTCAGTGTGTGGGGGGCCAGGCAGGTTTGCTGTAATTTAATTTTTCATTCGTGCTGTGTTATACAGTGTCTCAGCACAGGTGACCTCTACCTTTGAGAGTAATTTTTCCAGCAGAAAAAGTTTCTAGGAAACATTTTCCATTGCAGCTCACATGGTGTAAGTGACTTATGAGAGAAATCAAGTGATGGCAAACAAGCTCTGACTTTTTGGTGTGCACTCCAGTAATTCTCCAATGCTCGTGTAAGTTCTGCCATCAGCAACAAATGCAGAGCAGGGTGTTATTTTAGGAGGAATATCTGATGTCTCTTCAGGAGTTCCAGTGTTCAGCTGCTCTTAAGGAGATGGATAGTGGCCTTCAGGGTAACAATTTTCAGCATTACTTGAAAGCCAACGAGGTGAAATAAGATTTGATGGTGAAGGAAAGCACAGAGCTCACAGGGGAGTTGTGCTGCACCCCTTTGAGCAAAATGTGTGGGGCTTTGTGGAGTTGTGGTGTGAAATGCTGATCAGCAGGTCCAGGGTGGATTTTGCCTTGACTTTTCTGTGTTATATATTGCTTCCTCTTACAGCTGCTGTTTTACACTCATCATAAGTTACCTACCTCTTTTAATTTTGCTCTGTTAATTTTGGAAAAGGGGAGACAAAGCAGAGGAGACGAGTTAGGGGGGAGTATCCAGGGTGTGCTGCAGCGTGGAGCTGCCTCTTCCTCCTACTGAATGTCATAAACACTCAGGTGTAGCACACTATCTCATCTTCAAAACTTACTTTGAACTTGACTTAAAAGAGTTCTATCAGCTGAGCCTGGATTTTCAAAAGCTGCCTTCCTGGTTTGATGTTTACCATCAGATCTAGTTGCTGAGTGTACAAGAAATTCAAAAGGATCGTACGACAAACCTGCTAACGGAGCTTTAGATGTGATTGAAGTTTAGATTATTTTTCTCTGATATGTGAGCTTTTTTCTTCTTTCTTGGTCAAAAGATATTCTTTTCTAATCTGTAAATGTGCAGGAGACACAACTTTTTAAAGTATACTTTGTCATTTGGCACCAGGTGTGTAATTTGATGGAAATGATGGGAGACGCTGTTGTGTTGTATTTGGAAGCAACAGACTGAGAGTGAGAAGCATTGTAAAAATTACCTTGAAAAATGCAAAAAGCTTTGGATTTGCCAAATACTAGATTTGTAGGACAGTGGAATACTTTTCTGGCCTCTCTGATGGCTATTTTTTACTATAGGCTCCTAATCTTGGATTATACCATAGAAAAACACTGAAAGGGGCCATTCCAGCTGCTGTGAAAACACACTTTGAAAAAAAAAAAATATTTTTCTTGGTTTTCCCTTGAAAGGTATAGGGAATAATAAGTGAAAGATGATGAAAAAATAGGGAACTAGTTCAGCAGATGGAGGAGAGGGGTCTTTGCAAACAGAATTGTGTGCAGTGAGAAGAATCTATTGCTCCATCGAGCTTAGGGCAATGTGGTCCAAAATAGTTGCTTTTAATGATTTCCTGTTCTGTGGAAGCACTTAAGGAGCTTTTCCCTTTAAATGTGAATGGGATACAAAGCTGCATTTACCTGATGAAAGACTAAATGTCTGGTAGCACAGAGGATTTCTGTGCTTTTCCTGAAGTTGCATTTACCATCCCTTTTACTATTCCCCACACAAACCCTTGCAGAGTTTGCTAGGAACGGACTTTATTCCATGCAGCAGGATGGTGGCAGGTCTGGAGGTGAAATATCCTCGGGCTACATGTTGTAATCACTGTCCAAACTGCCAGACAGATTCTTCTTCCTGCAGGCTTACTGAAACCATAACCAGACACATGTTGAGGGAAATGCCTTACAAACTGTCGGGGCATTAAAAGAGTTTATTAAGGAGTTGCAGTGTTTGTATTACTCTGTTAAACGTACATCTGGCCTGGAAAAATAATCCAAGCCATACGAGGAGGTGGTATAGTTTAAAAAGCCAGTTCACAGCCTTTACAGGCAGGTTTATGACTCTTCCAAAGAGAGGAGCTGTGCAGTCTCAGTGCATGGCTCAGCTTCACCAGCTCCTCTGGTTTTGGTTTTTGAAATACGTACTCATGGCATCTTTGTGTGACAGCCCTAATTGTTGCTCTGAGCAGGCTGGTTTGAAGATGTGAGCTTTTTGACCAGGTCACAGATTCTGATCCGTAGAGGAATATGGGTGGGATAAAGGTCCAGACTTGAGGGGATAAAGGAATTTTAGGGCAGCAGCCTGCAGCAAAGACATTTTGAATAGTCTGTCAGCAATTAAGTGGGTTGGTGATGCCCCTCCGAATGAAGCGAAATTGGGCTGTGCTCACAGTGGTCTTGGCTTACCCATTTCTTTCTCTTCTGGTTGTCCCAGAGACTTTGGGTGCCTATTCTGTAATTGGATCCATATGGGTGGGATCCATTGAACGGCTGGGGCTTTTGCAAATAATATATGCAGAGTGGTTTACATAATTCCTGTTTGTGGAATTGTGTCTTATTCCATAGTGGGTCAAAGTATGCTTTAGAGGTGGAGCCGCTGGTGCTCTCTGGAGTCAGACTTGTCCAGCAGCTTGTCTTTTGGGTCCTGTTCCCACGAGCTTGTGATTTTGCCACATTTAAAATTTGTTTGAGCTGAAATTTTCCATTCCATGATGGGTTTTTACCCCAGGGTGAATGGAAAAAAAAAAAGAAAAAAAAGAGACGCAGCAAAAACTGTGGAGCCGCGTCGGAGTGGGAGATGGAGAGGGAGGGATGTTGGCTTTGCTGTGTGTGAAACAAAGCCGAGGCACAGTCCTGCAGCCATGGATGTGGAGCTGCCAGACCCGCCTGCTCTGCCTGGGATTAAAAAGGGCCTGAATTTTGCAGCCAAGTCGCTGTGTGTAGGAGTGGGCTCCTTCCCAAACCTGGTGCCGTTTCCAGCCTTTCAAAGCAATGGCAGCAAAAGCCCTCAGGGCAGAAGCTCACCTGCCTTTCATTGAGGAAACAACAACAGAGAGATTAGAGGCACATTTTTCTTCGCTACCTGTGGCAGAACAAGGTGTCTGACAGTGCCCCCAAGAAACCCCAGACTCAGAAGACCACGGCACTCCTGATGCCTGGCATCCATCCCTCCCATGGGACTCCGGTGCTCGCACACCCAGGCAAAGAAATAACTTGCAGCATCATTTCTGCTGCTTGCTCAGCTGATCTTTATCCTGTGCTGCTGTCGACATGGTTAAACAAATATTAAACATCACTGGGAGCTAGGCAGGGAGCGAGAGCAGCCCTTGCACAGTTGCTGGTTGTGTCTCTGGGGGCAGGTGGGGGAGAAGGTGCTATGGCACCGTGCCATTTCCTTGTTGAGTGTCAAAACTCAGCAGGCACAAGGCAGCAGTGGAGGCACATCCCAGATGCAGCGTGGCAGCGTCTTGTGTGTGCCTAGAGCTTTCCCAACACCACTGAATTGCTCAGTGGTGATCCCAAGTGCTGCCTCTGCTCCAGACCATTGCAGCTCTGCTAGCCTGTCTTCACCACCAGTGCTGTGGACGGGGAAAGCCTGGCTTTAGAGGTTACAGTCTGCTCTAACATACATCAGTCAGTTAAGCTTTCAACACATGCCCCCAAAGTGGCAGCCCTGAGATGAGCAAGAAGCAAAGTGAAAAAATAATTGCAAGGCCAAGCGAGCCCAGACATTTTCTGACAGTTTTTGCTCCAGGATTTGTCATTATCCAGTGGGAAATCATGTCCTTACGTGTCAGTTTGTGCCACCAAAGTTGTCTGTACTTTGCAAAAGAGAGCTGTTTGCAGGGCAAACAAGCCATCCGTATTCTTTGTTTTCTTTCAGATCCTTTGATATGTCTGATGGCTGATAAATGCCAGCACAGTCACATAATACTTTTCAGTGCTTAATGCACGAGTCTCTGGCTTTTTATGACTTACTGCCTTACATTCCGAGTGGCACCCTGGTGTCCTCTTCGGCTGAGGCTTCTCTAGTCATACTTCCTGTGGGAATCCCTCATCTATTTACCTTCCAGCCACTGCAGTATCTGTGTGTGGCCGTGACTCTGCACAAATCCTTGTTTCTCAGTGGGAATGTGACCCTGCCGTGCTTACCAAAATCTCTTGGGGTGGGTCTGAGTCCTTGAGGCAATCATTTGTCTTGTAAACCTTGAACAGGCACCTTCCTGTGGCACACTGTCCAGCCGGGCCCATGGAATGGTGGGGTGGCTGAAGGGGCTGCCCAGCAGGGTGCGAGTCCCCATCCCTGCAGGTGTCCAAGGGAGGGCTGGATTCGTGGCTGGTGACAAGGAGGGGACTGGTCACAGCTTGGGCTCGTGGTCTCAGGGGTCTTTTCCAACCTCACTGATTCTGCCAAACGGAGGAGGGAATTTGGGGTGGGAGTTGATGTTTTCGACATCGCCAGAGTAATTTCTCTGCTGTGCATTAGGCTGGTTAACTCATCTCAAGGGTGGGCAGAAATTTTGTATTCCACTCTTCCCCCCGAGACAGAAAGTGCAGACCATGTCCAGTGATACTTGAATAAATACACTGTGGAATGGTTGGTACTCTGGTACCTCCCTGGATCTATGGCAGGGGTGCTTTTTGCCTCTTTATTTCAGTTTATCCTCCACAGAAGTGGACTTAATAATCACAATGTCAATTATTGCTTATCGTGCACTTTCTTCTTGTTAGAAAAAAAACCCACATTAACCCTCAACAAAAGTGCCCCTGAAGAACTGTGATGTTTCTGGCTTTTCAGGAGTACTGGAACAATGTGTCCCTGAGGTCTGGGCTCACACCCCACTAACAGCAGACTATGGAATAGGTCGCTGTTCAATAGCCACAGTCTACTCATGCTAAAAAATAGAGAACCTTGCTCCTGGAACCAAAAGGGAAAATCCACATTAAAATTACAGCTCTGGAAAGTGGCTGCCTCCAATTCTTGCTGCTTTGTATAATGTAACAGTAGCCAAAATGAGTACATTTGATATTTGGGTGGAGAAATTTTCTTCCATTCTTGCAAATTTGCACACCAAGTAGCATCTGATAATATTTATTTTTACTGCTTAGAAATAGAATCTTATTATCTCAGGAAATCCTTATCACCACTAGGCATTTGATGAGAAACAATGAGTTAAAGATGATATCAAGCACGGAAGAAACCGCTTGTCCTGAGTAGAAGTGACTTATTTAGAATAAATGTAGACCTTTTTTATCTAGTGGATTTGAGCTTCTTTGTTCCATGAATATAAAACACAGTACAAGGATTTCCCCCCCACAATAAAGCTTTTTGTACTTTTTTTTTTTTTTTTTAAGTTTCCACCTCAAAGCACATAAACTATCAGGCTTTTAAGGAAGGGTTGCTTACCACATTTAGCCTAGAGAAAAAGCAGTATTAGCTTGTCAGATCTTCTGCCATTTGCACCCTGTGCTGATTTATGCAAACTGAAGATCTGTCTGGCTGCTCCTGATTTTTTGCTTCTCCAAAATTAAGTCTTTGGCTTTTATGTAGGTTTCAAAAAATCACTTCAAATTCCTATGAAAGCTGGATTGCACCTCTTTTTACCAATGAAAAGTAGTGCTCTTAATTATCCCTTCTCTGATAGAAGCATGGCATCCTTAGGAATTACTTGTCATTAATAGGTTTTGTTAAAATTTTAGGAATTTTTTTTTTAAATTGGACAATATCCTGTGGATAAAGAAAGTTCAAGCAACCTCATTGGGTTTACAGATACTATTCAAGCTTATTGACCTTATTCCATGGTTTTCAACCCTTTTGCTGTGCTGAATCAAGAGCTCTCCATGCTTGTATGAGTCCTTTCTGTGCTCTGGGATGGAGCTCGTATCCAGGGCTGTGCTGTTGTCCTTGCATGGATGCACAGGCTGCTCCAGTAGCTTCCAGTCCTGTGTGGATGTTTTTCCTGTACGTTCCCTCCTGTGACATTCCATAGGGGAATGTGCATGACAAGATGTAGGACTCGAGCCAGATACGAGGCCAGCCTGACAAAACGCCCCAGGCATCCAGGCAAGAGTAAGACACATTTAGATAAGGTTACAGACAAAAATTCCATTTATTTGGTGTGCATCACGGTAGATGTGTGGCTCAAGCTGTTGCAGGATGGGGAGCTCGCCTTTCCCCTGGACTTGAGAGCCATGTGCACCTAAAATAGGAAAAAATATTTCTGTTGTGTCCTCCTTGTGTTGAAACCCACGTTGATGGGAATTTAATACATGTCTGACTGTTAATTCTGCCTTGTGTTTTTCCATTTTCCCCAGCCTCCAGACAAGGTTCCATGTAACACGCTTTGCAACTTCGTGTCATTAATTAAGAAACAATTACAGCTGATGACTTCAATACCATCAACCTAATTTCCATCCTTACAGCATTTCCCCTTTAAATTAACTGGTTCAGGGATTAACGTGTTGTCGTCGTATCTGGGTTGGGTTTTTTGGTTGGTTTTTTTTGTTTGTTTTTCTCCTTTCTATAAATCCTCCCCTGCATTTCAAGAATACTCAGAAAAGTGATAATATTCCCAGAATATTCTCTGGGAAGGGGTTGTTGGAGCAGGGCCTCGGGGCAGCTCTGGCGCCTCTTCCCAAGCTCTGGAATGCTGCAGAAGCTGCCTCCAGCATCCAGGGGGTGGAAGTTGGCTGCTTCCAAATATATGATGAGAAATGATCAGTCCTCAGAGACAGATGAGAACAGGATGGGGTTTCCTTCAAAATACCAGAAAAAAACTTCTATCTGACTCCTAAATTACACTGTTCCAGGGACTGATGGTGTTTGGATCTGAACCAGTCTTTTCAGATTTATCCTGATTTCCTGAATATCTGCTAGTAAATATTTTGACAGGAGCAGGACATCTGGCTACACTAAAATAAAGCTGCAGGGAAACACATTACACAACTTTTCTTTTATACTTTTTGCTCTCCACAAACAGATGTAATGGATCGAAGTGCCAAAACAGTGAAGGTTTTCATTAGAGAGCTTTCTTCAAAGAGCAAGTTTTGAGTTGGTTTTGCATTTCTTAAAATTGAAGGACATTGATCATTTCTTAGTGACACTTTTATACAGCCCATTAGCTTAACACTATTAATTTGGTTTTTCTTTTTTAAGATTCTCTATATAATTTTTATTTAAAACAAAACACTCTGCTGCCATCTAGCACCTCAAAACTTACTAGTAAACAGGTTAAGTTCACAAAATAGCCTTAGTGTAGATTGACACCCATTTTTGAGGAAAAAAAACTGTTGCTGCTGCTGCTGATACAGATATTTGATGGACTCAGCAAATGAACATGAGCAAGGATGGTGAGGGAACACACAGTAAGATATAGCTCACTTTTGATGGTTTGCAATACAACAGTCCAAAAAGACCAGTCTTTTAAAAAAGCAAGACAAAAATGCTTTTTTAGCTAAAGTAATATTTCCCCCTGCTTGGTTTAGGTTTTTATCTGCGATGAGTGTGAAAGGGAAGTACATGTTTCAAGCTCTTGGCATCATCAGGGGAAGTAAGGCAGAGAGACACCCTGAACCCCAACCTGTTTATCTCCCCAGGCCCGTGTTACAGTCTAGTAATTAATTATTTTCTATGCAAAGCCCAGGCATGCGTGGCAGAGTTCAGATTTACAATATATATTCATTTAACAGTGGATTTCTCTACTGCTTTCTGGGACAGATATAATTCCCATGCTTTTCATTACACATGCTGTTCAAATCTTGATCCTGAATTCTTATTAAAAATGATGAGATTTGACCTCAAAGTCTAATACCCAGTTTTGGAGACAAGGTGCTTGATGTGATTTCTAGAGGATTATTTTTAAGAGCATTCGTAGATTAGATCTTTGCGAATGGTTGAGGGATGTGCCCAATGAACCTTGTCCACTGCTTTTCACCCGCCCTTCAGCATCCAGATTGATTTTTATTTTGCAGTCCTTGAGACTGTGTAGCTGCGTGCTGTAGGGATACATCTGATATTTTTATTATCCCTTTGTTGATGCAGGAATGTGACAGTGCTGTTTCTGTCAACTTTTATTGGAGTTTCCCCATGCTTAAAGGCAAAATGGTTTCTGATTGAAGTTTGAAGAGCTTGTAAGGCTCATTCCAATGGCTCAAAGTGTGTTTTACAGCTGCACTTCTCTTTTTTTTAGCTGCAAGTGTGTTTTAGATGACTGCTGCCTTCCTGCATTTGTTACCTGCAATTTGATTTTCTTCCTGGATGGAAAATCATGGAGTGGTTTGGGTTAGAAGGGACTGTAAAGACCATCTAGTTCCTTCTCCCGCCATGGCCCTGGACACGTTCCCCATTCCCGGGTTCCTCCAAGCCCTGTCCAGCCTGGCCTTGGACACTTCCAGGGATGGGATATCTGCAATTTCTCAGGGCAGCCTCCAAGGCTTTGCCAGGGAGCGGAATGACACGAGGTGCTCAGTTACCACGTGCTCACTGGGGTGCTTCTGGCACATAACTCACTCTGAAATAAATGGAAGATAGTTCACAGAATCACAGAATGTCCTGAACTGGAAGGGACTCACTGGAATCTCATCCCAGCCCATGCATCCCTGAGAGTGTTGTCCAAACACTCCTGGAGCTCTGGCAGCCTCGGGGCTGTGACCATTCCCTGTTCAGTGCCCAGCACTGAAAGGAAAGAACCTTTTCCTCATACCCAGCCTAAACCTCCCCTGACACGGCTCCAGCCATTCCCATTTATCACAGGGAAAACTGGGGTAAGGCGCCCATTTGTGAAAGGGAATATCAGATGGAGAATTGTTGTGTGGCGGTGACTGGAGGCCACCAGGGTGGGAAGGAGCACATCTCCCACATCCAACCCCTTCCATGCAGAGATTGGCACAGAGCAGCAGTGGAGGGGCAGCTCCATAATAACCAGGGATAAAGGCAAATCCATAATATCCAGGCATAAAGGGAAAGGTCACTCATTTCTTTGCATGAAATGCTTCCGTGCGCCTTCCCAGCAAAAGAAAAAGGAAAAGGCCTCACATCCTCTCTCCTCGCATCGGCTTGTGGGGTTTTGGGGGAATGCTTGGGGAATGATTCAGAAGGGCACTGCAAATACGGCGCCAGCAGCTTGGAGAGGAAACCTCTGCTGGTTTGGCATGGGAGGTTCTTTGCTGTGCGTTTGTTGGGGTCCCTTTGACCTTTTAATTTCCGTGTGCCCGGGCCCAGTCGTGTGTCGCTGACGGGAACTGAACCCAGTCAGCGGGTTCGGTGACTCTGTGCGTCACATTTCAGTGCTCGAGCAGTCCTGGAGCCTGCCACGCCAGTGGTTATGGCACATTCTGCCCCAGCGCTGAGGGATTGGGTTACCAACCGACAGAAGCTTTTGGGGTTTTTTTTTTGCTTTAAAGTCATCAAAATGCAGAGTTCCACGAGGCAATGATTGTTTAATAACCGGCTGATCTTCAGAGTGTTTTGTTGTAAGGCACCGAGTTGGTGTTTGCGAGCGTTTTGTTGGAGTTACAAAGCATCGATGCTTTTGGTTTGGAAATTGGTAAAAGCATGTGGCAGGGCTTCAAGCGCTGAGTGCTTTCAGATGCTGTGCTGCTCCTTTGATTATTAAAAATGATTCCAGCACAATCCTGCTAATTTTCTCTTTGTGCTCCCTTAATTTCAGGAGACTGTTAAAAAGTCCATCTAGGCAGAGCGCTTATTGCCACTGTGAGGGAGATTTTGCAGAGCCAAATTTTAGCAAATTCAGTAGTTTCAGAGGATTTGGAACATTTTCTTGCTGCTTTTCCTCTCCCGTTTTTCTTTATAATTTTGTTTCCTTTCGATTGGTGTGCGTGTGTGTGCATTACTCGCTTCATCCCCTTCCTTTTCTTCCCCGCAGCATCCGTGGTACACCAGAGCACAGAGTAGCTCCTTTCTGCTTCCCTGGCAAGCTGAGCACGGGAGGAGGATGTTCAGGAGAGGCTTCCCGAGCTTTGGGGGTCATTAGGCACAATCACACGCAGTCCTTGAAAGCCCAGGCAGGGAGGGCAGGAGCATTTATCCTCCCAGTAGCTTTGTACCTTGTCACCTGAAAACATACGACAAACACTGATTAATCTGAACACCATCCGAGTGTGAGAGGTGTACATTATTATATCCCTCTTGATGGAAGGGGAATCAGCAAGTAAGAAATTAAGCAATTTACTCTCTGACAGTGGCAGAGCGAGGTATAAAGGCTGGTGTGCTGATACCTGCTCTCTCCATTAAGAGATGTATTTGTTCTCCAGAGGATTTTTCACTACCAGGGCTAGGATTCCTTTACCTTTAAAAGAGAAATAGCCTTTCCCAGACTTTTGCATCTTACAGTTTTTGCCAGAAATTACATTTGGCACGTTGTTTCTGTTCCACTGGCTCCCAGAAGAAAATAATTGGGGAGAAAACATCAGCATCTTAATCTACATTAAAAATATTTTTCCCCAGTATAAACGGGATTTAAACTTATAGTTGAAATATATTTTACAATAATAAGAAGCAAAACTAATCCAAATCTATATTATTTTGCTGCATGGAATAATTTTTCCAGCAATGTGCTTTCATAACAGGTAATGAAATGTTTTATATCAATATGAATGAAATTTTGCAGCCAACCTCTCCTGAGTCAGTGTTACGGACTCCAAAAAAATGTTGTTTACACAGTTGTGTTCCAGATTTAGCATGCTGATTTCTTACCCTGGGTTTTAGGTGTAAAACACTTTCCTCATGAGAAGGGAACAGCGCTTTGTAGCATTGCTTGTTTCACATCCACTGCAACAGGGTTCTGGGCTCAGATTTCTTGCCCTCGTTTTTGAATGCAGTGTCTCAACAATGGGCCCACCTTCCTCCTGCTCTGTCATCACCTTTTTTCAGAGCAGACTGTTATGGTCATTGTATTGTAACCAAATATTGTGGCCAAATTTACCATGTATGAGATCAATGCTAAACTGAAAATCAGGGTATTAAGTCAAAACTCTGTATTTTTCACGTGATCTGAAATACCAGAGCATTTACTCTCTTGATCAGCTTTTTTTTTTCTTTTTTTTTTCCTTCTGTGTGTGTTGTGGGTTTTTTTTTCTTTTCCTTTCCCAAAATACCTCTAGAATTAAAAGATAAAGGGAGAATAAATTTTCTGCCTGTTCCACAGTCCTTGTCTCCCTCTCATGTTGAGGATGTGGGTGCTGGTGCCTACTGTACTCCTGAGAAACACCATGGGATCAGTTACATCAGCTTGGGCCCCAGGGCCTCTGGGTCTTCTTCTGGCTATCCTGCTTGAGTCTGGATGCAAAAATAGGAACAGGATAATTTCTTAGAATTTCACAGAGTCACAGAATGGTTTGGGTTGGAAGGGACCTTAAAGCTCCACCCTCAGCCTTGGGCAGGGACACCTTCCACCAATCCCAGGTGCTCCAAGCCCCATCCAGCCTGGTCTTGGACACTTCCAGGGATCCAGGGACAGCCACAGCTGCTCTGGGAAACCTGTGCCAGGGCCTGGCCACTCTCACAGGAAAGAATCTCTTCCCAGTATCCCATCTAGGCCTGCCCTCTGGCACTGGAAGCCATTCCCCCATGTCTTATCAGTCTATGCCTTTCTAAAATACCCCTCTCAAGCTCTCTTGGAGGACTTCTTCAGGTGCTGAAAGGTTGTGCTAAGATCATCCCAAAGCTTCTCCAGGGTGAACAAGCCCAATTCTCTCAGCATTTCCCCATAGCAGAGGTGCTTCAGCCCTCAAATCATCTTTGTGGCCTCCTCTGGACTCGCTCCAGCAGCTCCATGTCCTTGTTACGTTTCAGTCCCCAGAGCTGACACAGCCCTGCAGGTGGGGTCTCACCAGTGCAGGAGAGGGGGACAATCACCTCACTTGCCCTGCTGCCCCTGCTGCTTGAATTGGCAAGGGGGCTGCTTCTAATACTGCAGAAAAAGACCAGAAAAAGACAAGACCCTTCCTGCCCATCCATAAATATTTCATTCTGATCATTTCTTATTCATGCCTTGGTTCACTGGGGGTGTAACGTTTCCTTTGTGAGGCATCCCACAGCTCCTGGCCCATCTTCCCCACTGGACACAGCTCTTGGTCAACAAAATCTGGGGCCAGCAGAGCCCTCCAAAGAGGACATCCCGCCCTTGGCTGTAGGGAAAGGGGCAAATCCTGCAGCTCCTGGTTCTGCAGGCATTATCCTCTGCTTGGCTTGGAGCACAGGAATAATCTGTTTGTTCCATTGAGGTCAGCACTCCCAGGATACACCATCCATATGCATGAGTGTTCCAGTGGCAGGTCCCCAGTTAGGGTTTCCTGCCCCCCGTGAAGAGCTGGAAGAGGAGCTCGTCTCCTGCCCAAGGCTGCAAGGGCAGGAAGGCCAGGATGGTTTTCAGAGCCCAGATGTGCTCCTGTGGTGGGATGGAGGGAGTTTGGAGGTGGCTCTCTGGGTGCTGGGCAGGGCACGGCCACCAGTTACAGATGTGTTGGTTTGGGCGAGGTTCCTATTGTGTGTCCCTCATGTGACCCAAGGGCTTGTTAAAGCCCGTGGTTTTTTCAGAGGTAGGGAATGCTTCAAGCTCCCTTCTGACTTCCCTTGCAGTTGTTGAAAATCAGCATTTCTGAAATTTCGTTTCTGGGGCATGTTTTTTTCCATTGTCAGCCAGGGTTTACCATGGTGACTGTTTGCTAGTAATTTCTTGGAAGACAATGGTGGAAGATGCCCTTGATCCACAGACCAGGATTTTATTATTTTTTCATACACATTTTTGGTAGATTTCTTCTGCTGCTTCAGAACAAATGGCACCAATCTCACTGTATCCATTTGGGAATACATTTTATTCTTTAGCAAAATGTTGTTGTAATAAAATGGTTTTGTTGGTTAAAATACTCTCTGCTTTATTTGTAAGCCACATATGTGTCTTCCCATCTTGACTCTCACAAAAGAAGAAATTTTCCAGTGTGCCTGAAGTTTGTTAGTTAATTCGGTATAATGCCAATCAGATATTCTCCAAGAATTGCATAAATAATATTTTGGGCCCCATGTTTTGCGTGTGTTTGTAATATCCAGCATAATTTTCAAGATCGTGATTCTTGAGGATGGAATTGGAGGAGAGAATGTTTGAAGAGGATTTGTAATATTTACTGCAATAAAGAAATTTAGGGATTACTCAAAGATCCTGTCAGTATTTGGGTCAGAAATATAGCCCAGAGGTATTAGTATGATAGGCAAGTATAAGCATTAGACTGTATTAGTGATTTAGCTATCATAATAGCACAATAGTCCATCATGTGATGGTTTGTGCACTAAACATTTATTTTGGATTAGCTGGGAAAAATGCTCAAGCTGTTTTGCGAACAGGCCAGGGAAGGTGACTGTTCCTCCTTGCAGTGGGTCTGTCCTGCGGGGGGGTGTGTTGAAGGGGAAGAAATCTATGATTGTAGCAGAGAAAGGCAAAATTGTTTCCATCTGAGTATTTTAATTCAAAAAACAAAACGTTGCCTCTGTAGCAGTGGTCAGCAAAATAAGGAGCAGTTGAGCTATTCCTTTTTTGAAAAGGGATATTTGAGCATGAGCAGCCTGCCATAATTTGGGTTACATGTTCTGGGGAGCCATTTTGCTATCTCCTCTGAAAACAATGACTCTATATGGAAATTTTTATTACATTCCCAAATAACAATTTTCTGTGCTGTGATTCCATCTAAATCCCTTTGCCTACTCTAAGTGTTAAAAAAAAAAGCTTAATCCACATGAATGTTGAAATACTGAAAATTGAGTTTTGTGTGATGTTTCTGAGTGTTTTCCTATTTCATAAATATGTACTTTTTCCAAAGGAAGCTGGATATAATGGGAAAAAGTCTACTATTTCTTTTTGCTTTGTTAGGCCAGGCTTTAGATCCTTTGATCCTCCCCTCCTTCTCCGTGACCTGTGCTAGGGTGTTAAAATTATACATTCCAGATTACACCTCCACAATTTTCTGTCCTGGCATGATGAAAGGATTTGCGTATTATGGTAATATTATTAAAAAATCTTTTTTGGAGCCTAGTTAGCGTGGCTAATTTGAAACTACAAAAAAATTGTAATTTCCAACACAAATTATAATATTCATAAAGTGCTAAACAGACACCTAACTAATTTCTAATCGCTCTCGTATTCCTGAGGATCTTGCACTGGCCTTTTTTAGGCCCGTCTGCTGGCTCCCATTTAATTTGTCCTTAGCTGTGTGCAGTGGATTAGCATTTCATCAGGTTGGATTAAGATTGAGCTGACACCGAAGCTTTCTTTTTTATTTTTACATGCGGGGCCGGGCGGATCCGCGCGCGTTCCCTTATNAAAAAAATCATCATTCCCCGGGGGAAAAAATTGCATTGAGGTTGCTGGCTGGGTCAGTGCGTGAGATTTCATCGGGCTAAAATGATGTCACATGGAGCGAGGGCTTTAGCGGTTTTATTTAGCTCCTAATCCCCACGCACCGCTCGGCCAGTTGTCCATGTGCGCTCGCCGTCCCCAGCGGCACAGGATAAAGCATCTGGGCTGAGCGCGGCCGCTCTCCCGCCGCAGCGCTCGGCCAGGGGCAGCCCCTCCGCCGGCCGCCGCATGCTCTGCCTGCTAAGGTTACCGGGGATTAATAATTCAGGCCACGCTCGGAAAGGCAAAACCGCCGGCCGGTGGTTTCTGGAGTCCCGGGAGGGCTCAGGCGCGGCACGGTCCGGTTTGGATGCGTGCCGGAGAAGCGCTGAGAAGGAAGGCACCTCCTCTCCTCCGTGTCAGCGGGAGCAAGCGGCCTCGCGGTGATGCCCATCCCCAGCAAGCACCCCAACATCGGCCGCTCGCAGAGCTGGGACGCTGCCGGCTGGTACGAGGGAAACTGGGAGAGCGAGAACGCCTTCGAGTACCAGAGGCCACCGGGCCGGAGGAGCTCCCTGACCTATGGCGGCGAGGGCAGCTGGTACGAGCCACCGCGGGCGAATGATATCATCTTGCAGGGCGGTGCGGAGCTGAAGCAAGAGGCGTACCCGTACCAGGATGCCACCTTCGCGCCGGGGCCCTTGAGGAAGGGCTCCGTCCCCGACTTCTCCTACTGCGACCGGCCGTCGCCCATGGCGGGCCGGGGCTCTCTGCCGCCCCAGGATTACTACAGCGACCCGTCGCTGGCGGCGAGGTCACCCAAGGACCCCCGCTGCTACCGCGAGCACGTGGCGGGCAGGCCGCTGGCGAGCTACGGGGCGCCCGGCAGCCGTCTGTCCTGGGNAGCGACGGGGCAGAGCGGGCTCCCGAGGCGGCCCGGCAAGCCGCCCCCACCTGCCTGGTGGTGGATCCCGCCACCAGCACCGGCAGCAGCTACGGGCCGGGCAGGGAGAGCACCGGCGCCAAGGGTCCCTACGACAGCTACGAGGTGGCGGCGGCGACGCCTTCCCCCCCGCCGGTGCCCCCGGCCTTCCCTGGGCCGGAGGGCAAGAGGAGCTTTGACCCCGAGTTTGTGGCGCTGCTGCGTGCGGAGGGCGTCTCGGAGAGCACCTTCGCTGCCCTGCTGCAGCAGGGCTTCGACTCGCCCAACCTGCTGGCCATGATGGAGGAGAACGACATCAAGTCGGTGGCGCCCAACCTGGGGCAGGCCCGCGTGCTGTCCCGCATCGCCCACAACTACAAGGCAGAGATGCAGCTGCAGAGACAGGAGCGCAGGAGCGGGGCGCTGCGCCCCAGGACCCGCTCCAACAGCTTCAGCCACCGCAGCGAGCTCCCGGCAGAATACGGGGTGCCCACCGTGGACGGCCCTGGCGCCTCGCAGCACCCGCCGCCGCTGCAGCCGCTGTCCCCGAGAGGCGTAGAGATACACCGCCGGCCGTCCAGCGCCCCGACCCAGCACTTGCTGGAGACCACCACCTACCCGGCCCCCGCGGGGGCTCCTCAGGGGCCGCATTTNAGCCCCCAGCTCCTCCGCCGGCCGGGGACGGCGGGGGACAGCGGCCTGGCCCCCACTGCAGCCGCCTTCCCTGCCCAGCTCTCCCCCTACCCGAAGCTCAGCCGGCGCACGGGGCCTCCCGTCATCGTCTCCACCATGGCGTCGCCTGAACCAAGTAATTCCTGAAGGGGCTTAGTCCGTATAGTAGTTTAGAACCACCTTGCTGTTGCTTATTTTACCCCTCAGAAAACCCGCAGTCAGATATCATGGGGGTTCATGCCTGAATGCTAGCCCCTGTCCTACTTAGAAAACGAGGTGAGGGGGATTTCTTTGCAGGGCTGTGCTGGCCGTGCAGAGCTAAAGATGCTGATTCTTGCTCTGTGGTTAAATTCCAAATATTTTATTGGTTTAGCCAACTTCAGTTAAACATGAGCAGTATCTCAGATAATGCTCCCAGGGTTAATCTTGCCGTTCCTGTTGTTTGTCGAGAATAGGAGATTAGACACTGTGCTGGCTGAGCAATTAGGACTACAGGGTTTGCTGCAGATTGACTTTTTACCGCTGTTATCAGGCACAAATGTGTTCCTCCGAGGAAATGGTTAGCATTGTTTTGACTAAATTCATCAGACAGTTAATGGTGTTATTCGAGAATCGACTTACCTTGGCCATTACCTAAGGCTTTTCTTCTTATTATTAATTTGCTGTTTTATCAGGCATACAAAATAAACCCCTTGATTTCCTTCTCAAGATGCCTGTAAGTGAAGCGATAGAGCTGTTAAAGTAATGGGGCTGTGCTTAAAACTAAAAGCCTGTCATTAAGCACTGGAACAATAAAAATGAATGGTGGCTTCTAGACTTCCCTTTCTAGAAACGCTCAGGCTGTTGGCTGCTCGGATGAAAAGCTGAACAATCCAAGCAGACCCTGCTCCTCAACTTTGGAGATGTGGCACTCAGAGTCTGATAGAAACTAACCCCCCAAAAATCACCCGGAGATATATAAGGGAATTAATTCATCAAATCCATTCGTTTGTGCCTTGACTTGTTTGAAAAAAATGCGGGAAGACACCCCTGGAAATATTTTTTGCTGATGATGACTGAGTGAGCAGGGAGTTTTCTCCCAGCTGAGCTCCCATGCAAACGATTCCCGAACAAAGTGCTGTACCAGCACACACACAAAGCTTTAATAAGAGGGATACCATTTATAGGCATCGAGACAGTGCCAAACTGGTGATGCCATTCCACAGGAATCTAAATAAAGAACGATTTTGTGAGTGGAAATGATAAAGTTGTCAAAATGCAGACACTTGGCACACCCCTTTCCCTGCCATACCATAATTACATAGCTGGGAAGTAAATGCCGGTCCTTTCATGCTTACGAGTCCTTTATGTAGCTGGTGGAATGTATTGATTTCTAAAAAATGCTTCAATATTAGGCAACATGTTCTGTGTTGACATGGATCAGATGCTAAAGTAGTACATCCAGGCAGTATTTTTAAATAAATGCGACTAAGAAGACGAACTGGCATAATGTGGGGAACACAAATATGTTCATTTATTTGCGCTGTGTCTGATTGAGCGGTCGATGCCGACGCAGCGACGGCGCTGGGCTGAAGGACCTCCAGAGCACAGGGGTTGGGGGCAATCCCCTCCACCGTGGGAAGACATCCCTCCTTCCCTGCTTCTCTTTTATAAACTGCAAGCTCTGTTTTCTAAAAATCTTGAAATTACCCCTTCCCTTCACCAGAATTAGGCTCCGTAAGTCCAGCATCAGAAATTACAGCAAGAGGAAGCCAGCAGCATTTCTGTGCTGTTGAGCTCTTTCTTGCCACTCAACCCTCTTTTTTTTTCTTTTTTTTTTTTCTTCTTCTTTTGCCTACGACCATCTCATTTGCATGAGGATGACATTTGTTGCTCCAGTAATTTCATCTGATAATGGCCAGCTTGCAAAGCGGATCTGAAAACATATTCCTTAATTATGTGTTGCCAAGCAACGAGAGGGTTTGGCCATAATCACAGAAAGATTATCTTCTCATTGAAGGCCCTGAAAGGTTTAGCTGAAGTAGGACCTGTAAAATTGTCTTCATTTTTGTTTATTTCCCCTTTTTCCTTTCCAAATTGCCTGAAAGGTTTTCTTCCTGTGAAACTGTATTTTAAAAGTAGAAGCCAAGGTAAAGCACATGGCACATGGAAGGATTAAAAATGAGAAAGTGTGTGGTTTGTAGATGTTTGAGCCGTGTTGAGCAGAAGTGTTCACACTTACCCACGAGGGGATAAGCTGAGGTTAGAAATATGTTAAGATGTTTTAAAGCTTGGAGTGGATGGCAGAAACTTGAGTAAATCCAGGAATATTACATTTGCCAGCCAGGAAGAGCCAGGATGTGTTTTCAGGAGCAATGAGCCTTCTCTTGGCTGTAGCTTTTGCTGTGGATATTCGAGTCACAAGGTGAAAGCAAATTCAGTATTAAACTCCGTCTCCAAATGGCTGCAAATATTTTCTGTCAGTGTAGGTTAATGTCTTCCCAGTCAGCAGAGGGTTATAAAGTGCACGTTACAGCCCAGTCATGTTTTGAAGCTTGTTATATGGATAAGACCTTAAAGCAGATAATTTTGGGCTTTTTTAAAGTCTTGTTGAACTATGCATTGTAGTCTTTCTACAGTGAGTTTTTCCTAAATACCCCATTTGTCATTTTGTGCTGAGTTTGACACTCCGAGTGCATTCTGCACAGCTGCTGTTCACTTTGGAGTTTGGACAGAGGGTTTGCAAGAGGTTGTCTTCTCCTGCCTGGTATTCCTGATGGGAGAGGCAGGGTCCCAGGCGGGGATGCAGGCGTGTGCCACAGCTTTAATGGACCTCTTGCTTTGGCGTGGTCAGATAAGGGAAAAGGAGCAGGTAGATTCAGGGCAGCTACTGCTTTGCCTCTCTTAAAATAATTCATAATCAGTTAGGGAAATCGCCCTTCCTGGGAGTGGCAGGGTTGTGTGAAGAGAAGGTGGTGAATGAGCACCTTAAACCCTCTGCTGTGGGGCAGAGTGACTGGAGGACGAGCCGGCTTCCCATGGCAGGAGCTCCCCAGCCACAGCTCTGGCAGAGCTGCTGCTCTCCTGTCACTGAGAGCATCAGGAGCAGCTGCCAGGAACGCTCCTGCAGCCTCACAGGCCATCCCGGGATCACCAGTGGGGAGCACACCACAGCTCAGGGGCAGGCAGGGAGAAACCCTGCGAGGTCTGAGTGACAACCACGTGTCAAGAGGAGGGCCGAGCCAGAGCGGGTCTGCGGCCAGCCCCGTGCTGAGCTGGGAGGGAGTGCAGGGAAATAAAGAGCCCAGGTCAGCAAAGCTGGGGAGGGCAAACAGGATCTCACCGTCACTGATCGCATTGCTGCAGCTCTGCCTCCAGATTTTGCAACTTCAATTTATGATGTTCGCTACTATTTTTATTACTTTACTTAATTTCCTTTTTTTTAAATTTTTTTTTAATTAACCCAATGTTTTAGTAGTAAAGCAGTTGGCAGATGAGAAGTCTTGTATTTTTTGTAGCTAGCCTGGACTTCTCCCAAGCAGGGGCTGGTCCAGATTTCTGTTTCTGATGCTGGACTTACGGAGCCTAATTATGAGAAATGGTGATTCATTGTAAATATGTGTCTTGGGAGGTTTATCAAGCTCTCGTTTGCACATGAAGATATGAAAGCCAGTTACCACAAAAGGGAAGATGCTTCCCACAGGGATGGGGAGTTGGGCGGCCCTGTAAAGTCAGGTGGGTAGCATCAGGAAGCAAGAGAAAAAATTACTTGGCTGTAAGATTTGGTTGAAAGCCTGACCTTTTCCTGAGCAGGGAAAGCCAGGCTGAGGGCAGTTGCCCTCCTTGGACAAGTTGTTCTCTCCAGTGTGAAGTGGACTCATCCTCTCTTTTATCAGCTTAGAGCCCAACTAGAAATGCCTTTCACTGTGATTAGCTCAGCTCTGCTTGTACTCTTTAACACCTCCTTACGATGCCCTTTATTGGTATTTCCCCCCCTGTGACAGATAAAAACTGTTTAAACCACACATAGTTGCAGGCTGAAACTACCCGTGGGCAACCCTGAAGAGGAAAGGTCATAGGCAGGAGCAGGAGCCTTGATGGGTGTTAAAGGATGGTTAAAAGAGCCCATTAAAGATGGTTAAAAGAGTGACATTTTCCCACTCTTGTCAGCTATTAATTCTTTTAACCTAATTAATTTAAGCTAAATTGCCACAGCTTTCTATGGGCAAAGTTTAGCAGGGTATTTCCTACACAATATAAATTTCCTGAGCATTTGCTAATGTTGATTTATTCTTTGCCCGGTAGAGTGGACAGCTCAGAAATCGACTTCAGGTGTTCTTCCGTGTGTTTTCTGTACAAACCTCAGCATGGCATCACAGTGTGTCCGTGGAAGGTCACTCAATTAACAATCGGGACTGAAACAGCACCGAGGGAAGCTCCGTGCACTGAATAAATCTGATTTAATTTGCACATTGACCTGACAGACCATAGCATGTCCTTGGAGCCATTCCCAGCTAGTGTGTTAGTCCAGGTAAACACTGCACTGCGCTCACTAACAAAAGCATGGAGGAATGTTTTTAACTGGGAAGGATCATGTCACATCAGTTATTTTTCATAAATTCCATACAAAAATGCAGGTTGAAATAAGCGGATGGGTCTTCCTCGTGTCTGCTGTCCCAAATGGCCACAGCACCGAGACACTAATAGCCAAAATGAGGGAGGTAGCTGGGAAACTCAGAGTGAGTTTGTGAAAGCCTTTGAAAGGCTCAGAAGGAGCCTCACCAACCTCTGCCGAGCACATGGGGGCGCGGATCTTAAAACTGAAGGGCCCCCAAGTGCCCGCCAGAGTGGGGTGAATGGCTAAAGAGCAGAATGTGCAAGAGATGTGCTGCTGATTGTCTTGGTATAACACCAGCTCGGCCAGTCTGCACGTACAGTTCACTGGTGGCAGAGAATATGCTTTTAAAAGACTTCTTTAAGGGCTGAAATACGCTTTTTATAATGGTTTTATCAAAAGCAATATAAAGTGTCAAACTCATTCCAGTTGCAATTCATTGACTTTAGTGCCGTGGCAATAAAAATGAATTTGGCCTATCGAAGGAGAACGCGTTGTCAGATGCACAAGTGTTGTCATCTTCAATTTACACTTTTCTTTCACCCCGTGTGTCTGGTTCTCCAGCATTGTTAGGACTTTCATATATCCAGATCATTCTCTGACTATATTTGCTGACATTTTTTTTAGCTTTCTCATAAGTAGTTTCCATAGCTACAAACTTTGTGTTCACAGAGGGGGGGAAAAAAATTTAAAGGTTTCTTATTATTATTGTATGAAACATTTTTTATATTTCTTCTCCTTGTCATTCTTCTATCATCACACTGCAGCCCAGTTTAATGAAAATGCTGCACAACTGAATTGCCTGTTATTTTTAAAAGCAAAGTAGGTGCTGATCTGAATCCTTGAAAAGCAGAGGACCAGCATCATTAAGCCACTGATGCAGAATAAACATTGCAGGCGTAGGACTGGTATTAGTATGGTTTAGAGATGGCAACTGGCAGGCGAGCTTTTGACTTTCACACCTAAATAAAACCTGACGTTAACAGCATTCTGCTGCCTTTTGGTAAAGAAAGCTAATTTTTAATCTCTTTTGTCTGCTGCTGGTAGTGTTTTGTTGAAGTGTTACTTCATGGGTTGTGTTTCCAATATTTAGTTCTGCCCCTGTGCTGGGGAGGTGCTGGAGCAGCCGTGCCCCGAGGAAGGCTTTGGGCAGAGGTTTTGGGGAGCAGAGCTGGAGCAGCTTTGTCCAGGGAGATGGGAAGCTCCGAGTGCCCAGTGCTGTTGTGTCCAGGCCCTTGCCTTCTGCACCCTCAATCCAATTAGCTGCTGCAGAGCAGATGGAGCAGATTAGTGCCCTGCTCTCCTTCCTCCACCCTCTCCCCCGGTGCAGGGGCTGTCCAGCCAACAATCGGCTTAACCTGGGTCCCGTGGCACAGCCCCCGCCTGCCCCGCAGCAGGGGAACCTCTCAGCTCTGGGGCTGCTGCCGCTCATCCCCCAGCCCGCTGCCTCCAGTGCTGTGGTAGTTTGGGAGCCCTTGACCTTAACTCGTTTGCCAGGTGTAAATTCCATGTTTTGGTTTGCAAGGAGCGCCGTGGCCGCCGGCTGCGGGAGCCGTTCTCCCTCCACAGTGCAGCAGCTGCTCAAGCAGTGGGGTCAGGGCTGGAGGATTGGGGTCTTTTCCCACCTGCAGCATTCCCTCCTGGAATCTCAGCCAAAAAACCATTGTGTGGCCAAGGGAGATTATGGCCTCTTGCCATGTAAATGAAAGCGGCGTCAGGCGAGGAGAGGCTGGGTGAAGTGACACCACAGGACTGTTCCTGCAGCTCCCAAAAGCATCACAGTCCCTGGGAAAAGGTGGTTTGGGCTCTGAGACGTGAGCAGGTTGTCACAGTAAGAAGGAAACCAGCGGGGCCTATCTGCTGGTGGAGGTCCTTGGTAAATACTGGTATGAGCAGCCAAGACGGCATTCTCATGTTTTATTTATGTATGTAGATACGTACAGACATGAAAATGGGGAGGAAAAAAAAATCTCAAAAATATAATCAGTGTCTCGGTCATTATCCATTTGGATCAGTGCTTCTGCAGTCTTCATTGTTTGCCAGAAGTGTCTTGTTTTGGTTATCGAGCAATTTATTATTTCCTAGCTTGGCGAGCAAACAAGCAGACGGGACTTGTTTAGACAGCAAACACTGTGATAGGAAATAATTTAGGATATTCTTTCCATGAAAAAAAGTCAGAAAAAGAGGCTCAGAAGTGAGGTGTCGTAGAAACATTCGGCATGTATTTTCCAGATGGGAAGGTGGTATCTCCAGCTGGGTTCCCTCCATCAGGAGGACTGGGTGGTGGGATGCAGGAACCTGGCAATACCCACCTGACTCCCCTGCTGGTCTTCTTAACCTTAACACGTTTCCTGCCACTTGTACTAAACACTGCAAATCCCTGAGCTGCCTCCTACACAT
The DNA here is from genome assembly GCA_013396955.1 of Regulus satrapa. Classification (NCBI taxonomy): domain Eukaryota; kingdom Metazoa; phylum Chordata; class Aves; order Passeriformes; family Regulidae; genus Regulus; species Regulus satrapa. Next base: position 403,463 of record VWZN01020351.1, on the reverse strand, counting down.
TTCCTTACTGACCCTATAGATTATCAGCCTTTTCTTAGGATGGTCCAGTACTCTTACTGGGAGTCTCTCACTGTTACCTGCAGAGTGAAAAAAACAAACAGGAATGGAGATGTCACACACATTTGTTTTGTTTTCTGCAATCTTCTGAGTGTTTTGTTAGAAATGCTTAAATGCATATTGAAAAAGTACAGTAGTTCATGCAGGTGCTTATATTTTGTCAGTGCAAGGAATCTTGATTAATATTATGAAGGATAAAAAACAGGATTCAGTGGGGAGAGCAGAGAGCTTGTCAGTATCTAGACCATCCTGCTGGGGCACTGAAATAATCAGGAATGCTTAAATGTCAGTTTAGTTATCCCACCTGGCCAGCAATTCCTGTAATCTCTCCAATCGAGTTTTCCCCATCTTTGAGTTCTTCCTCATGTTGAGTAGACATGCATAAAACTGGGAGCTGTTATCTTACCAGCTGAAATGTTTGGCTTAAGAGTCTTAAATTTCCATTTCGTTCTTGTCTGCAGCGAATGTGGTCTTGTTTCATCAGCAGTCAGGGCTAAAAAGTCCCAAAACCAGGATTACTAATAACAAATAACATCAGGGCAGTGCCAAGCAAGCTGTCAGGCTCTGCAGTGGAAGTTTTCTCCTTGGGGCTCGTTTTTATTTAGCAGGGAAGGTGTTCTCTGGATTTGCTGTCCATCCTAGAAGCCCAGGCTCCCTGGGAGCAGCGTGGCATCTCCCATCCCATGCTCTGGGCACAGGGAGAGCCTGGGGATCATCTCCCTGCTGTGGGATAAGCAAGATACAGAGGTACATCCCATGGACCAGCAGCCCCACGCTCTGGCTCATCGGCTCTTTGTCACTCCAGTTTTCTGTTTCTGAAGCTTGCATGAAAAATGCCAGCAAAGTGATTATTTATCATTTCTGTAAAGTATCTTTCTGGAGGAGCAGTTCCCGAAGTAGGGCAGTGAGTCAAGTTCACTTGAAAAATGGTGATTTTGTCACTGATTTCAATAGGAGAGGGATTTTTACTCTCTCCTGCAATAGGAACCAGCTCTACATCACTGACTTTTATTGCATTCCTTAAAATTAGATCTACAAACCCAACGGTTTCTTAAGCACGAGAAGCTGTACGTTTCATGCATTGGAAGCCTGTGCATTATTAAAAATAACAGGATAGATTTGTCAAATGGGTAACGAGTAAGTTTCTTTCTCTGTTTTCCAGTGTTTTAATGAGTGCGGGAAATGTTTGCTATTTATTTGCTTTCAGGTTTTACCAAGGAGCTCTGGAGATAATTGTTAAATTTCCAAGTGTGTATCAATATTTCATGAAGCTCTGTTTTCCCTCTGTACATTCACAAGTTGGGTCATTAGCACTGGGACTGATATTAACAGGCTGAAGCAAGGCATGAAAAGGAATTCCACCAAACCCTTGCGAGTCTGAGAATTTTTGAAACAAAATTCTAGTCAGGTCTTCTGGGTAAAATAAATATCGGTGTTGTTGCACGGTTTCAAATGTTAAATCTCTCGGAGAATTTCTTGTTTGATCTTGGTTTCTGTGGTTTGTGGACCCGATCCAGAGAACACCGAGGCTTTTTGTGTGTGCTCTGTGTGTTTTGTGTGTGTGTTCTGTGTGTTTGGCCTCGCGCCCAGCACTTGCCACAAACTGAGGTGTACCTTACAGAGGTAGGATATCCATCCACGTCATCCTTTGGAAAAAAGCAAATTCCACCTTTCCTACTGGCAGCAAATTAAATTGTGTTGAATTATTAAAGCTCAAATTGCTATTAGATGTGGTGCCAGTCATCAGTGATGCTGACTATTCACTTAGCTGTTGGCTGTTCAGTTTGGGGTTCTTTTTGCTGGCCTTTGAGGTGCAGTACTGGCTGTGTGTTAACAACTGTTGTTCTGTTTTGCACATTTGCCATTTATAAGAAGCCGTGTTTTAAATGTTGAATTTAATTTTTTTTTTAATTTCTGACATTTTTATGTAAAACCATCATATCCTTGTTTTCACTGTGATTAGGCAACTTTTCCCAGCCTAAAACTCTGGTTTTGCTCCTGTTCATGATCTAACCCAGCTAGCTCATTGCAACGCTCTCAAGGAAAAAAAGTAACTCGGGAAATGAAAATTATTCATAGATAGGGATCCCCTGTGCTTTGATAAATTTATCTGATAAATTATTGTGGCTTTTTGACCATTCTGAGTGGTTGCCATAAGTGCTTCAGCAGGCACAGCTGAGGGGTAGCTGGGAGAGAGCAGAAAGTGAGACTCTAAACTTGGTTAGAACCACACGAAGTCTGGAGCTTTAATGTGGAGCTCTGAAAGCGTGCAGAGAGCTGGAAGGTGGATGGAAGGAATATCCAGGGCTTCTGAAATGGAAAAGGGCTGCAGAGTTAGGAGTGATTAAAGTAGAAAGGGAGCAGGGGTGCTTCCCTGGAGAGGGAGGGATGGAGTTCTGCAGGAAGGGCAGAGCTGGCTCTTTGACAGAGGGGTTTGAAGATCCTTAGAGCTATCAGACATCAGAATGGGCCTGTCTGTCAGTCTTTGGGGATCATTTTAGCATTTGTGCCACTATGGGCTACAGTAAAGCAAAGGAGGTCACTTGTGAACACAAACAGCGGGTGTTAATTGTGGTGGCAGTTCAGGAGGAGAAAGAGAAATGGCAATCGTAATATTGCCACAACTGGAGTGTGTGGAGATAATGAGTTTGGTCACAGCTCGATGACAAAGTTCCAGATGTAAACAGAAATATTTGTCAGAGGGGAGATGGTGCTCAGGGTGTAAAATGGGTGTTTTGCTAAGCAAAAATCACCTTGTAAAGGATTTGCAGCTGTGGGAGGTTTGTAAGAGAAATCCAAAGCAGATCCATTGGACTGCCTTGTCCTTCTAGGAGGAAGTTTGGAAAGTTGGCAATAAATACATCTTGTAACTTGTGCTTAGCTCTGAAACTGAGCTTTCCTCTGAGCTGGATTCAAGAAGACAAGGGTATTCAATGCAATTCCCACTCAGCTTAGGGTGTTTGTTTTTTTTTTATTTGGTCACTGATCTCCTGTGCCAGGTGCCAAGAGGACACGATTCCTGTGTGTGATGCTGCCTGGGAGAACCTAGTCTTGCTCTGGACAATTTCCTGGGGAACCTCCAGTTTCGTTTACTTCCACTCTAGGAAGTTTGTAGGCACACTGACTGCATATGTCTCTCACCTGTTTGTTTAATCTGTCCATAAGGTTCTTAGAGCCCACGGTTCCTTGAAGAAGCACACACTAAGGGATGCTGAAAGGCTGGGCTGCACACAGTGCTGGGAGGAGGCAGGGCTGGAAACTGCCCCACTGAGTCCAGGGCAGCAGCTTTCCTCCAGCACAAACACATCTGGACAAGTGGGAGAGGAAGGAAGAAGGTAGGAGAACAGAAGAAAGAGGAAAATATTGGAGTCAGCAACAGTAATCCAACAAAAATACTGCAGCGGGACAGAGGGTGCCCTAAAGGTAGCCAGTTTCTAGGAAAGTATTCCATGCTTGGGAAGAATGGTGCTGGTAACAGTCACAAAGTGTTTGTATTCCAAGTTTTTTATACGCTTCCCCTCTCAAGCTGGCACAGTTGCACGCTTTGTTTGTTTGCCTCCAGCTCCTACCCTTTGTGGAGTTAGAAATACTCTGACTCAAGTCCATCCAAATACAGCAGTGCCATGCTTGGTAAGTGGGTCATAAGCCCTTGGGGTCTGAGCAAAGATTTTCAGTCAGAATTTGGCAAAAGAGCAGGTTAAAATTATTTTCAAAAAGCCTCTCTATTCCAAGATTTTGCTTTCAGATTAATTTTCTTGAAAACAGTGTGTGACCTATGCTTTGCATTAAGCCTCATGAAGCTCCTAGGTGTCAGTGTAAGGCAATTTTGGAGTGATACCCATATTCTCCTGTCAAGTTTGGGTTGATTCTTTTTCATCTCCTGCCTGGAAGTGCACAGCAAGGGTGTCCTGAGGTTTCTTCTTGGATCCACACTCGGAAAACTCAGCCTTACTGCTGCCATTGCTCTGTGGCCACCTGCCTGCAGCCCACAGCTGCGCTCCTCAGCCTGCCTCATGTCTCACACCCATGCTTTGTTTCACTCTCTGGCTGGTTTGAAGCAGGAAAACTCAAATCCCCATGCTCAGGGGGGCTCCCATCACCCTGAGGAGTGTGCACAGCCCTGGGAGGCCACAGCTTCCCTCAATTACAGCGAGAACATCTCAAGGGCACCCCTGCAAACAGCCCATGACCGCTGTTTCTCCTTGGCCAGAGTCCTGTGCTGAGGAGAGGCACCAGCACGGTGCTGCAGCCAAGGGGGTCTTTTCTTCTCCCTTTGCCTTCCCACTCTCCCCAAACGCTGCCTCTTCCCCCGGATCGCTGCTTTGGCACCCAGCACTGGAATTTCCACTGAGGGATGTTCGGTTGTCTCAGCACAACAGGTATCAGCTTCTTTCTGATCACAGGTGTCAGGTGCTGGTCAGATTGACAGATCACATGTGACCAGCATAGGGAAAAGCTGCAGTTTCTCTACCTGTGGTTTTCTTCCCTTTTCTGTGCACTCTTTTTGTCCTGTGCTGGTTTGAGAGATGTGCACGCCCTGAAATGTCTCTTCTTAGAGAGTTTGTTGTGCTTGGGATCTGGTCTGCTGTTTAAAAAAAGCTCCACAGCCTTCCTGGTTATATTTTTTCCATCACCAAGCAGGGCAGAGGCTGAGAAGACCACCCACCACTGCTGCTGTGCTGACAGGGATTCTCGGATGCTGCTGAGGATGGGCTGAGTGATGCTCTCAGAACGTGCCAGTCCTCTCGTGGACCACGTTGGGTGGCTGCAGCCCACCCTGTGAAATGCAGAGCCACAGTGGGGATGTCCAGGGGACAGAGTGACAGCTCGTCACAACTAGACAGCAGCTCTGTATTTGACATCTTGAGGTCAAAAACCGTCGGTTCCTTATTTTTTACGGTGTCTTAAATTGCCTGGAGAGTGTTTTGAGCCTTGTCAAAATGAATTAATTAAGGCCAAGTCATAATCACAAGCCTGTGTTGCTCCGATTCAGCAGCAGGACTGTGCTTGATTTTCAGCCTAATAATTACAAATGGGTTTGGAGGATCTGGGGGGCTGATGGAGCCCGTTTGTGTTTCCTCCAGAGCTACATGTGCTTCAGTTTTTACTTGCTCTTTGCCTTGGCAGTCTGCAGCATTGTTTTCCTCCTCCTTAGGAACACAGCCAATTTTCTAATTAAGGAAATCACTCCACAGCCATTGTCGTTGTTCATTTGAGTTCTTTGTCCATACCGAAGTTTCCAGCTCCCCAAAAGATTTGAAGTCACTCCTTACTACAGCTGGAAGAGGACAGAAGTTTTGGCTCAGGGCAGGCTCTTTCTCTAACTCTGCTAAGAACCAGCATCAGGCACCTCTGTGGGCAGCACATTCACTCCATAAGAGCTTCAAATCCACCTCTGGCTATGACAAATGAGGGTTTTTTTTCTTTTCTGAGGTTATTTTTCTATTGGATTCGTATATAAAAAACAACTGTTGTGAGAAATAAATATCACTTTGTGCTGGGCTTTACTGCTTACTGGGCTTTGAGCCTAAAAGGATTTAAAAGTCATCATGCTCTGAGGGAAAGTTGTAGCAAGAAAGGGGATGTGGAGGGTTGCTGCAGCCAGCTGTTGTGATTTGGGAAAAGGCCTGTCCTGACCGATGGAAAGGAGGCTGGGACTGAGACAGAGAGGCAGCCAGGGCTGACACAGCTATGCCCAGTGGGATTAGGACTAAATTAGAAACTCCTCGTGCAGAGGTTTATCATTTCCTTTATATTGTGGCATTAATAAATGCAAATCTTTATCTTCTAGTTGTTATCCTCCCTTGTATCTTTTGTTAATGAGCGTCGTCCCCAGCTCAGGCTGCACTGATAACTGGATGGAGAGCACAGAGACATTGATGTGCACACATTCACGTGCGCTCCTGTGCCGTGCAAATTACCTGGGGCTGTGAGGAAAGGATTTGGGCACTTCTCAGTGTCTGCGTGCCAGCTCCTCCTGTCAGCCCGGAGTTGGAGAAGAGTCCTGGAGACAACGCCATGCTAATACAGCACAGTTCAGTGCCTTTGGTATTTCACAGTGCAGCACAATAGCTTCTTTTCTCATTTTGTTTCTGAAGTGCATCAAATGCAGAACATATGCACTGTGTCAGGGCTGCTCTCACCAGTCAGCCCAGAGAAAATGCTCAGATCAGGCCTGGTTGGTCACTCAGAGGGAACTGCTGAACTGAAACGTGGTGGGTTTGGATTAAATACTGGGGAGAAATTCATTTCAGTGAGGATGGTGAGGAAGCTGTGGCTGCTCCATCCCTGGAAGTGTTCAAAGCCGGGCTTGGAGCAACGTGGTCTAGGGGAAGGTGTTCCTCAGGGAGCCTCAACTGGATGAGCAATAAAGCCCCTTCAGTCCAAGCCATTTTGTGACTCCGTGGCTCCTGCACAACTTGGCTTCCCAGTGGAGGCCACAGTGGCCTGGTGCTCAGCTGGGGTTGGGCTCTCCATCCCAATCCATGTGCTTTCCATCCTAGATAGGTCCCATATGGCAGGGAGCTCTCTACTAGCCAAAATAAAGACACTCAGCAATCTGCCAGAGCCGATTAAAGCATGTAGTCTGTTACAGGCAGAAAGAAATACAGTTTGGGGTAGAGGATACAAAATACATTTGCAAGGCATCTGAGCCTGATGCTAAGACATTCTTTCTCTCAATGTTGTTGTTGCCAATAGCTTCTCTTGTGCTCAGACCAAAACTATTTAGGGTGGAACATTTGCTCCCTACTTTCTAGCAAGCCTGGTCACAGGAATGAAGAATGGATTCTTTTAGTGGCCACAGCTGGTTTGAATGATCCCCACACTGAACCCATTGACTCCAGGCAGTCCTCATGTGAATCACAAGGAAGCAGCAACTGGGATTTTGTTTTTGTGCTTGACAGGGGCAGAAACAGCGGAGCAGTCACAAGTGGATTGCTTGAACCCAGGCAGATGCCAGGGGTGTCCCCTGCACACTCTGTAGCTCATGCTGGCAGCAGGCAGCGTTCCCCAGCTCGCTCTGAAGTCAGGAGGCAGAGGAGGGTGAGATGTGTTGCTGTCTGTCTGGGTGTCTGCTGCATCCTCACCCACACCTCCTGCAGGGCCCCCAGAGAGGACAACGTGGCTGCAGATCCATCCCGTTCATTCAGTGAGAGCTGGAAGAGGAGTTCTTTGAGGATTGTGACCCTTGCATTACATGCAAACCAAAAGAAAAGTCATGAAACCCTTCTGTGTTGGTTAGCAAGACCTTGAGCAAGACACTGCACCTCCCTCAAGGTTGCTTCTTCCGAGGAGCAACAGAACAGCTTGTTTTGGTAAACTCAGGAATCATTTCCACACCCTGTGACAAATCTACATCTCTTTTTATAGGGGATCTCTATGTTGGTTTTTAAAACAAAGGAATGCCAGTTTGGATTAGATACTGGGGAGAAATTGGGAAGGTGGGCAGGCCCTGGCACAGGTGCCCAGAGCAGCCATGTGCTCCGGGTTTTCTTTCACAATATAGGGTTTTTCTTTGTATTACCAGAAGTATGTATTAGAGGACTAGATTACACTGAATGCTGCACAATTCTCTCTTGGGTATTTGTGGAATGAACTACGAAAGCTGTGTGAAGCTGTAAAATGCTCATCTGGCTGGGTGTCTTGATGGGCACCATGTCCTACTGCCCCCTCTTTGCCCCATCACCTGAACCTGTTGATGGCAGCCAGCAGGGTGGGTTTGTGTCGGTGGCAGCTCTTGGGGGGCTTTGGGACCCCCCTCCCACGGAGGCACAGTGAGGGATTGTTGCTGCTGCTGCTGCAGGAGCCTCTTTCTCGAGATCACAAAAGGGAGTTTTCTCAACAGCCTCGGTTTGATTTGGTTTGGTTTGTAATGTGTATGATCTAATCCAGTGCATAAACACGTAGACAGGGGCGAGATGCAGCAGCATCCTTCTTTGCCAGCTGCCTTCTGCTGCAAGGCAGGAAATTTTGTCAACTTTGTGAAATTTCAATGCGAGACCCCTTTCCCTCTCTCTCCCAGTCTTCTTCCCAACAAAGAAATTAAACCTGATCAGCTCATTTGCCATACCTCACTTTGGTGGGTTCATGGCACAGTTTGAGGAGTAAATAAATTAATTGAGACTCACCATACGGCATATAACTACAGCTCTTGGGTTGATAGGTGATGGGTTTTATTGAACCAATAAAATATAGAAAATGGTTAGAGGAAAAGAGCTTTCTGCACTGATACTGTTCATTGTGATTTACAGTTTTATAACTGTAGGCAAATGTGAAATATTTTTCACTATCTTGGGTATACATTATTAGATAAACCTATATCCTGTGCTTACCTATATCAGCGCTGTGATAGTGAAGAGACATAAAAATGAAGACATTTTCAGCCCATTAGAGTTAACGTGGTTTCAAGAGCAGTCAGTTTCTCTACAGTTTGGATGTTATTTGTCTCAGTGTGCTGAGGATGCCTGCAGGAAATGCCTCCCAGCAGCTGTGGGAGCTGCACTGTAGCAATCCTTGGCATGCACAAGAAAATAAGACACCTTAAATATGAGAGCTGTTGGCCAAAACACCAGCTCGAGAAAAACAGAGAGAAAATCCAGATCTGTGCAGGAATTCTTTGTTGAGCATCCCGATCTGTCTCCTTTAGCCCTTGTTACATTACTGAGGTTACCCCCATGAGAAGAGCCATGGGGGCAAGGACGGGGCTGCTTCAGGAGGTCTCTAAAGCCCCTCTCTGTGGCCAGAGGAGCGTGGGGGACGTTGAGGGCTCCTGGGCCACAGGCTGGGGCTGGGACAGCATTCCAGGGGAGTGGGAGGGCAGGAGACACCCTGGGGCTGGCCAGACCCCAGTGCTTGGGGGACAGGTGGGTGTTGAGCTGCCGTAGCACAGGAAGAGCTCATCATTGTTGGGACTGAGGAGTAAGAACGTGCCAGTGTGTTATCTGGATTAATGAAGATGAAATGTGCTGTATAAATACATCAGGAGCGTGATCGTGCCGTTATCCCTTGGGCCACTCTGGCTCACAGGGAGAAAAGGTTGATTTGTATTTGTGGGTGATTTTGCTTGCTTCACCAATGCTCATTTTTGTTTTAGTATGAAAGCCAGGGAGTGTGTGTTCCTTTTGCTCAAAGATTGAGCAGATTAGCAAAGATTTTTTCTAGATGGTCATCGTTTAAATAGCTCTGGTTTAAGAGAAATGTTTCAACTGCATTTACTTATTAGCGATACTATTTTAAACACTGATGATAAATTAGGGAGGTTATAAGCTCTGTTATTCAAGGATCTGTGCAATATTTGGACATTGAACATGGCTTTCCATAAACCAGAAGGCCCTGGCGTGCAGCTGACCGAGCTGAGGGCCTCTGGCTGGGTGGGAGAGGGGGAGATGGAGCAGCTTCAGGAGCAGAATTTACAAAATGCTGAGAGTTTAACCTTGCTTTGACTCCAGCCCACCCTGGGCACAGAGGAAAGCCCCGTGTGGAAACCCTGGGTGGGGTGAGCGTGGCTTGTGCTGGCACACGGAAGGTCTCAGGGTGAAGGGGCCCTTCGGTGTCAGCATTGCCCTCTTTTAAGATGTGAAATGTGTGGCTGGGGATTATCACTAATCCACAGAAAGTTTTAGGGTCAGGGATATGAAAAAATGTTAGGTATGTTCTCAGCCATTCCACTGACAGCCCGGCTGCAGGGATCTGGAGGGGTTTGCTTCAGCCTCCAAAGCTTTGAGAGCACCAGGAAGGTGAGGTGGGGTGGCCAGGAGCACCTCAGCTTCCTCCTGCGTCCTTACTCAGAGCTTCTGTCCACTGGACCAAGAGAAAGCACATCCCAAATGTCACTGGAGAGTTTGGGGGAGAGTTTTGGCTGGTTCCAGCCCCGTTTGGGTCCACGGGCTCTTGTCCAGACCTGCAGCCCATGTTTTGCAGCCAGGCAGGAATGCTAGTGGCCAGGAAAAGGCTGATAAAGGGGGAAAGCAGAGAGTGGGAAAGTTAATCATTGAACTTTTAGTTATCTTTATTCAGCTTGGAAAACTGAAGCCAGGCAAGGTTTGCAGGGGGAGATAATGTCCTTTATTAGAGCAATTTGTATAGTTAGGAAAAATCCCATGTGCTTTTGGGACCACATGCTTTTCCTCAGATCTCCACAACTGCACATTGCATTAAAAATAAAATAAATTTAATTTTCTAAAGGTTCAGCGGATATTTGAAAGAACTGAATTTAAAAGCAACTTACAAAAGGAAAAAAACAAAACAAGTCTCATTTGGTTTAATTCGATTAGAACATTTCAAAAAAAGATTTAATAGCCCTGAATTACAAAAGACTTTTTTTTCTGGCTTGAAGTTTCCTCCTAGGAACAAGACATCTGTGTACCAAAGGGCTGCCCAGGGCAGTGGTGGAGGGGTTGAAGAGCCATGTGGATGTGGCACTTGGGGACATGGGTTACCGGTGGCCTTGGCAGTGCTGGCAATGGTTGGACTCTGTAATTTTCAAGGTCTTTTCCAACCTAAATGATTCCGTGATTCTACGAAGTCAAGATTTCTACATTTATCCTCATTTTGTGCAAAATCTCCATTCCTGTGGTCATGCTCTCACTTCTTCCTGAAGCAGCCCCAAGGCCCTTTGCAGGGTGCCCTCAGCACAGGGGAGAGGTGCACACTCAGAAGGGGTAAGAAGGGACAGTTTAATTAGAGTTTTCTGCTCTGAATGCCACTTTTTGTCCTCAGTCTAAAAAACTGATTAAATGATAATGTTCTAAGGTGTGTGAGTTTGTAAATAATCGGTGTTATTGTTATTAATCAAGGCAATTTCTCTGTGCCAAGAGATAAGACTTCATTATTAATAACCTTTCCAGTGAGAGGTTTTGCATGCTCACCCTGACCTCATGAAATCGCCAGCCTACAGTTCAGTTTTGTGTTGTTTCCTTTTTTCATTTTTGAGTGGATTTTTTATTTTCTTTTTTTTTATTTATTTTTTATATCCTTCTACATCATCTAGCACACCAATTTAAAATTCCCTCAATCCAGCTTAGTCTCAGCTGTATTAATGCATGGCTCGAGGGCACAGATAGCTAAAAAGGGCTGTACTGTGTGGCATCTCTAAAATCTTTTTTTCTGAGAAGTTGGATAAAGAGATTGAGGTTTCTCAGGGCAGGCTTTGGGTTGGGTTTTTTTTCCCCCCGTCTGAGTGAGCAGCCTTGCAGGTGGCTCTGAGAGAAGATGTCAGGCCAGGAGATGCTGCTGGACCCCGTGTCACCCCCCCTGTTAAACTTTGCAGCAGAAAATGCTCCTCTGGTAAGGTGGCTGCAAGCACAGTGTGGCATCCTTCAGCATTTTCCTGATGTATCTCGGGAGACAGCCTTACAGCAATATTGAAAATAATCAAATATATTAGTTAGGGAAGGGGGGTTGAAGCAGGAGTGATTTCCTCTTCAATATTTTTTTTTTTTCTAGGATATCACACATAGAACTCTGTCTTCTTAATGCGCTCATGCTTGGGAAATCCTGCCCGAGGTGCAACCAGAGTTTTTCAGTATTAGTTAAACCAGAAAATATTGGAGTTCATGGAATCATCTAATGGTTTAGGACCTTCAAAGGTCGTGTAGTCCAATTCCCTGCCATGAGCAGGGCCACCTTTGGCCGGGCCAGGTGGCTCTGGGTCCCACAGGGTGATCACCTCCCTCCTGAGACTGTTCCTTGAAGGATACAGAGGAGAGCAGCTGGGCTTTGGTGGTCACTGCCAAGCTTTGTTTGCTCTGGTTTTATGGTTCTGGGCTGCTTTAAGTGTCAACAGGAATGTAAAGTGTGCCCTGTTTGTTTTTTTAAAGTGCAACCATGATAAAATCCTATGACAGGCCTGTAAAGCTTTTGTTGTAAAAGTAAATCGACTTTAATAGCGAGTAGGTTGTCGTTAAGTGCTTTTGAATGTTGGTATTTAAGGGGTTTTTCTCACTTAGTTGTAATCCGGTGTTACAAGGAAGTGAGGAGTGTTTATCTCAGGGAAATGAGTGGGATTTGCAGGCATTCAGCACCTCCCAGGACCTTCCAGGGTTATTCCCCTGCTCACATCCTCTCTGCACTTAGAGGGGTTGGTCTCAAATTCCTCCAAGAGCGGACGGGAGAGGAGCGGACTGGGATGGGGAAAGAAACAAGAAAAAGTGAAGCAAGAAACGAGGACAGGAGAAAGCAGGAGCAGTGTGAGCATGGGAACAGCACCCTGCTGGTGCTTCCTGACTGTGCTGGGGTTCCTTCCCTGGATCTCTGCCGTGGCACAGGCTGGGCATGGGGGAGAGCAGAAGCTGCCAAAGCTCGGGCGGCCTCGGCTGCTCCCGTGGTGGCCGAGCAGCGGCTGCTGGGCTCCAGGAGGAGTGACCTTGCAGCGGGGTCGCTGAACAGACGGGTCCAGCTGGGCTTGGCCAGCGCCCAGGAGCTATTTTGGGAGGTCTTAGAAGGGACGAGGCCTTGGCAGGACCTGTGGGTTTGCAGTGAGCTCTCGGTTCTCCCTGTAGGGGCCAGCGGGCATCGCGCAGGCCGTGGGGGAGACCCTGGCAGCACTCACTGCACGGCTCACGGGGCTCAGGGACAGCCCAGGGGCAGCCCAGGGGCTCCTGGTGTGGCTCACGGGGCTCAGGGACAGCCCAGGGACAGCCCAGGGGCAGCCCAGGGGCTCCTGGTGTGGCTCACGGGGCTCAGGGACAGCCCAGGGGCAGCCCAGGGGCTCCTGGTGTGGCTCATGGGGCTCAGGGACAGCCCAGGGGCTCCTGGTGTGGCTCACGGGGCCCAGGGACAGCCCAGGGACAGCTCAGGGGCTCCTGGTGTGGCTCACGGGGCTCAGGGACAGCCCAGGGGCAGCCCAGGGGCTCCTGGTGTGGCTCACAGGGCCCAGGGACAGCCCAGGAGCTCCTGGTGTGGCTCACAGGGCCCAGGGACAGCCCAGGGGCTCCTGGCCACCTGGCATGGCTCTCACTGCTCGTGTACCTTTGAATGGAGGTGCTGGAGGTGTCCAGGTGGAGCTGAAGGATTGGAGCCATCCTTCACCCAGGCCTCTGGCTGCTCCCTGGCCCATCCTCAGCATGTGCAGGAGGAGCTGAGGCAGCTGCCAGCCATGCCTGGCACTCTGTGCTTGGTCAGAAATTGCTTTGGGGAGGCTCCTAAAGTGAAGCTGGGCTCTCACTGAAGGCTCCCGCATTGCCCTGATGGAAAAGGTGTGAGATACAGCCTGGGCTGGACCCTTGGGGGGTTGTTGTCCCTTCTGGCTGTAAATGAGTGATTTGAGATGACAACAGCTACAGGTGGGCATGGAAATGAGGGTTTGTCTTCCGAAAGGCTCTCCAGGCTCCCACCCTGGCAAAGCAGGCCTGTCTCTCCAGAGACAGAAACACCTCCAGTGCTGTCTGGAGCCTCTTCTGGGACCTAAACCTGCAGCAGATCTCAGGAGTGCCAGCAGCAAAGCAGAGATGCTCAGAGGAAGCCCTGGAGCTGAAAAGATCCAGAGCACTTTCTGTCCAGCATAGTGGGAAGGACTAATGTCAGTGGTTAACAGCATCATTTAATTCTTACAACTAGCTCCCAACGTGGCCTTTTCTTTGTTTTCCACTCACCATCTCTCATTATCAATGTGCAAATACAAGTTCCAAAGGTGCTGGTGACACACAGACAGCTGGTGGGATTGAATCCTTTCCGTTTCCCAAAACTGGATCCCAGTGCTTGCTTTAATACTTTACTTTTTAAAAAAAAATTGAGGGAATTTCCAGTCCAACCCCTAGGTCTGTCAGTGGTCTGTCTGTGTGCTCGAGCCAAGTTTGCACCCCTCAGTGCTGGTGTGTTGTGGACAGCCCTGCTGCTGGTCTGGTGGGGGTCTCAGGCAGCAGAATTCCAGGCTGTCCCCATGCCAGGCTGTCACTGCAAGTCGACAGGCTCATCTTTAGCCTTGATTTCAATATCTCATATTCCAAAACGTCTTTACAGCCTCTGAATCCCTCGGGGCAATTTGAAGTTTGAGCAGCCTCCTACCCAGATGGCCGATATCAGCAGCTCTCCCCTGGCAGCAACATCCTTCTCCTTGGGTTTATTTATTTTATCTTTTCAATCAAAAAAAAAAAAACCAAAAAAACCTCAAAAACCAATCAAAAACCAAAACAATGAAAGCTGCCCGTTTCCTGGAGCAGCTCATTTGTTTTTTTACTGCTGTAGTTTGTTTCCACTTGGATGGGAGGGAAAAAGATAAATGGATAAAGAGGGCAAGGAGGGAGCCAAAGGGGAGCTGCCATGGGATGCTGTCCCTGGTGCAGGATGCTCTATGGCTGGAATGTGTGGCTGCGAAGGTCCCACCCAGAAAGATAAAGGATATATCCTGCAGCTGAAGTGCAGCACGGGAGAGAGGGCTGGATAATATCAGGAAAGCTGCCCACTGAGCACCAGGAACACAATTTATTCCCAGCACTGGGCTTAGAAATGGAGCATACTCGAGGAGAATTTATTGGGGTCTTTTTGCTACCTTCTCTGTGCCTTTTTTTAATATGAGTTGCAAAGCTCAGCTCTGGGCAGTAGGACAGTTTGAGGGTCTGTACGGGGTCTGAATCATAACCACCAAACCAACCCTAACTGAGCTTTTCTCCTCTTTCTCCTATCCCTCTCTTACAAAAAAAAAACAACCCAGAAAACAAAACAGAGCGAAACAAAAGCATACAGGAATCTGAGCTGCTCTGAGCAAGCAGTTTCTCTCCCAGGTGCTTCTTTTAGCTTTCTTGATAGCATCCCTCCCTCACCACCCCATATGGCCTCTCCCATCTGCTCTGCCTCTCCCGTGCCCTGGCAGCTCCCGTGCCTCCCTGGTTTTGCCACGCCATCCATCCATGCCCTGCTCTGCACTCCCCCTCTCAGGGGCTCTGCTTGGCCCCTGGGCCAGCACATCCCTCGGGCAGCCCTGTCTCCCCTCACCCTGTGGGACCATGAGGAGTTTCTTGCTGAGCTCCTCTTGAAGTCGCTCCTTGGCGTTTGGAGTTCACAGACACGGATTTACCAACCTGACAGTGTGGAAATAATCCCAACTCCCACATTTTGATCCATAGCAGAGGCCTTGCATTACTCTTCTGTTACTCTTTTATTGCATTAACACCAGTTCATGTCCTTGCAGCTGTACGTGCAGTGCTCCTGGGTGAGATTTAGTTCAGCCCAGAAATAATTTCAGACACAAGCACTCCAGAGTTTTACAAAGCTTCTGCTTGGCTTTTGTGCCCCAGAGCTGCTGCATCCCCATGGCATCAGCAGGGTGTCCCAGTGCTTTAATGGGGAGACACAGAAAGATGTGTTTCTGGTGGTGCACCTGCAGGAATTCAAATGAGAAAAAGAAAATACCATGTATATTTATATTTTAACTGAGCATTTCTCTGTGGCTGCCGTGTCTGTAGTTCAGTTGGGGGCTGTAACACAGGGCTTGGATCAGCTAATAAGAATATTGGTTTATATGGGGACTTGCTATGAATTTTTAAAAATACTTTTCTCAAGGAAGCCCTGAAAAGTTACCTGGAAAGGGAACTGGCCAAAATCCAGCTCTTGTGTGCTGACTGGAAGAAACGTGCTGGAGAGGTCAGGGCTTTGCTCAGGCTCTTCCCAGCAGCGGGGTGGGAGTTTTTCCCTTTCCAGCAGGGCAGGATGGGTCTTGTTGCCTCTTTTCCCATCTCTCTGGAGCTCAGGAATTTCTCTGAAACCCGATTTCCCTCACCAGAGGATACTGCCATGAAGCTGTGGGGTTTTCCAGTGGGCTGGAAGTTTCCTCCCCTTTGCCATCATCCCTCTTCCCCACAGCAGCTCTGGCTGTGAGCCTGGAGCTCCAGCATCAGTTCAAACACCTGGCTCTCCCCTGAAGGAGAAAATTCTGCACTCTTTCCTTGGTAGGATCCTGGCAGCCTCAGAGGCTTTTTAAAGCCTCTGCTTTTAAAATACAAAACAATCCATGGTTATTTATAAAATACATATTTGATATCACTTTGTAAACATGCTCTGTATTTGTGTGGCTTCTGTCTGCACAGTACCAAGTGCCTCCAGAGTATTTGTAGTTAGAAAAAACAGTACATATCTCTTTGGGTTCTTTCCCCTTCTTTGTAAGAGATAAGACTTCTGTCCTATTTCATTTTTGCATATGCATTTATTATGAGAAGCATCTTTTAACAGGAAAAGTTGAATGAAAGAAAGAGCATCCCTGGAGGAGCTTGGTCCTCTGGGTCGTGCAGCATCACAGTGCTTTCCCAAAACATCCCCACCCTCACAGAACCACTCAGGGGCACCTTTGCCACTCACCCTTCTGCTCGCAGGGAGTGGGGACCCCTGGAAAGGCACCTTGGCTCTCCAGCTGGTAATGCAGAGGTGATGGCTGGGACAGCAAATCCGTGGGGAATTTCAAGTGTTTAAGCAATGGTTTATGGTCAAGAGGAAGATGTGCCTGAATTCTCTTGTCCTGTAGCAAATCCTGTGGATTTTAGGGAGATTGACAGCTCTTCTGATGTCGGTGTTCCAGGTAATAAACCTTTGTTCTCCTTATTCCTGCCCCTTGCTCCAGTTCCAGGAGTGCCCTGGGCATCCCCCACTCCCTGCAGGGTGAGCAGGAGCCAGCCTGCAGCGGGTGTGATAAATGTGCCACAGGATGGAGCCAGCAGGATGAGATCAATGGGGGCACAGGGACCCCTGGGAGAGGCGGTGCTGAACGGGACTGAGGTGCAGATTTGTTTCTTCTTTACTGGATGGGGATTGTCTGTAGCTGTTGGTGCTGCTGGCAGTGACAGTGGCAACTGGAAAGAGGGAAAAACAACTGCTCCAACAACTGCTCCAAGGCATGCTCTGGAGATGGGGCACTGCCCTCATTCCCCACGTACAGAGCAGCAGTGTCCTACATAGTCCTGAGAGAATGTGGGATTGGGATGACAATTATAAAATCACAAAATATCCGGAGCAGGAAGGGACTTGCAGGGATCATCAGTGCAGCTCCTGGCCCTGCACAGACACCCCAACAGTGCCACCCTGGGCATCCCTGGGAGTGTTGTCCAAACTCCTGAGCTCTGGCAGCCTCATGCCCATTCCCTGGGGAGCCCGGGCAGTGCCAGCACCCTCTGGGGAAGAGCCTTTCCCTAAATCCAACCTGAACCTGCCCTGACACAGCTGCAGCCCTTCCCTCAGACAGTGGCGTGGGCTGCTTTTACCTGTTTGGGACAAACTGGGCAGGACCAGGAGATGGACGTGTCCAAGAGGACGCGAATCCTACCAGCCATCGAGTGTCATTTCTGATGCTGAAAATCAGTTGATTCACGCATCAAGAAATAAAATGTGGCCCTTGGTTTCTGGGTACAGCAGAGAGCAGCACAGCCTTGCTCTCCCCAGTGCTTTGTGTTTGTTTTCGAGGTGCTGCTGCTCAAGGCTATCAGCCTTTTTCTGGAGCCACGCTCTGCATGGAAAGAAAGACATGTTTCATTTTTAAGTTGGGAGGGGGGGGGAGATAGCCACGCACACAAAAAAAACCCAAACAAACATAAAACGCAGCGTGGCACAGATTAAATCCATTTGAGACAACTCGAAAAAAAAAAAAACCAAACCCTCGTCGTATGTGCAAGTCAATAGGAGGAGGGGAGTGGAAGGGGGAAAAGCAACTGTGACATATACAAACCCTTTAGTGTGCATAGCATAAGATTTTTTGGCTGGCACTCACATGATTTTATTCAAGGGCTGGGAAAGAACTACGATTAGTTAAAAGCTTCGGCAAAGTCTGGAGGGAGTGCTCTGAAGAGTTGGGAGCCGCGCAGAGGTGACTGTAACTCCTCTCGCAATTTCAGACCATTCTTCTGGGGCTCAGGACAAAAGCCTTTTCTTTTCCCTCCGTGTTCAAAGAGACATTTGTCTTGAGATGTTGCAGCTGTGGGCCGCGGGATCGCTTGTTTGAAGATACCCCCTCGTAGACGAAAGGAGAGGCAACGCACTGAGAAGTGGTAGTATTTTATCGTGTGTGGGTTCCCCCCTTCCTCCTCCCTCCCTACTCCTCCACTGCCATGTGTGGTTTTTAATAAGAAGAAGAATGTGGAGGCAACATTTTCCAGGCAAGGGGAAATTTCCTGTTTCTTTTCTGTTTGTTTAATAAAGTGTGTAGTTGACTGTAAAACTGTAGCTACTTGGTTGTGAGCGGGTAATTCAGGCGAGTGTCAGGATCGCTTCTTGATGCACTTTTATATACTGCAGGGCAAAAAAAAACAAGCCTTTTTTTTTTCCTCTTTTTTCCTTTTTTTTTTTTTTTTTTTTCTTTTTTTCTTTTTTAATTTTAATGCTGCGTGGCGCAGGCAACTGAGATTAATAAGAATTAGGGAAATGGCTTCTGCTTTTGTTTCGGTGAGATAGTACCAGCCGTCTTGCGGTCACACAAAGGCTGCCATTTAGCAGGGAGCACTCCCTAATTCTCTTGGCAGGGGTGCCATTGGGATCGGATACAAGTGGGTGGCAAAGGGGAGGAGCGGCAGGAAAGGACAAGCAGGCTTTGTGTATTAAAAATGAAACAAAAGCACTTTATGCGCGGGGCTGCGTGCAACAAGCGGTGCTGCCTGTGAGCCGGGGTGGAGTTTGAGTTCTCTGTGGCTGCAAAACCTTGCTTTTTTTGCATCTTTTTTTTTTTTCTTTACCTTAAAGCCGTGCTCGTTT